>CM052893.1:46218808-46261844 GCA_028534135.1 Potos flavus | reverse complement strand
CTGATTTGCCCCCCCAAAATGAAGACCGTTACCAAAGAAAGTATTTTCCTCTAGACAATGTACTTCAAAGTGTTTTTTCTTTGAGAAGTTCAACAATGTTTCTTGTCAGGGGCTGAAAGTCCTCAAGCCTGGGATGAACTTAAATTTTAAAGATGTAGCAGCTTTTCCTTGACACTTTGTTTTTGCTTCCTAGACACCAGCTGCTACTTATGTCTTCGCCATGGCCCAGAACGTCTCTGGTATTACCTCAGTGTGAAAACGTGTCTGCGGTTTCCCGAAAATGGAGTATCTCAATGTTACTTAAAGCACCCTGCTTCCAAGTGTGGCTGGCAAGCGGCATTGGCTTTATTCTTTACTTAGGAATGCTTTGCCAGGAGGAGCATGCTTTTTGGTGAACATGAATTGCCCGGCTCTTTCCCTGGACTCCTGCTTCTTGACCCACATCACCGAAACATTGATCTTTGTGTATTTCGCCGCCATCTCCCTGGCTGACTCGCAGGGTCTTTTCCCAAGGCTGGAGAATGTGGGAGCTTTCAAGAACGTGTCACTTGTGCCAACCCAAGCGACGTGTGGACTCCCGGACCGAAGCACTTTTTGTCACAGCTCTGCTGCCGCGGGTCTCGGGTTCTGTACCCAGCGGCTTTGCATTCAGGATTGTCCCTATAGATCTTCACCTCCCGTCTACACGGGCCTGTTCTCCGCAGGCCTCGGGAGCTGCATGACAGCAGACAAACGGGATCTGTGTCCCAACTGCCAGAGCAATTCCACAAGTTTTATTTTTGGAAATCACAAGAATTGCTTTTCTTCTCCTCCTTCTCCGAGGCTGGTGGCATCATTTACACTAGCGGTGTGGTTGAAACCTGAGCGAGAGGGTGTAATGTAAGTAGTAGAGTGAGTGTAAGCTTTCCTAGGGTCCTGGACAATCCGTAGCAGTGACGATTGTTGCCACGTGAATTCTAAACTAGACATGAAGGCTAACCCTGGAATTCGTGCCATCGAAGGTCAACTACTGTGGTAGTCTTCCTCTTCAGGTTTACTTTCCAAACTTTCCCCCTAAATTTAGAATTTTTTCTCTTTTCATGGGTGAAGTGGGCCCTCTTAGAAGAGTTTCATTGCAGGCAGATCTGTTTCCCCGTCTCATTTATCTCATTTATCTCTCAGTACTCCAGCTGAATACTTTGATCTTGGCCTTCAGAGGCTCAGCCAGGCTCATGTGAGTTTTAAGGTGTAGGGGCTAGTGGTACAAGTAATTGCTGTTTTCTGAGTTCTGTTCTAGGTTTTTATAAACAACTCGCTCCTGCCAGAGTATAAAACTTTCATCAGGCAGATAGCTCTCCAAGGGCTTAGTACTGTGTTTTATTCATCCTTATTTTCCCAGGAAGAGATGTTTATTTGACTCATGGAAGATGCCCAATCACATGAGCCGAATAAATGAATAATCCTCTGACTCTGAAAATATAACAGCTTTTGACCCTTTACCTGTGGTGTTTTCTGTTAGGAAATATATAGGTAAGCATAAGAGATTCCCAAAAGCTTTTATGCCATTGATCATAGTAGAAATGCCTTTGGAGAGTTTGGACTGGGGGCTTCCTTCACATTTTTTGCTAGTCTATATAATCACCTGTGTTTTATTCTGTAATAGCTTCTAAAACTGACCTCTCATGTGTTTTCCCTAAGTGGTTAGAGCCAATCTGGAGATTTGAATAAGGAAGTTTTGAGGCATTTTTTGCTTATCTTTTGTCTTCCTGTAGGGCTTTTGGCTCTTCCCCTTGTGACAGTTTCTTGTTTGAGAGTGTTGGCCAAATAACTAAAAACTTGTGAAACAAACCAGAAAAGTCTTATAATCTCATAAGCAAATATGACTTAAATGTCTTTGGTGTTTCGTTTTAATTTGCCAAGTGAAAGTTGGCATTTTTCTTCATTTGGAGTAAAAATAATCACAAACCATTATCTCTATTTCTTTATCTCCCCTAAAAGCAAACCTTGTTTTGTTTTGTTTTTACTGTTTGAAATGTCAGTAAATCCAACCTATTCAGCTTATGTAGAGTGTCCAAAGAGTCTTAAAAATTGTCTGTTGACAAATATGGCTAGGAAAAATTATTTTTTCCCCAAGTTTTTTTCCATGGGATAAGTCTCTACCAAATTCTTCTTCTATTGGTATCATTTTGTATAAATAAGACAAGGGTATTGATAGAGGCAGTGGCACATGGTTTACGGTCTAGAGAGTTCCATGCATCAAGGTCGTTTCCATTCTCAAAACTAAAATAACTATGGGAATTGGGGGAATTTCGGGGTGTTTGCACTAGATAAGTAAAACAAACAAAGCATAGATTATCCAATTATTGTTTATCCAGGAGCGGAATAAATCCAGTTCCTAAATATTTTGCTACCTGCCTTCCTCTCACATTCATTATCTACCAAAGCTAGTATGTTTACAAGCAAACAAAATAGCAAGGAAGATAATCAATAACATATTAAGAAATGCATTTTCAGTAAGCTTGGGAAAATAAGCCTGCATTTGGCAAATACATTCTTGAGTAATGGTCAAATTTTAACGTGTTGATTTAAACTCAAGAAAAATGAGTAGAGGCAAACTCTTCTTAGGTTGTTCGAGACCTGGACACCTGGAGGCAGGGGGTCAAGAGACAGCTCTTTCATCCCATGATTTACAAATATCAACACACCAGAGGGTTAAAAAAAATCACAGTAGAATTTCTATAAAGCTGAACCTATTTGCCTGTGTTAAAAATGTCCTTGTTCTTATAACTTTACCACCAAAAAATGTACAAACTATAGGAAGACAGTGAAATAGTAACTATTAAGTGTTCTCCAACCTTATTTTCACCTCCCAGCTCCAGGAAAGAATACATGCAAGTGAGAAGGAATAATTTGTGGAAAATGTGACCTTTAAGGAAAGTTTTAAAACCTCTTTGGCAATAGTTCTTGGTTGGCCCTACCTTACCTTTGTTTCTTTGATGCTTCCTCTTCTCGATTTGGTCTTTGACTCCTTGGTTTTTGGGTCTGCTATCTACCTGGTTCTGCTGTTCTCAGAAAACTCATGAGCAAATAGGGGAAGACAGATCGATTGGTACCATTACTAAGGCAGCACAGTGTGTTAACTGAACACTAAGGAAGGCCGCTTAAGCTACCCTGAGCCAGAGAAAAGGGTTCCAGGATCAAGCATGGTCCTGGAGATGCCTGAGCTGAGTAGGAGGCAGCTGGATGAAGAAAGGGACCCAGACCCCTCCAGTACCTGGTGAAGTTCTCCTCCCTGTTGAGTTCTTGTCTGTGACATGCAGGTTGATGGGCATCTTTAAGAACTAGTTATTTGGGGAGATGTTAATAGCTAATGTCAGTGATATTTGTCTTTAAATAGCAGATATTTGGGAATAATCCACTCAGGAGGCTACTAGCAAGCATTCATCATGTTCTTTCTTCTGCTAAGAAGTTGAATCTCTAAACTGAAATGTGATAGAGAGGAATGAGGCTTTGGTTCATAGCTGTTTCTGCTCCGTGGGTACAGAGTGGCCTGAAACATGCAATTATACAATCAACATAAGATAATTTATACGAAACATAAATTAACATAGAAAATAGACATTTATAAAAACACCATTTATCTATTTACAGGGATGGGAAAAGTGTGCCACTATGATGAGGACAGAAGTGATTTTTTAAAAAATAACTTGGTAATTGGCCTGACCCAAGACCTAGAAAATTTCTGAATGTTCTTCCATTTTATCAAAATATTATTTCACTGTGGTCTTTAGAAGATTGTATGACCTTTCATCCAAGATCATTAATGTCCTGTCAGTGCCTCAGTTGGGCTGTGTGGCCATGGAGAGCTCTTAGAGACACTGGCTTTGGCTTTTGGCCAGTCGATGAGGAAGTAAGTAGAGATTGTAGTTGTCCATTCTCCATTTCATCATGGGAATTCAGTAGAGCAATTCTCACTTCAGGGCTAGCACTTTCGAGTCTTCTATGGACGCTAAATTCTCTTTACATCAAAAAAAAAAAAAAAAAAAAAAGATTTGCACGGATGACTCAGTCCTCAAGCAGGACATAGTGTCTTGTGCTGCGTCTTATAAAAGAAATAGTAGAAGACTAATGAGCCAGCAGGCTAAATGTTGGTTTTGCCGGATGATTCACCACTTTCATTTCCATCATGAATCTCTCATAAAAGGTGTTGGAGGTTCTAGGGAGTATATTGTAAATAAGAATTCCTATTTTTTATTGAAATAAAAGGGCTTCTTAATTGGAGTATAACTTGCTCTGAATCTAATGGCATTCAGGCACTCATTCACCGAGCACCCCTCTGAGTGGAGTTTGGGATTATTTTCACACCACTGTAACTACACAATGCCTTAGCATGTCTTTTGGTTGGATGCTGACCTTTTCTCTTTCTTGTTTGCGTCCTAAGGTGTGTTATAGAAAAGACAGCGGATGGGCAGATTGTGTTCAAACTTACAATATCCGAGAAAGAGACCATGTTTTATTATCGCACAGTAAATGGTTTGCAGCCTCCAATAAAAGTAATGACACTGGGGAGAATTCTTGTGAAGAAATGGATTCATCTTAGTGTGCAGGTGAGTAAAATAAAAAATATTTAACATTTGGCTAAACACAAGGATCTGTCTTCCTTTCTTTCCTTTAAATGGCTTCTTCCCACAAGGTCTGGAGCTGTTCTTTTAGATTTCATTTACGTGTAAATGACGACTAAAGAAAAATAACATTTAAATGACCTGGTGATGTATCTCTTGATATTCCAGCATTTCCCCCTCAAAATTGCTGTGAAAACTCCCACCAAAGCTTGGGACAATGCTCTTTGGGATAATAACATCCTTAGGAAATTTTTGTTTTATTTGGTTAGTATATTATGTTAAAAAATATGGCAGGGCTCTTTCAGTGACTGGTACTGATTTTACTAGTTATGGCAGCATTAAACCCCCTGCCTGGTTTTTACAGCTGTCTCTTGCAGATTGCATCTGATGATGTGAATAAAATTTGGCTGTTGCATTAAAATGCTGACCTTAGAACTAATGAACTTTACACTTCAGATGCTCAAAAAGTGTTATATGATTACTTTAGTTGTCAGCCACAGTTTGTTTTAGCCTTAGAAGCTGTTAGAGGCTGAGATAACTGTGAGAAATCTGGTATTTTACAGTTCCTGGGAATGGAGATGGAGTTTATCCTTTCTTCTCTTCAGGGTCCTAGAATGGCCCAATGCAGCCAAAAGTCCCTACACTTGACTTTCATACCAGAGGTCCAATGTACAGCAATCCCCACCCCATGAGCTCATAGGAGTGGCTGAAGAGTGGTTCATGCAAACCCCATTCACAGTAAAGGACAATTGTGCCCTTATTCTTATTATGGCAATAATCTTTGATGTCTCACATTGTTTTTGCAACCTAAAGCAGTTTGGAAGTAGACCTCCTTCAAGGGCCTTGAGAATTGTTATCTGGGTTTTAAAGTTTATTTTAGCACAGATATCATTCTTGAGGATTTCAATACACTTTGTACATATCCTTGTTTTGCCTGATTGTAACTGAAATTCCATCACGTCTTGGCATAGGAGTACATTAAAAGCCTTAGGGAGAAAATTTAAAATATGAATACAGAGAGGTAACAATGATTGATTTCTATAGGAAGGTATTGACAGAGGAATATCTGATCAGTGTGTTTTGCCTTATCTACTCAGCTTTTACTTAGGATTTGAGTTTATCAAATGCACTTGGCAGTGAGTGGCATTTCCATAGCACTAGGTTTGAAAGGAGCTACAAAGGGGTAAGTCATACCTGGTTTTAAGGCCATGGATAGCACATGATGGGTTCAATCTGGTTGTGTTTACCTCTCATTTTCCAGTAGTTCATAGATAGGGGACTAATTTGTTCTGTATCTTGACATTGCCCATCCCACCCACTGACCAGTGCAGCAGAATTAGGTTATAATGTTAAAAAATAAGGAAATAGAAACTGCTGAGGAAAGGGAATCAGCAGAAGATGTCACATAGATAATGTTTGTTGCATATTTTTGTATCAACAATGATAAATAATGTTTTTTACTTTTCTTTCTTCTGCCTTATCTGTGAAACTGTGCCATGTTTTGGCAGGCAGTAGTACATTAAAAGCTTTACAAAAGAAAGTTTAAAATCCAAATGTGAAAAGGTAACCATGACTGAATTACTCTCCTGGGAGTAAAATGCTCTTAGAGTGCCTATTGAAATCAGCATTATCATTTCAATACATGTCAAATATGAGTCATTTCCTAGTTTAGGCAAGAATTTCTTTATAAATCTTTAAATCTTTCCCTTCTTTCAAGAAAAGGTTAAAGTACTTATGATTTAATGAGGCTGCTTTATTTCATATCTGTTGGACTATCAAGAGAAAACTTGTCCTTTCCAATCTGTGTACTGCTTTTTAAAATTTATTTTTACATAAGTTTTCCCCATTCTACATTGTAAGTTAAAATGACAGAACAGTCCTAAAATATTAGAACTACCATATGGATCAGTGATTTGTTCACCTGGCATTTCTTGGTGCATTTGGGGACAACCGAGCATTACGAGAATCTGGATTCATTCAAAGGAAAATTAGTGATTATTTATTCTAAATTGGAGATCTACCTAGGGTTCCCTTAAATCGGACACCAGTCTGAACACATTGAAGATACTATGAAATTTATAATAATTCATTTTATAGATGTTTTAAAAGGAATGTGCTCATTCTTTAAACGTTGCCGTAAAGTGTTGGGGAGGACAAGAGATCAGATGTAGGGATACTTTATTCAGGTAATTCTACTCTGTAGTCTTAACAAAACCATTTGACTTAGTTTCCTTACTTATGTAAAGAGAGGTTTGGACTAGGTGACAAAAGGAGGCTTCCTTGAATTCCTTCCGAATTCACATAAAAAAGTAAGTGGAGTGTGGTGGGAGGCACAGTTGAAGTTTAGAAATCGCTTGAGTTTTGTAGGGTTGCGTGATGGTAGGAGATGGAGCCAGCTCTGTGAGCTGACCATTAGGCTTGTGCATTTTTCTGCTTCCCCATGCTGTCTGGTATTCATAGAAAAACATTTTTTTGGTAGATTCTTCTGGCTAAGATAGGGACAAGTGCAACTTGTGACTCTTTCACTGTATAACTGCAAAGAATATATTTTTACATTAAATGCAACTTACTGTTGCATTATTATATCATACATCCAAATTCTGTTTGATTTGGGGATTAGAGGCTTCTGTCATGCTGGGCAGGGGCTAGAACACAAAACTGAAAATCTGGTTTAGTCTCATTTCAAATTGCAAGCCTAATTAATGTGTATGCATATTTTTACTCATCTTCCAATATGATCACAAATCAATGAATTTATATGAAGTGTGCATGCATGTGTGTGTGTGTATGTGTAAAAATAAAACATACACCTTTACTCATAAAATTGGCTCAGAAACCAGAATTTAACTTACAAAGGGCCAGTGATGTAAAATTAATTAACAGATCTGACCTTATACCTTACCTCAGACAGTTCACTCAGTACCAGCTTTCCATCAGTAAAATCAGAATTTTAATTTCCCAAATTCTGAAAAAAGAAATGAGTTTTAAATAATTAAATCCCCGAGCAAAAAATATGCCAAGAAGAGTCAGACATACGGAACACTGAAGGTCTAGTTTCTTAAACAAAAGATGCCCGATGTTATAGTAATGGATCTAACAGCTTTTATTCAAGAACTAGCATTTTGAAGCTTCAACCTGTTGGAAAATTATTAGTTTTTAAATTAATATTCATTCAGGGACTTGAATCTGACACGATTGCCAATTTAAATTTCACTTTGGGGTTTAATATATTGGCTATTTCAAATTATATCAAGCTGAAATTCGTTATGTCATATTTTTTGTACTAAAACTGGAAAAATCAATTCAGACTTTTTATTATCAAATCGGGAACACTGATAACATTAGCAGATTTTTTAAAGGTTGGTTTTCATATCGAATCAGCATGTGCTTTTGGTTATTGTAAGAGATCTCTTTTGATTTTCTTTCTTAAAAAAAAGTTTTGAAATACATAAAAGAGTTTTACTTCAGCAGTTTGTTGTGGGTTGGGAGGTAGACCGACTAGGAAGTTTTTTCAAATTTAGCTGCCTATTATTTAACAGTCAAAGCTCAGACTTTCTTATGGAACAACTGTTTTCCCTTAATCAGTTCTACACATTTTATAGGACAAAGAGCATGAAGGAATCATTAGTATAGTAACCCTTGGAGTAATTATGCTGAAATACAGTAAAACAATTTATAATTTGCAACTGATGAAGTAGTACAACCATGGAAGCAAGACAAGGTTCAGCAGTGGGCTTGCATGCATTTTCTATGCTCTTTCGAAGGCTCCTTGATACACTGACCGTTCAAGAGCCAAAGAGGGTTCTAGCCACGGTGAGGTAAAAAAGAGCAGTTCTAATCTAATACAATGAAGGAAAGAATGCATGATAAATCAAGTTTTAGGAATCAGTAGGTGAAGAATAGGGGTTTCATAATCACAGTTAGTTCACGAAGTATGTTTTTTTGATTTATATATTCAATCAGAAAAAGGAAAACTATTGATAGTTCTGGAGCAAAAGAAAATGCAATTTAGCCAACACTTGCTGGAATAGATAAACCAAGTCTCTCAATTAATCTCTGGGGTATATGCCCGTGTGCGTACTTTATAAAAGTATTCCAGTCTCTGTTGATTGAGGGAACATAGGATGTCCATGCAAGCTGATGGAAGCTTCCTCCTTCCGTCCAGTAAGCTCTGCATGCTGGGATTCTCACGGGAACACCACCTCAACCCTCACTCCAAGAGAATCCCAATCCATATTGTTTAATACTTCCCATTGCTTTAAACTGTAACTATTGATATGTGTGGGTGCAAGTGTCAAACATTGTTATATGTGCAAAGCCTTCTATTTGTATCCAGCCGCTGAATGTCTCCTGAGTTAGTTGACTAGGTTTAGTTATCAAAAACTAATTCAATATCAATAGAATTTACCAAATTATATTTCGGAATTAGTTAAAAATGTTGATAATAGTAGCTGCCATTATTGAGCACTCATTATGTATACCGTATTAAACACGGTAGATGTTTAAATTTCAAATGATTATAATAGTTGTATCATTGGCTTATCTCCATTTCGGAGATAAGAAAAATGAACCTTAGGTAGGATAAGTCAGATTTACAGCCTAGATTTACAGTCTCCAGTTTTTCTGACCTTTAGCTAAAAAATAATAATAATAAATTTCCACAGACCTAGGTCACTAAGATGATCTAAGGATTAAAGTTATTTGAATCCCCTTACCCAAAAAAAAACAAGAACTGAAGACATAGCTATAAAGGAAATATAAATTATTTTTCTGTTTGTACATATTTGTCATGTAAATATTTGTAATGCTTCCCATATTGGCATGAATTGTACAAATAATTAAAATCAATGTATTTTACAACTCTATCCTCATTGAGACAAATGGTTTAAATGCACAACAGAGTGGGATTTTATATAAAGTTCTGCTCAGTATGTCTCTGGTTCATGGCAGTCAGGAATGGAACAACTACAGTGGGTTAAAAAAGGAATATCCTACTTATCCCATCCTGATCACCGGATCTATGACGTATAGAACCGAGACATGTTATGATACAGTAGAAATAAGAGGAAGATTCTTCCCATTTGATGATGGAGAGAGGTAAAACCACCCAAGTAAAAATTATTCTCTGTGCATTTTTGCACATGACTTTCAATATTTGGTTGGAAAGGGTGGCTTTCAATTTTGACATTTTACTAAATTGTGCGACCTTCAGGAAAATCATGTAACTCCTTGAAGTGTTGGATACCCATTACAAATATGGAACAAAGATAAACCCAGCCTATTTGGTTTACACCATAAATGTCACATGTAAAGACAATAATGTCTCATTAAACCACTTTATAGTCTGTTATGATGGAGCTTTCAGTCTATTCAGAGAAAAAGACAAAGAATCACACCAATGAAAGCAAAATTATAACTGTGATATGTGCTGTGGGATCATATGAAGGACAATTTGATCAAATCACTGAAGTCAAGGAAGGCTTACTTGAAGGAATTACATTAGACATGTGTATTAGTTTTCTAAGCCTGCCCTAAAAAAAAGTCACCGACTGGGTAGCTTAAAACAACAGAAATGTGTTCTTATACAGTTCTTGAGGCTACAAATGTGAAATCATGGTGTCCACAAGACCATGTTCTCTCTCTCTCTCTCTGAAAACTGTAGAGGAGTACCCTTCCTTGCTTCCTCTGCCTCCACTCTCACGTGGCTATCTTCTCCCCTGGTGTGTCACTGTCTTCTCTCCCTATAAAGAAACCGTTATATTGGATTAGGACCCACCCTAATTCGGTATGACTTCATTTTAATAGATTGCATCTGGGAAGACCCTATTTCCATTTGAGGTCCTATTTGTAAGTGCTGGGGATTAAGACTTCATCTTTGTGGGTGACACAATTTGATGGATAACAAAATGTATACAGTAGAATGCAGAGGATCCAACTAGGCAAAGAGGGGGGAGAAGGACATTCTATACATGCATAGTAAATAGTGCAAACGCCCTTTTATAAAAGAGTATGTTGCATGGGAGAAACTAAAAGGCCAGTGTGGGTAGAAGGCAGCAAACTGGAACAGCATGTACAATAACCTGGAGGGGTTGGAAGAGGCTATATTTTAAAGAACATTGTTGACCATGTTAAAATGTTTTCAGTGGGACTCTACTGAAATGTTTTAGGTAGGGTACAGGTAATGGGGGAGGAAGGAAAAGGAGAGAAAAATGACCTAAGCAGATGATCTTTTCCTAAAAACCCCTTTGGTTCCAGTGAAGAACAGTTTGCATGAGGACAAGATTACAGGGTTGTTAGGTTGTGCTCATGTTCCCCAGTGAGATATAAGTATACTTCGAGCTACAGAGATGATAGCAGATATGTAGAGAAGTGGTCAGGTTTGAGAGCTGTTTGGGAATTTAAAACAAAGGACTTGCTGATGGAAGAAATTGGAGGTTAAGGGAAGGGAGTTGTGATAAATCCCAGATTCCTGGCTTGGACAATTGCATGGATAAGTTTCATTTGCTTAAAAATATATACTAGAAGAGAATCAGATATTTTAAAAGATTTTATTTATTCATTTGACAGAGAGAGAGAGAGAGAGAGAGAGAGAGAGAGAGAGAGAGACAGAGAGAGCACACAAGCAGGGGGAGAGGCAGAGGGAGAGGGAGAAGCAGACTCCTGCTGAGCCAGCTAGGAGCCCGATGTGGGGCTCGATCCCAGGACCTGGAGATCATGACCTGAGCTGAAGGCAGATGCCTAACCATCTGAGCCATCCAGGTGCCAGAGAATCAGATTTTTGATACTTGGCACATATGAACTAGAACTCGGCTCAGGGCAATAATTCTCAACTGTAGAAATCATTAACGTCATAGAGACTTAAAAAATTATTCTGATGCCTTCACTCTATTATGTCTTCATTGGTCTGGGTGAGGGCCAAGCACTATCTCTTCTCTCCTTCTTTCCTCGATGGGTTAAAGTGGGTAACAAAATAAGATAATCTGAATTCCAGACAGGAAATGATCATCTCCTATTCAGGTATGTCAGAAAACATGAATAAAGAAGATAAGATGTGAGTTAACTCTTGAAACTAGATAGGATTTAAGTAGGTGAAAAAGAAGAGGAAAGAAAAATTCAATAGATCAAAAATGGGAACAATGCCTGGGAAGTGAAAATAGCAAAAGGTTTCAGTAAGAGTGGGGGTCTGAGTTTCTTAGAAAGAAATACATCATGTCTTAAATGAAAAATGTTGAAAAAAACAATACCTTAGAGGTTTACATAGAGATAAGGGGTTTGGTTTTTTTCCTTCCTGACAAACAACCCATTTTTTCCCCACCTGTTCCTAATCCAATTTATTTGGTACTGGCTATAAGCCATTAGTATATAAACAATGCATATATACACATATATACACAAAAAGTTTAGCTAATATGAGCAGAAAATCATCACATATCACGTTATAATGTTTACCTTGTACAAATCTGAATGTTACCAATCTAATATTTCACAGCAAAAATTTAAGTTGGTAAGACCTTTCCTGTGGAAAGACCTCCAATCAAGTTCTAAAGCAAACCATGAGTAAATAAATGTTTAAACTTAGAAAACGGTATTTGAAGAAGTTAGCAATTTTTCTTGCTTGAAAATGGTTGATTCTCAGCCAGTACAGCCAATAGCTATAAATATATAGCCAATAGCTATAAAATACAAAAGGAAAATATATACAAATATTAGAGTACACATTTATTACATGTACTACTAAAACTGAAAAGTGCTATAAAAAGAAGAATATTTTCCAGTGTCTACTTTTTGTTTTCAACAATCTCTAGCCTTGAAAATGCCACTATGGTAATTCTGTAAAATTTGTAATGGTCAAAATTTAATGGTAGTGCTTTTTAAAACCTATATTATTTAATGGAATTGTCATTTATATCACTTTCATCTAAAAGCCAAATATAATAAGACGGATAATTTGGCTTTTTTTTTTGAGGACAGGCATTCTTGTACCCACAGGGCTAACTGATGCCTTCAGTTATACATGAACAATTACCACTAAAGTCAGAAAGAACAGTGTGCATATAACCTAGGGCAGAATTTGGCCTATGGTATGTATTACTTGGTAATGGAATGGAGAATATGACTTTATTTAAACATGGACTTTAATAGTTTTATTTCCCCATACTGTTTCCCTTGGTATTTCTCTCTCTCAAATATAACATTCAAGTGTTCCAAGCAGCTGCATAGCTCTGGATACATAATAAAGGCATATGTTCAAGATACCAGTTTAGATATCTATAAGCCAAAAAAAGAATAGTTAAAATTAAAACAAATTAAGAGAACTTTTCCAAGAATGGAAAGGCTTTGATAGGTTTTTTAATCTTCTAATTAACTACAGCAGTGAAAAAATACTGGTATTTATAAATTATTTATATAATCGCCTACATTACATTATGTAATCATATACTGTAAGTCCTTATGTCTGAAAAAGCGATCTCATTCTGCTTTCCAAAATTATGTGAAATAATCCCTAAATAAATTGAGTTGCATATTCTAGAGGTAGAAAAATAATTGGATCAATTTTGTTTATGCTTAGTGTTCATGCTTCTCAATCTGGGAAGGGCAGAAAGAATGAAAAAAAAATGAGGGTAAGTGACAGAAGGCATTTGTGTTGCAGTGGGAAGGATGGGAATAGGGGGAGAACCCAGGGGCCTGGGGAGGAGACTCAGCCTATGTCAATTTCACTGTGGTAGAGGTTGACCAAGAAAGTTTAGATTATGGACATACAGTACATAACTTTAAGTTGTTTGTTTTCTGGGATGCTAATCCCTTGTATTATCCTAATTGGACCATATCTGTCACATGTAGCCATTTTGGGGGTGTTAGCACTAAGGAATTTATAGAAAGGAGTTGGCTTCCTTTCTAAGGGCCAGGTGGATGTACATGCTTCCCAATTTTCCTTGCCATCACCACCCTAAACCTATGAGAGGGGGAAGCACATCACTGACTCACTCCACTTTGTGGCTGTGAGGTGGGAGTGGACCCTGAGCTTTCTGCCAGCCCCCGTTGACACCAAAGGAAGGACGAGTGGATGTTCAGTGATGCCCTCTCACAGCACCTCCTTGATGCCAGATGTAAATGGAGGCTCAGCTTCCCACAGGGTCCGATTCATAAGGAAGTGAAATAACCCTACCTCATAACACATACTTCAATCTCACTAATACCAGTGGGGACAGAGGCTCAGCTCCGCACCAGTTCCTGCTTACTTGATGGAGGTGGGGTGGGAACCACAGTATAGACCAGCCCTGATACATAACACCACATTCATTCTCTTTGCTGTGAAGTGGGTCAGAGTTTCAGCTCTTAGCCAGACTCCCCTGACACCAATGATTGGGGAAAATAAAGTACTGAACAGCCCTGACGCCTACTTCCCTGTTCAGTCTTAGTGATGCTGGGCAAGCGTAAAGGTCTAGCTCCTGATGGGCCCTGACAAAGGCAGGAGGAAGTGGAGTGCTGACCCTGTCCTGTACCACCTCATGTGTCTTCTTGCCATCAGATTGGGAGTGCAAGGGGGGTTCAGGGGTGCAGGGGGAGGCTCAGCATCTTGGTGGGCTGGTGAAAAGTTGGGGTACAGCCTCTTTAGCCAGATGGGGGATGGCAGATCAGCTCTGCTCACCTTGACAATACTGCCTTGGAGGGAGAGTCAGAGTGCTACCTCCTCCCATTGAGCAGGGGATAGAAAATAAGCTCTTTACTCAGTTCCATTAAAACTACCCTAACAGTTACATTGGAGAGTTCCCTGCTTCCACCAAGTGGAGAGTGAAAGGTCAGCTCCTTGTTTGGTTGATCAGCATCACCACACAGGGGAATTGGAAGATTGCCTGCTTTTGCCAGGAGGACTGGAAGATTCCCGCTGTGTGGGGAATCAGAGTATAGTGGCTTACTTCTGCTGGGTGGGAGGGTGGAATGAAAGGTTAGCCCCCTGATGGGCTCTGTTGGAACCAGGAGGGAAGGAGAAAGGGAGGGAGTAGGGAAGAGAGAGAGGGGAGGGGGTAAGAGGGGCTTTTCCTTGGTGTTTGGCTACAATAGGGCAGATATTGCCAGAAAGGGCTTGTTTTTTCATTCCAACATTTTCCTGGCCCTTTATCTTGGAGAAGTAGACTTTTCTTGGAACTTGTTTTATCTGTGCCTGTTAAGGTTCTAGGATAGATGCTTCTCGAATGTTCTGCCTAGGATATATGGGTAGTAATAAGAAAACCTTGAGGATTTACTGTCATGTTGTTGAATCCAGAGCTCCCTAAGGTTTTTCCACCTTCTTCCCATCTTGAAGAATTGTCTTATACTTGTTCGTTGTGCTATGCTCACAGGTTTTTTAATTATAGAGAGAGCATCTGGGAGGAATAGGGCAACTCCATCTCTGTCAGAATCAGAAGTCACAGTGTTTTCAGTAGGACCTTGCCCACCATTTTTTAAAGCCTGTGGTTATAAACTTCATTATATTTAAAACACATTGGCTAAAATGATAAGTAAGGAAAAATCTTTTATAAAATGACTCGGATATGGGAAGGAAAAAGAGGGAGAAGATATGCTGGTCAGATATTAAAGAGTCAATTCTGACGAAGCTAGACATGGTCGTGTTTACAAGCAAAAATCTGGCATAAATCGCAGCAGTGTTCAGATGTGCTGGCTAATTGTTAAGTGCTGATGAGAAACCTGTGCATGAACATTGCAGATTCTTGTAAAACTTTTCAGCAACTGTTTGGTCAAAATTTCAGTTAAAAGATGAGGTTGAAATTGTTTCTGAACCAAATATCAGACTGGATATATGTAAAATAACCACTTAGGCCAACAAGGTGTGTCCTTTATTGCATGTGATTACTGCAACTCCAGCCGCTGGCAGAGAGCCATCCCTTTCATGTGGGCAAGTAGAAGATTAATTCTCAATTAGAAATATAGGCTTGATGCAAGGGCAACGTTTAACTTGGCGTCAACGCACCAACATTTCAGCTAATTTACCGGGCCGTGAACACTTCAGGGGAAAGAGAAATTGCTAATGTTTCATATGAAACAGGAGATGGAGCTAGGGGGAAGTAATACAATTTGTACTTCTTTTCTACTTTATTTCAATTAATTTTGGCCCAGGTATGTCTTTTTGAAGCAACTTTAGATGTGGAAAAGCTGCCTACAAGCCCTCAAGACTTCTCTTTCTGTGTTACAATTGCCATCACCTTGGTGTCTGTTTGATTTGTGAATGGGGGAAAGTAGTCATTAGAATGCAAAATGATTATCATTATTTGAAGATCTCATGACCAGGAGTTTCTTGTGTTATTATAAGTAGTTTGATGTTCATTTGTGCCATGTGTAACTGGTTCATGTAGTGATTAAAATAATAAGCAATGCTTGATCATGGTTAAAATAAATACCAAGGATAAACTCTTCTATTAATTAGTGAGAGCTTATCCAAATTAGCATCTATAATTATGAGCTGTTGTTAATTTTTGTTGCAACCTATTAGATATACTGTCCTAAATCACTGACACTTGTGTAAATGAGCATTAATGATAGGTGACTTATTTTATGAATGTACAGTGATGCTTCCATGGAAAATGTATACAATGAAATACACATTTTAGGGATTATTTCACATAGAATCATAGAAAATTCATTTGTAATTTTGAATTTAGCATAAACAAAAAAAGAATTAGGTTTGCTTGTTGAGCCTAATACTAAAAACCAGAACTGTGTCCCTATGCAGGAAGGTTTTGATTCAACGTTTGCTTGCACTCTGACTCATTTCTTTATGGCTTTCTGTTTCCCTGAGTCACATCACATGTCTTTGTATTACACACTTTTGATGTATTTCTTAAACTGATTTAATCTTATGTGTTTGTATAACAAGTGCCAGTGAAAGTAAAGCTACTGCTTCTTGATATTGAAATATCCACTAGCATATAGTTTGGATTTTGTTTGTATTCACATTTTTATTAGTATATGTCACATTCTTTTTTTTTATGATTTTACTTCTTAGAGAGAGCACAAGCAGGGGTAGCAGCAGGCAGAGGGAGAGGGAGAAGCAGGCTGCCTCCCAACACAGGTCTCAGTCCTGGGATCATGACCTGAGCGGAAGGTAGATGCTTAAGGGACTGAGCCAACCAGGAGCCCCTATATGTCACATTCTTGAAGAGGTTAATTGCTTTGGGGAAGGATTTCTCAATCAGCACTACTGACATTTTGGACAGTTCTCTTTTGTAGGGGGTGTTCTGTGCATTGTAGAATGTTTAGCAGCATCCCTGACATCTACATACTAGACACATGTAGTCAGTGGATAACAGAGTTCTGCAACCTCTAAATATTCCTTTGTGTTACTCGTTCGTAGTCAGTGCCCCTCTCCCACTCTCCTGCACTGTCAACTGCGGATCTGTTTTCTGAATAAGTATCTAGGGGCAAAATCACTGGCTTGTATGGTGTGTGTATGTTTAGGTTTATCAGAAATTGCCAAATATTTCTCCAAAATTTTTGTATCATTTTGCTTTCCCACCAGCAAAATGTAAGATTACAGTTGCTTTGCAGCCTAACCACCAGCACTTGCTTGATATGTGGAAGGAAAGAAGGAAGGAAGGAAGGAAGGAAGGAAGGAAGGAAGGAAGGAAGGAAGGAAGGAAAGAAGGAAAGAATTAGTAAGAATTCCAGTCATTCATGATCTGCAAGAGCTCTCTTTCTTTTCCTTTCCTTTCTTTATCTTATCTATACATCCATTTATCTTAGCCATTTTTCTGATAGATATTTATTGTTATCTTACTGTTGTTTTGATTTGCATTTTACTGATTATTGATAACACCGAAGTTCTCCTGCATTTATTTGTCCTCCGTGCATCTTTATGGTAAAGTATTTGTTCAAATCTTCCCATTTAAAAATATTGTGTTCTTTGTTTTCTTATTATGGAGCTTCAGTGGCCTTTTATGTATTCTGCGTACAAACCCTTTTTTAGTTACTTGTTTTGCAAATATTCCTCCAGTCTGTAGCTTGTCTTCTCATTCTTTCAACAGTATCTTTTACAGATCAGAAATTTTTAATTATCCAGGTTTTGACTTCCTTAAACAATCTGTTTGCTTTGGTTCATTTTTGAGAACACGCAGGTAGTCGCTTTTTGTATTTTATTCAGAGTTTGCAGCTGTCAGTGGCAGGGAGAGATAGGCTGAAGTTGGCTTTCTCAATCTTGGTCAGAATCAGAAGACCTGTATTATGCCTTTTTAATTTTCAATGTTTTATAAACATTAATCTAGTAATAATATGTGTGACTGCCATTTTCCATGTAAGAAAATGAAAACATCAAAGTTGATAGGTTTTTTTGACCAAAGATAAATAAAAAGGCATGTGGGAAATAACCAGTGTTTTAAAACACCTAGAAAAAATAAACTTTTAGATGTTAAATCCCATTTAGTGTGTTCTGTCAGCCCGTAGAATGCAAGTTGTTTGGCTTATGAACCTTATTGATTTCTTATTAAATTCTTACCTTTGTTTTTTATACATTCATTTTAGTATTTTTATAAATTGATTAAATTTTCAAGGTAAATATTTGCTGGAATATAATTTTTTAAAATTATGAAAATAAGGTTGCCAAGGAAGTTTGCTTTTTACCATATGCAGGAGAGT
The DNA here is from genome assembly GCA_028534135.1 of Potos flavus. Taxonomy (NCBI): domain Eukaryota; kingdom Metazoa; phylum Chordata; class Mammalia; order Carnivora; family Procyonidae; genus Potos; species Potos flavus. The sequence continues at coordinate 46,243,617 of CM052893.1, read as the reverse complement.
TTTTTATGGCACACTATTCTTTGGTGACACAGTAGTAGCTTACTTAGAGCAAGTACACAGGATGTTTTATGGAAGACAGTGTGTTGAAGTCAGGATTGGCAAATACGTCTTCTGTTACTATATGTAATAGGTTGCGAAGAGCCTCTATGGCCATTTGCCTGGTAAACAGTCAAATCCTCTTGCTTAAAGCATTTTACCTTCATGAGTATAAAAGAACCTAAATGTCTACTATGTACACAATACTTTTTAAGAGGTCCTAAGGTTACTGAAGATAGTGATTTCATGCCCTCTATCCTCAAGAAGGAGAATAGAAACAAATCATTGTGAGGTGAGATTGACATTTTTGGAAGATTATTTTTTAATAAAATGAGATTTGAAAAATCATAAAAGTTACAGAACTCACATTTTTAGAATACTTAGAAAATAAATAAGAAGAAAGACAAACCCAACCAATGCCCTCCAATAATTTTGCTATAATACTAATTCTTTCTATCCTTTCCTTTTTTTTTAAGTGAACATTGTATCACAACTTATTTTCATGTAGCTTCATAGTTCAAGGCAGGTCTTGAGGGAGGTAATAGAGGTTCCCCAAGAGAAGAAGCAGGTTGTTAAAGAAAAGAGCTAGCATGAGAGTTCAGGAAGCTGCTACATTCTATATATATTACATTATATATATATATATATATATAATGTATTATATGGACAAGTGTGTAACTTGCAACAGTGCATATATACATATATATACACACACACACGCACACACATATATGTATATCTATATAAAATTATATGTTAATGTTAATGTTGCAAGCTACACACTTGTCCATATGTCTTATAAAGACTTGTCCTTAACAGAGCAATTTCTCTTAGACTATAACCTCTTTGAGGACAGAAGAGTAATTATATAACATTTAAAAAATTAAAATGTACCCATCCACCCATCTATGTCCATGGTTCTTACTGAGTCAAAGGTTTTAAAGGTATCTTTGTATGAACTACCCAGTGAAGAAGGTACAGATAAGGCAACTGAGGCATGGAATGATTGGGGATATTTAATAGAAGTGAGTAGAGTGTCACAAGCAGTTTGAAGCTCAACACATTTTTCTTGGTAGACAATATGCACAGACAGAAAAAGAATAGATAGAAAGTTTGTTCCATATAGGATGAAGACCTGGAACAAAAGCAGATGGGCACCACAGAATCTGCTTTAGAGGTCACAGTGCCCAGGGGGAAACAACTCTAGGCAAGGCAGTTAACCTCCCTCACCTTAGTTCTCTTGTTGGTATAATGCAGTGCTTATGCAAACTCAATACATGTCAAAAAAGATCTGCAAGGCATTGTCTAAAATTGACCCTCTGGATTTCTTCATGCATGCCTGGTTATTATTTATTAAGATGTATTGGGGGCAAGTCTCAAATGGTAGAACAGATAAAAGGCAGATCTGCGAAGTGAAGAGGTGGGGTTAAGCACAATGCAACAGAAACTCTTATACTAATCCAGGAGGACTTTACCTGTCAATCAAATCTATATTCATTATTTTTTTTTAAAGATTAACAGTGGTTTGTTAACTGAGCAAACTGGCAGCTGTTAGAGCAATGAGATGAGATCTTGGGGGCATCTATGACCAGTTGATGACTGACTGACCAATTTCAAAAGATGCTATGAAGGATCATAAAGTTTAGTTCCATGTGTATTTTGATGATAGTTGCATCTATATTTAAAGCTTTCTGTCACTGGAAGCACTCTTGGTGTTGTCAGACTGTCTATTGGACTGGATGAGCTGCAACTTCTTGCAATTGAATGTCAATAAGACCAAAGCAATTTTGGTTGATTCATAGCACCAGCTTAAGCATATTCACTTGCACAGATTACATTTGACAGATAGTTACCTTCAGCTGAACTCTGTGGTTAGAAGCCTGGGCGTACTCTTGACAGTGAGCTTAGAGTTGATGCCTAATGTTTATTTCATATCCTGTTTTTACCTTCCCTAACACATGCATGCGTAAATCTATATTTAAATATATTCACAGCTGATGTTCTCGACGGTCCACTTGTTATCTATGGACGGAATGCTGTAATGATTCCATTTCATTATTTTAATAAAAATAACTCACACGCATCCAGTTTTAATTTCATTAAATCAAATGAGTAATGGTAAATTACAAAGGGTCTCCTTGACGAGCAATTGCAACACGATACCCAGAAAATCCCCACATGATGGGAGAATTCTAACATCTTTAATAAACTTAAAATCTTGGTTGGTGCGTGATTATGGATACCACGAGAACATCTCCACACTTATTTGCCATATCATTATTCCTTTATTTTTCTGTTAGTTAGGCCTGTGAGTTCTCTTCAAAGCTTAGTACAGAAGTATCTATGTTGGGAATATTTAGCTCTCTAAAAGGTGCATATAATTTAAGTAACATATCTATAATTTTTCTATTGAAATATAAAATACGTATAATCCAATATAGCTTAAAGTAAAAAGTTTGCTGCATTTTCTGAATGTTTATGTTGGGAAAATAAGACTTGGGGGTTTTTGTTTGGGAAAAGGTATAATTATGGTGTGAATTCATTCTTCATTGGGTTATTCCATTCTCCACTTTTCAGCTAAATTCATTAAGATTCTGATGGGAAAATTTAAGGGACACGTAGATCTAACAATCTGAGCCTGTCTCCTGTTCTATACAAATAACCCTGCAAAGCTCTGGAATCCCTTTATTTAACGAGGTGAATGGCAGCTGTGTTTGCATCAGCCTCAACCTAGCTTGGAAACAGTGATTGTAAAGCAAACATGTTTCACTCATGCATTTCCATCTTTTCTAGAATCTGCGATTTTAACACATCAGACAATTCAAATTATGTAGTTATACATTTCACACAGGAGAAAAACTCATGCTGAAGTAGGTAAAATATTTCTCAAAATTACTTCCTCCACATTTCCTGGTATACTTTCTCTTTCTTTTTTTAAAAACTGACAGTCAATTTTTTATTTTTCTCTTTTACTGACAGCTAGTAAATGTACTGACAGTTGAGAAGCAAGATGTAAATGTAAGTCACTATTATTTTGTCCACCGATACCTGAGCATTAGTGGAAAAATTTGGCTATATTTTAAAATAAGAACCAAATCATTCCCAATGGTTCTGGAGGGAGGATGTATAGAAAAACTGTTCTCTGGTAAATAAAAATGTGTTTGAGGCAAGACTGTAGTGCATTTAGAAATATCATGCTTTCCTCATTAGGGTGTGACTAGTATTTGTATTGAAGAAAATAGGCCAATTATTTAAGGTGTGTGTTTACTTTCTGTTCCATTAGCTCTAAATCTTGTCAGCATGTAAATCTCTTTTAGAAGCTAATGGGGAGTGTATAGTGGAGAAGAGAAAGCAGGAAAAAAACTCAATATCAGATTAAGATTTTACTCCTGCTTACATACAAGATTCAAGATCAAAAGTTGTTTTATTATAATTAGAAATATCCTGGTTCGTAAATTTATTCCTTGAAGAAATGCTGTGTAAGTAGTGGAAGTGAAGAATTATAATCTATTGGTAGAATAGATTATTGGGTTAACCTGAACCAAGACTTTTATGATAGGAGCATTAATTGCTTACTTCCTTTAAAAAGTCATTTGTCTTTCCTCTATATTGTACGTAACAGCCAGGATTCAAAACACAAGGAGGTAAGTAAATGATAATGTTCATTTATTTACCACTTAAATGGTATTCACAAGATTTAATTAATTAATTAATTTATTTGTTCCCAAAATTACGTATGCGGGAATTGGTAGACTGGGAAGACTTGGGGCCTACAGACTCTCTGTGAAAGCACTCAATTTCAGGCTGGTCAGTTTCATCCCAGAACCTGTCTCTCTCTTCACTTACACTAGTTGCTCAAGAAAGGTGCCCTCAGCTCCTGTTAATTGTCTTATTCTGCTTCTGTGGCTACTTTTCACAGGCTTATCCTGGTCCTGCAATTGTGCATAGCTTTGTGAAAATTTATCATATAAAATTAAAATTGATTTGCCTATAAATACAGTAGTTTCAATATCCCTTTGATTGTTTGAAGAATATCTATTGGGAGGCAGGGAAAGACTTGCATAATAAATTACAAAAGGCAGGAATTTCCTCACTGAAAAAGCAGCAGGAGTTTCCTTGGCAGGAGTGTTGTCAGCAGCTTAGAAGTTGCCATTGGACTGTCGAGTGTTATGCAGATAAATTGTAGCTCTGGCTTGTCCTCCAATGTCATTCTTTGATTTGTCTCTCTGTTAACATGGCATTTGCATTTGGGTCTGACTGAGAACAAGGACCTGTGCAAATGCCTCATGACAGGTCTAGAAAGCTGCTTTTATGTTAAAAGTGATATGTTTTCTTGTTCACTATGTTCACAATAAAAATTCATCTTCAGAGTCCTAATTCCTTTGTGTGTTTGCAATTTCCATTTTAAGTCAAAATATTAAAATACAAAGAATGGAAACAAATTTTTGAAAAACTACAGACAAAGTTAGTTGATCACTGGCAGCAACGACCAAAGAGCAGCATAAGCCAAACATACAAAATTAGTGGGTTTTCGGTGAAAGATAAGATCCTTAAGGAGGAGGTCCTTACATTTGCCTTAAAGTGCACACCCAAGAAGGGAAAACATTAAAACAATCCCATTTATAGAAAAAAATATTATTCCTTGCCATGCAGTTGTTTCATTGACTTCTCCAGTTGGAGACACCTTCTGGACATCCTTGCCTGACATGAAAGCTAGGGCTTTTTTGTTTTATTTTGTTTTCATTTTGCTGTGTGTGTGTGTTTAGAGAATAGTGGTTATACTTAAATTCACTAAATTAAATTTACAGAAGTTAGTTGTTTTTCACTTTAAATAGCTGGGTAACTGGATCATGGCAGGATGTTGTCAGTCCAGACTGTTCCCCTCTTTCCAATAATGCTATTCAAGGGGAAGCTAGTTACTGTGTGACATGCTCGATTCTCAGGAGATTCGGACAAAAGAGAAGGTTAGAGGGTCAAGAGAGCCTGATGCTATTCAATGAGATATTTGAGTCGAATTCCCATACCAGAATTTTGCCTCATACCTAATTCAGACGATGTAATAATGGGGGAAGGGAAGAAAGAGGGCGGGCGGGTTAAAATGTCCTTTCAGGTTAAATGTTAAAATAAGGTCCTTTATTTCTGTCTCTGGTGGCACAGGGCATTAAAGACCCTGTGACACATTTTGGAAGTGTTGCTTTAAAATAGATTTTAACGTTTGACGATCTGTAAAGGGTATTATTGAGTACTTAATAGATTCTGTGTTTGCCTACTAAAGTCACTACACAGCCAATATCTACCTCATTAATTTGTAAAGCATTTTGGCCCACCTGGAGACTATGTACTATATTAAAACAACTTTTATACCCCAAATCTTCCTGTCTAATAATTATAAAACATTCAACATCTGAAGAAAATGGTCTAAATCCCCCAATTTTGGTATCGGATAGTTTACTTTGCGTGAATATTCCATGTGGAAAAATTTGATCTCTGTTGAGGACTTTTTCCATCTGGTCAGCTGTATAATACTGAATCGTGAAATGAGAATTAGAAACTAAATTGTTAAAAATGGGTCCCGAAGTTTGTTTTGACTGACAAAATGGTAATGTCATTACGCTATAGTCTATTACTTTATAGCTTAGCAAAACCGCATTTTTAGGTATTATAAGTGATAAGTCTTTAACCATTTTCCTTATAACCAAGTTCTTTATCAAGATGATATTAGTTTTACAAGTGTTTCTGATATTTATATTTTTAATTTTTGTTTTTTCTGAATTGTATCCTATTACATTGATAGACATAAAAATTGTATAGCTTCTGGATCCTCTGTACCGTGTATTGTTTTCTCCTTTGTACAAAGTAACTCAGTGTTTGTAATGTGTCCTCCACTAGCCAATAGAGCTTTAGGTCAAGGACTCTACCATATTTACTGTTGTTCCCTTCAGGGCTTGGCATCTTGTCTGAGTGTGGTCAATTCTCAATAAATATTTTTTGAACGAATGAGTGAGTGAATGAACGATATCATCCAGTATTGGAATTAAAGAGATTTGGAAAACAGGACAATAAAACAGATGAGAGGTATGAATGATATCATCCAGTATTGGAATTAAAGAGATTTGGAAAACAGGACAATAAAACAGATGAGAGGTATTAATCAGTTGAATATGTATACAGCAGGAGAAAACTAAAGGAAAAACAAAGTTAATAGGAAACTGAGAGGATTTCATTGGTAACCTAGAGATTAGAAGAGCAGTAAAGATGAAAAGCAGTAAAATTTTGAGCAACATTCTTTACAACATGGCTTGCAGTCAGAGCTAGAAGGAGGAAAAGAGCTTTCATTAACTTTTGCTTTGTATATTGTAATCCATTTATAACTGTTCCCTTCCCACTTCCCCACCTCCAGCATCTTCAGTTACTTCTGTCTCCAAAACAACCTCTAGAGTGCAAATTGTTTTCTTAGTAAAATACAAATGTGGTTACATACCTCCTTTGTTTAAATAAACTGCATGCTCACTGTTGCTTATACTCCAGAGAATGAATTGTCCTTTTCTTAGCAAAGCTTTCAAGAATCTTCAGAATTTGCTAGGCTGTATGTTGGTAGCCTCATTGTCCTTCTGTGTACCTTGAGCTTGAACATGCTATATTCTGAGTCTCTGATACCATGTACTTCATGGTCTTCATCCAAATTTTTCATCCTACCTTCACTCAGTTTCTTCTGCTTTATTCCTTTTCTCGTCCTCTTAACCCCCAGATCTTTTGTAAACATATCTCAGTGACCAGCATAAATGCAACTTCCTTTATAAAAAAAACATTCAAATATTCTGTCTCCTTTCTCCTATCTCCTGTGTGTACACCATTGCTTTTTAAAAATATATTGGTCGTATGATATTTTTCATATAGGTAGATTTTATTAGGTATTTATAGGTAAATTTGGCATTAGGTAGAGTTTGAATCTTCAATGACAAATACCTTATTCATATGTATGTGTCAAGAACAGCAAAATATCTGTTGCATGGTTGAGGTTTACTACAAATAAATATATAAACAAAGGAAATGAGGTGAGTTTGGTAAAGACTGAGGTTATTGAGGAAAATGTCATGGAATGAAAAGCCCAAGATATTTTTAAAATGATGAATGAGCATTTACAATTGTACTAACTTATATATAATCTTCTTTCTTTATCATATACAAAATTCTTTTTCCCATGTGGTGATCACTTTGTAGTTTACCAACAATGATGATTGCATGGCTTAGTACTCTCTTCTATCAGTTAAACAACTGTGACTGAGTTAGTGATTTTACTTTTTTCTCTCCTATTTTGTCTCTTGATAAATTCAGTGATATCCTTTTCTTTCCACAAATGTGTTCATATGCTGCCTTTTCTAACTGTTACAGCACGGAGGATAACTGGAATTTCCTTCAAACTCACACATTTTCTTAAATTTTTATATCAAGGAAAAATGATGCAAACACTGCTTTCTCTCACATTCTCTAGAACTTTTTTCTTCTGCATTTGACATTTCTGACCTCTGATTTTTTTATGATTCTGACTCTGTATTCTCCCTGGTGTCTGGGACAGTGTTGCTTCCCAGTAAACACAAGGTAGTGATAGTAACACATACACATTTCCAGCTACTTGGAAAGAGATGTCATTTAAAATGTGTGTTCGGAATGACCTTCCATTTAAATAGAGTGAATTTCATACTCAGATCTTGCCTAATATCTGACCTCTTACATTTTGTTTTATGTTATTTCTCAGTGACTTTTTGCAATAGCTATCAATTTAGTGCCATCTCTGGATTTCATTAACAGACTAACTCCTTTTGCAGATCATTAATGAAAATCTAAAATAAAACCGGGAATCTTACCAATTTCCTCCTTAAATGCATAAATATTTAGTTTTAAATGACAGTGCTTGGATTTAAGTTCATATAGAATGTTATTTCAAATAAGACTGTTTTTAATGTCTATATGGCTTCTTCGTTTAATTTTATATATATATCAGTTTTATTAATTCTGTTTTCTGTTCCTTTGTAATATTCTGTGCTAAGCTTGTCCATTAAAATATATATTTCTTCTGAATTCTGGTTAGAGCAGAAGTGATATAGTCCTCCAGGGAGGTAAATGTAATTCGTTTGATTGGATACTCAAGCTTTCCAATTGTTTTATTTTCCTTAGAGAAATAGAACCTTTCTAGCTTTCAGGTCAATTGGTGTAATGGTTGGATTCAGATGGAATGACACTTTCTCCCCCTTGTAAGTCTCTAGTTCCTCAGAGAAATCCTTGAGAAATCTGTTGACAACTTGCTGTCATCTAGCTGGGTCTAATGGTATAAATGACTGAGACACTGATTCCGAGTCGTGTGAAAGCCTAATGGTGAAGTGAAATTTTGAGAAGATCTCAAGTGCATTATGAATAAGGTACTTAGGCAGTACCTATATTCATTTCTTACAGTTAGTTTATCAGGTCCTTGCTGGTTTTTTGTTTTTTGTTTTTTTGTTTCTTTTTGTTTTTTTTTGGTAGAGAAGTGAATTTATAGTCTTTACTCACTCAAATATAACAGCAGCTGATCAAAAATGTTACTACTGTGAGGTATGGAAAAGAATATGATTATTATGAAATTTGTTTTAGGAATCTATGGAAGTAGATAGCAGATGAGATTAGATTGGCAGAAGAAAGCACAGCCCAGAATACACAGAGGAGGGAAAAGTTGTGGCCAAGGAGAGCACTGTGTCAGGGGTAGAGTAAGGAAGCACATCTGACAGACTGCCAGGGACACGACTTGGCAAACAGCACTTGGAGTGACAGCCTGGGTCAGCTTCCGACGCTCTTCCCCATCATCAGGCATCAGGCAATAGAGACATTTGACCTCAGCTTGGAGCACAGGATGTGGGTCCTAGGCCATAAGGAGGCACGGTTAATGCTACCAGGATGAAAGGGAGTCCCTGCACCAAGAAAGGAGTTGTACAGCATACCTTTGCTCGCTTCCAGTTATTGGGTCCAGTCTAGAGTGAAGAAGCTCATGTCCACAGACAGATCCAATAACCCCCTCCTCCCATAGGAGTATCAGAGATGAAAACAGAGCATGGATGGGGGGAAATCATGGTTAGAAAAAGTTATGTTAGTCATGAAAGGAAATGTCTTTGAGTCCAAAGGGTCTTGAGCTAGGATGAGGGCAGTGAAATGATCAGAGTTGTTGTTGTTGTTGTTGTTGTGTGTGTGTGTGTGTGTGTGTGTGTGTGTGTGCATTTGTTGAGGGATGGGTGGGGGTAAAAAAATTAATCTAGAAATATATTGATAGAAAAGTAGTATCCAAAGAATTACAATGGAATAACATGATAGCAAGTTACTTGGTGATTATTTGGGCCTGCTTGGGCATTAAAGGTCTCCCCAAGGTGGCAGTATATAAACTGAAATCTCAGTAAAAATAAAGACTCAGCTAATCCTACATCCCTTCATCCCTACAACCTGTGCTAGAAAGAAGTCTCAAGTCCTAAAATCCCAACTTTAATCAAGTATTTGAACGTTATAACGCAAAGGCAAATTTGCAGAAAGTAGAGGTAAACTACTACCTAATTCATACTTACCAGGGTAGGAAGTTACCTTAATCTACAAATGTTACAGGTATTAGGATATTCAAAGCTTCAGAGAAATATCCTGGACACTAGTGTTATGTGAGAGACATCAGATATGCAGTTGAGTTTTTCTATGGTAGATATTAGAAGCCTCGTAATTCTCACTCTAACCTTTTAATCCTTTCACTTTTTAATATCCACCTTTATTCTTGATTCTCCCTTTTTAAAGATACACTGAAAACAATAACCTAATTTTTCTTTTCTTTTCTTTTTTTTTTTTAAAAGATTTTATTTATTTATTTGACAGAGAGAGATCACAAGTAGGCAGAGAGGCAGGCAGAGAGAGGGAAGCAGGCTCCCCGCTGAGCAGAGAGCCTGATGCGGGGCTCGATCCCAGGACCCTGAGATCATGACCTGAGCTGAAGGCAGAGGCTTTAACCCACTGAGCCACCCAGGTGCCCCACCTCGTTTTTCTTTTTAATAAGTAAAATCAACATGAAAATATTTCCCCCCATGCAGTATCTTTATTTTGGACCTCATGCTTCTGAGGCCTGCCAGTCTTTGGAGAAGGCTAATCCAGGCTTTTCAAAAAGAGATGAACTATTCTAAATACATAGCCACACCAAATTTACAGATTTTTGTTGACAGCTGCTGCTTCCTTGGGGGGAAATGGCTTGGGAAGAAATGTGTAAGAATTGAATTGAATAAATATGAATTATAAGAAGACAAAATGAATATTATTTTCAAGAGTGCTACTTGTATCTGGTAATCCCTTAGCACGAGTTTCTTCAGATGATAATAAAAATATACATTTATTTTGCCCAAATGGATATTATCTCTGTATTTTTTTTTTTTGTAATGTCAAGGTGGGTAAAAGAAACTGCTGAATGTTTTGTATTTGACCCAAAAGTAGCTATTTTTGTTTTTAAGGCTGATATAAAAGAATGCCTATTTGCTGGTGTATTTTTTTTTTTTTTTTTGTCTAAACCAAATTAAATGTGTCTGCTTCTCCATGACTGATTGAGGGAAGAGCTGCTTAGAGAATTATTTTCTCACCAGCTTCAGGGCAGAGAGCCCTTTAAACAACACCTATTCTCAATTCTAGAATGTTTTTAAAGACAAAGCAATTCACATCAGATTTCATGATACAGTATTTAAAGGAGGTTAAAGAGATTCATATTTTTCCTTTGTCTAAAACTGGCTCATCTTCACTTAGTTTATGAGACTGATTTTTAATAAATTTTGCTTAGTATCTGTGGAGCTGCTAAAAAAGTCCGAGAGAACAACAACAAAATAAGAGAACACAAGCCTAGAAGATGGGTGACATTTATGAAAAAGCATGTATTTGAAGAATGTAAGATTAATAATCCATTCATTATTTCATAGATGATTCTACCCTCATTGAAGATTTTAGTTGGAATAACTCATGCATAGTATAAGTAGGCATTGTTACCTCTGTTTTGTTCATATGGCGGGATTCCATTTTGACTTACAAATTACTGTTCAGGATCTTTAAGATGTCAATTGAGTACTGGCACAAAGTTTAGTTTTGGACTGTACACAGAAATGATTTCCTATGTATCTGTCCGCATGTTGAGGGTTTGATTGATGGGCCTCCTGACTTTGGGTCAGGAGCGAGTTCACGTCTCTTGGCAGGGCTTTGGCTTATTCCCTGAAAGTATAAACAGAAATCTAATGTTCACCATTTTTATTATCCTCTTTCAGGCATAATTTGACTTAGTGATATGTAATTTTAATATTACAATTTAAGGAGACTTTAAAAACTGGAACATGTTTGAGGAAAAGTGAGAAAGGTGATTTTTAAATTCAACACATTAAAAGGAAGAAAAATGTAAAGAATGGAGCTTGATCAGCATAAATTGAGGGGTTGAGGTAACTTCTAAGACTCCATTTTCTTGTTTCTTGTGTTTTTCTAGTTCCTACAACTCACTTCTTTCCTATTCTCTACCACTTTGTACTTTGCTAATTCCTATTAATCCTTCAAGAGCTGCTTTAGAGGATGTTTCATTCATGTAATGAAAATTTAATGGGTACCCAGTTGTTGCTAGTTACTGTTCTGGGGAATGAAGGAACAGCAGTGAATAAAAGAGAGAAAATAAAACAAAAAACAAACAAAAAACATCAGAAAAAAGAAAAGAAAAAAACAAACAAACAAAAAATGGCCTCTCGTGGAGTTTATGAATATAGGCTTGGAGAGAAGACTAATGCTAAAAAGAAAAGTAAAAAAAAATATGCAAGTTAAGTGTGGATAGAGAAAATAATCATATAGGAAGGGGGTTAGGAAAGACTAGGCTGTAGTTCTAGATAGGGTAGCTAGGAAAGAAGGAGTAGGCTACAGTTCTAGATAGGGTAGCTAAGAAAGGTTTGCTAAAATGACATTTGAGGAAATATCTGAAAGAGATGAACAAATAAGCCAGCACGTGTCTGTAGGAATAATGTTAAGTAGAGGGAAAAGAAAATGTAAAGACTGAGGAAAATAAGTGCCTGGAATATTTGAAGAGGGCAATGTAGCTACAACAGAGAGTACAGGAACATACTAATAGGAAATAAGCCAGGGATAACAAGGGGCCAGATTGGGTAGGGCTTTGTAGAACTTTAACTTTTACACAGTGTAAAACTTATTAAAGGAAGTTTTGCAGAGGAGTGACACGATCTTTTGTTTTAGCAAGAATCTTCGGGCTGCTGTCTTGAGAATACACCAAAGGGGAACCCGGGAGTTCCAAATCAGGGAGGCCACTGCAAAAATCTCGGGGAGGGATAGTGGTGGCAGCTTGGGCCAGAGTTGCAGCAAGAGGAGTGATGAGCCATGAGTAGATTATGGATCTATTTTGGAAGTAGAACCTCTGGATTTGCTGGATTTGCTGGATTTGCTGGAATAGTTGAGAGGCATGAGGGAAAGAGGAGTCAAGGAGGACTCTAAGGGTTTGGGGCCGAATAACTGGAAGAAAAGAGTTGCACATATTCCAAGGTGAGGAGAGCTGTGGAAGAAGCAATTTGGGGCATAAGAGCAGAGCTCTATTTTGGCACATTTATGTTCGAGATGCCTAATAGACTTCCAAGAAGAGATGTTGAATAGAAAGATACATGTAGCAGTCTAGTTTAGAAGTCTAAGACATAATCACTTAGGAGTAATCAACCTAATGATGTTACTTAAAGCATTGAGATAAGATGATATTATTGAGGAACTACTTATATATTATACAGGAAGAAGAGGTGTAAGGACGGAGTCTTGGGACACTTCTGTATTTCTAGATCCAAGAGGAGGATCCAGCAAAGGATACTGAGAAGATCAGCCTGAGGGATAAGAGGAAATTAAGAGAGCTTGATATACTTACAGTCATGTGACATATGTGTTTCAAGGAGGAGGGAACGATCAGCTCTGTCAAATGCTGCTGATGGTCCAAATAAGATGACAACTGGAAATTTACTATTTACTTTTAGTCTCATGGAAATCATTGGTGACCATGATAAGGGAGTTGTGATAATGTGGCAGGCATAAAAATGTTGGAGTGTTAGAGCTTGAGTGGCTGGAGGAATGCTTTAATGCAGTAGCTTGGCACAGATGGCAGGATTTGAGTGTGATAAAGAAGTGTCTTCGGGGGCAGGGGTGCCATGACACCTGGATAGTGGTGATGTACTGGAGAATTCATCAAATAAGTACGCCTATTGAGGATAAGGGGAGACAGGTTTCTTTCTTTCAGAGAAAAGAGTTATAAAAAGAGAGAAACTTAGAATAAAGTGTGTTAGGCTGGAATTGGATTTATCAGTATAATCTCACTTCATATGTGTGTGTGTGTAAGCATGTATACATAGATATAGAAACAATATAGAAGTAGATGTATACATATCTAATATATCTACTATCTATCTATTATCTATATCTATCTATCTATCTATCTATCTATCTATCTATCTATCTATCATCTTCATATTCCCTATTTCTATCCACTGAGAGGGAGAGGGAGGGTCTGGGAGAATAGCAATCAAACAATATGAGTACACTTAGCAATGATCTTTATTTCTTAGTGTCACTCATCACTCAAGAAGCCAGAATTTGGGGGTGTTAAACATCTGCCTTTGGCTCAGGTCATGATCCCGTGGTCCTGGGATTGATCCCTGAGTTGGACTCCCTGCTCAGTGGGGAGTCTGCTTCTCCCTCTTCTGACTCTCCTCCCCCTCCCTGCTCATGCTCTCTTGCACTTTCTCTCTCTCCCTCTCTTTCTCTCAAATAAATAAAATCTTTAAAAAAAAAAAAAAAGAAACCAGAATTTCTTGGAGAAATGGCTAATGCCAGGGCAGGGAAGTAAAAGTGATCCTGGAATATTTTGTGTCACAAAGCAAGAAGATGCTTAAAGAATTATGAGGACATGTCAATATGACACAGAATTCATCTTCCCGAGTCCTCCACTGTCTCAGTGTGGAACAACTTGAGTGTCGAAATACATATTAGGAGTATTATATCCCACTGAATAACATACAAATTCACAAGTCTGCACAGAAATAAATGTAAACAATGAAAGCCTAATTAAAAACAGGATATTTATTACAGTCTTTAAATATCTGCTCACAAAATGTTTATTAATTGCAAAGGGAAATTGTGTATTTTTACAGTGCAGAAGCCTGACAGATATCAATTTGATTAAAGTTATCAACAATGGAACAAATAGAAATTATATAATATATGATAAAATGTAATGATCACTGAATCTCCTGCATCTAATCATGAGGAGACAAACCCAAATTGAGAGGTAAATCTACAAAATAACTATAGTCTTCAACAGTGTTAAGATTATGCAAGTCAAGGAAAGATAGAAGAATTGTTCCAGAACAAAGACTTAAGAATCATGATAATATATGCAACTTGTGATTCTGGACTGGATTTTTTTTTTTTTTTAAACTGTGAAGGACATTTTTGGAACAACTGGCAAAACTTGAATGGTGTCTGAAGGTAAGATAGTAAGGCTGTGTCAGTGTGAGTTTTCTGATTTTGATGATTGTATTGTGGTTAAGTCAAAGAATGTCTTTTTTAAGACCAAATACACTACAGTATTCAGGGATAAGGGATATGTCAGAAACTCAATCTCAAATGTTTCAGAAAAAAAAAGATACACTGTTTTTGCAACTTACTTGTCATTTTGAGATAGTTTTTTAAGTAGTAAAACAAACAAACAAAAAAACCCTACTAATTGAACCATATTACAGAGAGAATAAGAATGAGAAAAGAGACACAGGACAAAGCTCATATAGACAACTCATTTGGGAAATACCACTGTTGCGGGAACAAGAGATATGGAGAAGCAGAATTCTAAGATTATTTCTGTTTCTCATTTTTTGTCCCTAAGCATTTTATTCATATTTATTTTATTGCATTTGCCACATTGTATTGGAAGTATTCTTACAGGCCCATTTCCATTATAGATTGTAAATTCCTTGTAGAAAAGACCTGTGTTTTATATATCTCTTATGTGTAGCATACCACTTAGCACATTGTAATGTACTCATTAAATATTCAAACAATAGAGCCATTCTCAAAAAAGCCATGTTTGTTTTTAAAGCTATGGCTTTTAATGAAAGATGTGATGATCAGTTTCCTTCCTAAACATGGAAAACAAAATAAGTTGACTTACTTTTAAGGAGAGGAAATTATAGTTATAACAAATAACTTCTAGATTTTGGGGTATAAAGTACTGGATGGTTACTAGGGTGTTTTACGGCTAATTCTAGTTACTTTTTGGAAGTTGTCTGTGTTTTAAAGATAAAATAGAAAAGGGAACCAATAGATAGTGAGATAGGTAAGAGTGTAGAATAGTGTGGTCATCTGTGAACCAAAAGCATTCTTAAATGTGGAGTTCTCTGGAGAGAAAATGGGCTGGCTCTATCCCCATGCCCTAGGAAATCAAAAATAAATCAGACCACTGGCTGATTTTCTATCACATATCTGTATATGCTAACAGTTTTTTGTTTGTTTGTTTGTTTTTTAAGAGAGAAAGAGAGTAATTTAATAGTTTGGGAGGAAGTGGCCATGAGAGTTTCCCATCCAGTCAAGATAGGAAGAAGGAAATCACTTATGTTCCTATGTTAATTTTTTAGAGATAGATTCAGTTGGAGGCATGTTTGTATGAGGTTGTAGTAAACAGAGAGCTTTAATAGATATGAAAGAGAGACTAGCTAATCCAAAGCATCATACCTAGAGTGAAAATGTAATATGTTGAGGCATAGACTACTTCCAGGGCCTGGCTTGTCTGAGTTACTCAGAGAGGAAAGAAAACCAAAACGTGTGCGCGCATTTGTGCGTGTGTGCGTATAGAGCACAGGGATGAGATGAGAGGGAATGGGAAGATGGGAGGAGGGGAGAGGAGTAAGTGTTGCAATAAAATGTATGAGTTCATGGAAAATGAAAAGTAGAAACAAACAAAAATCTTTGAGGAACTTATCTGTGTATGAAGTCTTTTCCCTGTAGAATCTTTCATATGGTCAAAGGAAATGAAAATATAAGCAGTTAGTTATTCAGTGAATCAAACTAGTTGTGGGAATACATGCACATTCCAAATATTTGAGGGCAACCCAAGTGATTAATTTCTGCCAAATCAACCTTCCCCGAATAATTGCCTCAACTCTCTTTTATTCATATTGTTTGTATAAATGTGACTCAATAGGGAATATTTAATAGACTAGAGTATTTATAATTATATAAAAATTCATGTTAGTAAACAAGGTCACTCTGCAAAGGTGATGAATCCCTGTATGACACATTTATCTGTTAGAAAATGGTGCCTTTATTGCTTAGAATTGTAACAGTGTAGATTGTGTTAGTGGTTTTATTTTTGGAGTATCAATTAGTCAATCAATCAATGAATATTTATTGAGCTTCTGCCCAGCACTTAGGGCACACTCATCATATTTGCAAATGACACAAATCTTGGAGGATGGTAAATACATTGATGACAGACGTAGTGTCCAAAAAGATTTTGACAGCCTGGAGCAATGGGCTGAATCTAACAAGATGAAATGTAACATGTATAAATATAAATTTCTGTCCTTGGGTCCATGAAACTAACACGTAGATACAAGATTGGGTGGGTGTGCTTTAAGCAGTGATGTAAGAAAGAAAAGACTTAGTATTTTAATGAGTAGTCAGTTCAACTTAATTTATCAGTTTGAGCTGCATGATGTCATTGCCAAAAATCTAGCATGCAATTTTGGATTATATTAAGGTGATAATCCTGTTTCAGTTTGGCAAGTCAAATCACATGTAGAGATTGTAGTATTTCTGGAGCCACATTTTAAGAAGAGAGAGAGACCCAAAACCATGTCATATTTAGAACACCACAGAAACGAAGCACATTTATCCTGAAGAAGACTTAGGAGGAAACAACATCTTTCTTTACATCTGTGAGTTCTCACATGGGAAAGGGATGGGGTTTGTTTGGTGTGGTTTCAGTAGTTAGAGCTGGGACCTATGAATGGATGTTATAAGGAGATATTTTTCAGCTTAATCATTTATAATAGTAAAAGCTGTTCAAAGATGAAAGGTTCTCCATGTCGGCAGAAGGGGAACACTGGAGCACTTAAAACAGTGTCCTTGTTTTGGGGGTAGTAGCACTGCAGAAGGACAATCTGAGAATTCAATGAAGTAATGTAAGTAGAGCATTCAGCACAGTGTCAGGAATATGACAAGTGATTATGTAGTTCATCGGGGTTGTTACCCTTCTCATTGTGGGAGGTGTTTGACGTGACACTGGAATCATCACTGTGTGGAGTTCTAGCAGAGAGACTCACCGATGGGCCTGACACATGAGATGGCTGTTACTTTGAAATGCTAACTGGGTGTAACTGACTAATAAAAATCAGTTCGAACAGCCTCTGGAACCAGTCAACTTTTCCATGCGACCTTGAATAATGTAACCAATTCTCTGTGATTGAGTTTCATTTCCTTTAAAATAGAGATATAATAACAAACCTTCCTCGGATTGTTGTAAGGATAAAAAGAGAAAATACACGTTAACATTCTAATGCCCAACATGCTGATTTTTCAATGAATGTGAACACTTTTATAATGCTAAAGCAGCTAGAAAAGGATTATTGAAAGATGCAGGACTTGAGATATGTTTTGAAAACTACCAAAAATTTAGCAAAGTAAAATACAGTAACAAGGTTATTCCCATAGAAATAGTTTGGGCAAAACATGGAGATGGAATTAAGCACTGTGTGATCATCGGACAGGGAGGAGACTTCTCCAGTTAGATGAGATTGGCTCTTGGTGATTAGTTAGAAATCAAATTGGGTGGGATGAGTAAGGAAAAACCTCAAAAGACCTTTGGTTTAGGATAGTAAGCAGTAAGAGAGACATTCCTAATGTGCTCAGGTAACGGAATAAAACACACATATGATATTTTAAAATAATCTTATGGAGTTTTCAGAATAAATTGCCTTCCTTATGCTTAAAAAAATTATAGATGCGTTTTTGCGAAAGACTTCGTTAACCTAGAAATAGAAATTCTATTTTAGGGCAATTTCTATTTCAGAAAGTCCAAGACATGTTTCCTCCACAAAGTTTTCCCTTCAGATTCATATCACAGTAGTTTTCTTTTTTGTCTGAATTTCTTAGTATTCAAAATGATGATCTTTATATTTGAATCATCCATCATCTTTTGGGGGTGAATTTGAATTCAAGATATGCTGTCAAGTCACTTTATATTAAATCTACAAAAAGGGTATTATTCAAATTCTTAAAAAGGCTTTGCTTTAAAATGAGACCCATTAAATTAATGAAACTGGTATTTCTGGGAGGCTTGCAAGTTGGTTCTGAAAAGACACGTCCCACAGGAAAAGTCCAAAATTATATTATACACCATACATGAATGGATTAAGGCACAACTTCTCAAAGCAACTCTTTGAAAAAGACAACACTTTATTAACTGCACTGAATCAGTACTTAAGTCAAAAACAACCATCATCATTTATAGTGATGCAAACACTAGTCTATTAAAATTATTCACACATACAAACGTCTTGGGAAAAAGGCTCATGACTTTATTTTCTTTATTTGTAATTTGTAAGGGCAGTGTGAGTACTGGCTTCCTGCTGTATGGAATTAAATTGAACTTAGAAGGATATAGGCAATAAGAAAAGGATTTCTCTGGTGAGGAAGTTAGCCCAGGTATTCTGCATAGTGCCTAGCTTCAGTCAGCACTTTCTTCTGGTGGTTGGTGGACAACAGGAGCAGAAAAGCAACAAAGATTTGGTGTTTCAGTGGAATAGGGCTTGACAGTTATGATACTGGATTGTATTTTTTTCTTGGTTGCTTCTCACCTATTGCGTGACTTTCTGGAATTTTGAATTTGACCCCCATCTAATCAGGCATGCCAAATGGTCAGGGAGTCTACTTAAAATAACAACAACAAAAAACAACTAATAAACTCTTGTGCTCAAATGAATGAGTACAGACCACCACAGGAACACAAATTTGACCCCCCAAAATATCATTAAAATGAACTATAAAACCCCAAGAGAATGGAGGGTCGAGAATGACCTGCTCCCCTCTATCTTCCTTCCAATTTGTCCTTTGAATCTCTTATGAGGGGATTTAAGACTTCTCTACAGCTGCTACTGGCTTCGGCAATTCATTCCTTCAAGCCGCACCAATAAACATGTACAAACTCCTCTAATCCTCGAGGGGTGGAAAATGAGATAGGTGTGAAGTTTACTTGAGCAGAAGGTTTTCTCTTCACAAATCAGATATTCCACCACACATATTCCTATTCCTCTAGATAACTGGCAAGGGGATCATCAGAATGAGCTATTGCCAAGAGCTACCTTCGTCTTCACAGTTCCAGTGTGATGGGGCCCCAGGCCAGAATTGCAAAGCAGTTAAGAGAATCTTGGAATATAAAACATGGTACAGAACACCAAAGAAGATTTAGTCTTAGTTATAGAAAGGTGGTTGATAGGGGAGGGGACAACAGAAGAGAGTGGCTTGAGATCATCATTAATCATTTTGTAAGTACCAACAAAGTGAAGACATCCTTCCAGAATTCACTGCAAGTGATGCTGAATCCTTCTACTAAGCAAATATGTGATGAGTTGATAAAAAAAAAAAAAAGAAAAAAAAAAAAAAAGAAGGTCCTGAACTCTTGACTACAGATATAATACAGTGAATATAGAAAATCAAAAACATGCTTTCTATCTGACTCAAAATAAAGGTGCACTTAAACTTGTAAAAGACAACATTTTTATTTGAATGATATGACAGAACTGTCACAGGAGTGTTACCTGCTATAAAGAAAGCCTAAGAATTATTACCTTTATTAGACCAGTGACACTGAGCTTTAGCCATACATTTCTAACTTCTGTCCCTCTACAGAGACAATTTTCTTTTCTTAAATAAACTGTCATGCTAGTGTTAATATATTGTTGGCTCTCTCATGCTCTGAGAATACTGCTGATATAAAACATGTATATGTTAGATTGGTAATAGTATCTTTAGTGTAGCTGACTAGAACAAATGTGTTTCCCTCATGGCTGTGCTAATGTGATAAAGGAAAATTGGCTGTTCATCAGCTTTTGGCTGGGTAAAGACAGTAGAGATGGAACCACATTCTTTTTTATGCATTAATACCATCGAGAACTTTTCACTAGTTATATTTCATGTGCCTGCATGTTGCACAAAGATGTTGTAAAACATGAGATAATGCTACAAATAACAAAGTAGAAAAGCCTGTATCTTTTATAATGATAACAGTCAAACACCAAATGACAGTAACAGGCTGTAAAAAATGGGATGCAAAAAAAAAAATGCAGCCCTACGACCCAGCCGAGAGGTATATATGCAGGCCCGCAAGGAGCTGGTATGTGATTTTAAGTCTTTATGTCAAGGCTTGTTTTATAATTAACTACAATGTAACATGGAGTCAGTAGACTTAGAGAAGTACATGGTTTTAATAAAAGCAGATTCAATAGTATGGAGAAAAGCTGTATGGAATAACTTCTTGAAGAATTAATATTCCTAAGTAATTATGTTGTTAACTCCCAGGATCGGTTGGTTGGTTGGTTGGTTGGTTGGTTTAGAGAGAGAGGGCTGTTGAAAAGTGTTCTAAAGACATTTACTCACTCACATAATGATCTAAAGATGTTGGAGAATGGTTTATTTTCATCAATTACTGTGAGAAGTTTTAATAGAACAGCATTTTGAATGCTATGATGTATTTTTAATTAAAATGTTAGCATCTAACCTTTCAATTGCAAAACGTATTTCTCTCTTTCCCCTATGCCTACTCCCACCCTCATGTTTTGTTTGCCATTTCAGCCTCTTTGCTAGAGCACCGATTCCTTGTACATTCAAGTTAAAAGCACTTGGACAGGACTTTGTCGAGATTAAAGTTAATATCAAACAGCTGATCAGTTTATTCAGAAATATATGCAATCATTGAAGATTTTGTATAAATACCATCCATGAAGTAGTCTGCATAACCATTTGAATTGTCTATTCAAGTATCAATGCACACAAATAAAATTTCATAACTTCATAAGTTCACAATTATAGTGTAATTGAGAGGTCATCTAGCCACAACTCAGGAAACAAATCTGCTTTGTTGAATGTTTTATTATTTTATTTATTATTTTTATTTTTTTTTAGATTTTATTTATTTGAGAGAGAGAGCAGTAGAACATGAGCGAGGGGTAGGGGCCAGGGAGAGGGAGATGCAGTCTCCCCTCTGAGCAGGGAGCCCATCATGGGGCTCCATCCCACGATCATGACTTGAGCCGAAGGCAGGTGCTTAACTGACTGAGCCACCCAGGCACCCCGGTCAAATGTTTTAGTAAAATTTCACTGGAACACATCCATGCTCATTCATATACATTGTCTCTGCTTTCCTACTACAGTAGCAGAGTTGAGCAGTTGTGACCTGGACCATTTGGACCACAAAATAAAATCACTTGGCTTGCAAATAAACAATGTTTATTCTCTGCCTGTTTACAGAAAAAGTTTGTTGATCTTTGATGTAGAGAGTTGTTAGGTTGTCTGATTAATTAGCCTAGAATATTATTGTCAAATTTTTATATTCTATATTGGGGAAGTACTGCTGAATATCACCAACTATGGTACCAACACTAATAAAAGAAATATTTACAAGAAGCGTTTTATATTAGCAACTTAAACTGAATTATATCCATGTGTTATATATTTTTGGTATATCTCGCTTTGAATATTTCTACCTTTTGTATTCATTTCTATTTATTTCCAAATATGGTTATAACAAAAAAAAATAAAAGTATTTGGGAAAAAAACAAACAAAAACAAATATGGTTATAACAAATTTAACTAGTATCTAAAGGAACAGCATATTCTCAAAAAAGTTATGAAGGCATGGCAGTCAGAGCTGCTTAAATTTTAAATATGGGACAAATAATTATATATACCTGTGAATACCCTGGTAAATCTCACAGCATAAAACTAAAATATGTAGGTTCATATCTAGATATATAAACACAGAGATATATCATTGAGCCATTAAAATAATTTGTTTTCAGTCTTTCCAACTGAATAAAGTAGTGAAGTAGGAAATTAACTTGAGAAAGACTGCTGAAATGTAGTTATTATAAAATACAAGGCTGTGCACTTAAAATAATAATGGTGATAATTTTTGCAGGTGCATCAGACAAAGATCAGTTTCTTCATCAATGGTTTGGAGGAGGATAATACAGCATTTGATGCAAGAACTCTAAGTGGTTCAATTACAGATTTTACCTCTGGTACTACGCAAATAGGACAGAGTTTAAATGGTAAGATTCTGATTTCAGAAAATTATTTATTTTATCCAATTACAGTATTCCTAAAGAAAGTGTCAAAAATAATATTTTAAAATACCTAGGTTTATTTGTTTGCTAGGGCTGCCTTCACAAATCGGCAGCAACTGGGTAGACGCTTATTAAAGCAGAAATTTGTCCTCTTCCCATAGTTCTGGAGCCTATAAATCTGAAATTAAGGGTTTGCAGTATTGTTTTTTTCTGGAGATTCCAATCAGTTCTGTGCCTCCCTTTTTGATGGCTTCTGGATCCATGGTGCTCCTTCGCTTGTAGCTGCACAGATCCAATCTTTGCCTCTAAGTTCACATGACCTTCTCCTCTGTGTCCTCTTCCCTTCTCTTCTCTTCTAAGAGGACTTGTGGTTACATTTAGCATCCCCCTCCCCCCCAATCCTATATGCTTTCCTTTCCAGATCCTTCATTACATACGCAAAGACCGTATTTTCAAATATGGTCACAATTGTAAGTTCCAGGTGGACATATATTTTGGAGGTCACTATTCAACCCATGATACTAGGGGAACTTTAAAATCAAACTGTAACCTATAAAGATCAATTTTTAAATAAGAACAATACATGATAAACTATATTTTCTCACTCTTTTGGTTTGAATTTTAAGGTAGGATCTAGAGTATTAGAGACTAAAAAATAATATTCAACAATAATAAGCTGGATTTATGGTGTTCATAACTTCCCACCATAAAAACAGACCATATAGGTTTAAAAGATATTATATACTATATCCTGAATAAAAACAGAAATTGAATTTAGAATTATCTTGAAATAATTAGTACAATTGTCTATAAATTGCCTACACTTTAAAAATGGAATTGTTATTTTATATTATTAGATAATAAATACTCATTATAAAAAAATTCACATGATACAGAACTCTATGAAATACGAAATATTTTACATTTTTCTACCTTTGTAGATACAGTTAACTTTTTTATACCCTTCCAGAATTTTAGTACATATCGCTGGAGATATGGTTATAAATATAATTTTCCAAAAATGAAATTATAATACATATGCTTTCTCTGAGCCCTCTAAAAATAAATACTTCTCCAAATGTTATGGACAATATTCCATGTTAATATTCCTCCTCATTTAAAATGGCTGCATTATGCACAATCTATTGCTGTAACAAGAACTTTAAAACAGGCCCTGATTAATGAGCATTTAGATTATTCCTTATATTTCAATATTATTAGCAGTTATTTGTTAGAAATCGTTATGTATGTCTATATTTCTATACCCCTGTTTCTACATCTGTCTACTACATGCGTACACACATATATACCTACATATGCATTTGAGCAATTGTCTGCACAGTTCCTTAAGATCTTAAACTTTGGTGTCAGTCTGCCTGAATTCAAACCCCATCTCTCTACTCAGTAGCCATATGACTTGGAACAACTTTTCAATGACTCTAAAATGTAGTAACCACAAATTTAATTTATGTATATTTTAAGTTTTTATTTTAATTCTACTTAGTTAACATACAATGTTATGTTAGTTTCAGGTGTATAATATAGTGATTCAACATTTTCATGCATCACTCTGTGCTCACCACCACAAGTGCCCTCCTTGATCCCCATCATCTATTTAACTCATCCCCCTACCCCCTCCCCTCTGGTAACCATCATTTTGTTCTCTATAATTAAGAATCTGTTTCTTCATTTGCCTCTCTCTCATTTTTTATTTTTTACCCTTGCTCGTTCGTTTTGTTTCTTAAATTCTACATATGAGTGAAATCATATGGTGTTTGTCTTTCTCTGACTGACATATTTCACTTAGCATTATATTCTCTAGTTCCATCCACGTCGTTGCAAATAGCAAGATTTCATTCTTTTTATGGCTGAATGGTATTCCATTATGTGTGTGTGTGTGTGCATGTGTGTATGTGTGTGTATCTCACATCTTCTTTATCCATTCATCAATCAGTGGACACTTTGGCTGCTTCCACATCTTGGCTATTGTAAATAATGCTGCTATAAACATAGGGTGCATGTATCCTTTGAATTAGAATTCTTGTATTCTTTTAGTTTCCCCAAATTTAAAATGATAATGATGACATTACAGTTCCATTGGGAGGATCAAATGAGGTTATGTATTAAATACATACATAAAAAAGCATTACTGCATTACTGTTTTTCCAGAATCTGGCACACTGTAGTCACTGAAAACATAATGGTATTCTTTGATCAACAGAAGTTCCTAATTTTAATGAAGTCCAATTTACTAATTTTTCTTTTATACTTAGTATTTTTTATGTCCTGTTTAGGACATCTTTGCAAACCCTGATCACATGAAGATATTCTTTCTACATTTTATTTTATTTTATTTTATTTTATTTTATTTTATTTTATTTT
>CM052893.1:45931421-46218308 GCA_028534135.1 Potos flavus | reverse complement strand
ATTCCATTGTATATATGGACCATATCTTCTTTGTCCATTCATCTGTTGAAGGGCATCTTGGCTCTTTCCACAGTTTGGCAATAGTGGCCATTGCTGCTATGAACATTGGGGTACATGTGGCCCTTCTTTGTACTGCATCTACATCTTTGCGGTAAATACCCAGTAGTGCAATTTTAATTAGAAATCCCATAATTTTACCTCTCAAATTTAGGTCTGTTTTCTACCTGAATTTATTTTTGGGTGTGGTACAAGGTAGGGGTCAAGATTCATTTTTTATTTCTCACCTGAATTTTTAATTGACCCAGAACCATTTTCATTAAACAGATCATTTCTTCAGTACCCTGCAGTGCATGATAACTGTCACAGATCGTATACCTGTCTGTGTGGAGATGAGTTTGTTCCTGAGCTCTCTATCTTGTTCCAATGATTTGTTTGCCCATACTTGAGTCAAAATATTTAGTTTTCATAACTGTAGTTTAATAAAAGTCTTAAAATCTGAAAATATTTAATTTTTGAATTCTTTTTCCTTTTAGTTATTTTCTTGGCTGTTGTAGGAATTTTAGAAGTGGTTTTACAATTTTCACAAAAATTCTGCCAGGATTGGAATCATTAACTCAATTTTGGGAAAATGGGCATTTATGATATCAGATCTTCCAATCCATGGACATAATGCATTTCTTAATTTCTTCTGGCAATGTTGTTAATTTTTTGGCCAGAAGTCTCACTTATTTGTAAGACTTAGTTCTATGTACTTGTTAGTTCTTTTTTCATATGATTGTACTGAGTACTGTTTTTGAACATCATTTTCTATTATAAAAAAATGCCTTCAATTTTTATACTGACCTAATTAAAGGCAGTGACTTTGCTAAATTTTAATTCTAATAGTTATATAGTCCTGTCAGTTGTATATAGTAGACACTCAATTTTTTCAGACACTTTCAGTAAATGCATAAATGGTCATGGCTTTGGAGTTGTCATGTAGATATTTATAGGTGTTACTGATTTTGAAGTAATGCACAATTTCAGTTTGCATTCCCCTATGGCCTGAGTTGTCTAGACATGATCTAGTTTATAGAAAAAAGGTGTGTATTTTTGATATTCAAAATACATTCTGAAACTCTGTGGTTAAATTTCCTAGCTCTGGGGTCAAAAAACTCAGAATTAAATTCAGTCCCATTGTGTGCCTTTGATGAAAATATGTATCCTTTGTAATTCTCAGGTTTCTAATCTATGAAATGATGTTTTAATAAATAGTTTATAGGACTATAACAAGAATTATATGAGATCATGTGTGGGTAGCATATGTTGCTTGTCATATAGTAAATGTTCAGTGAGTGGCAGCTGTTATTAACCTCTTTGAACACCTATTTTCTTATAAGTAGGGATAATGATATCTTTCTATAGGATTGTTGAAAGATCCAAAGACAAAATTCCTAGACATAATTCTATTTTAATTTGTATATGTTCTTCAATCAAACTAAACTTATGTGAAGAAGTAATTGAAGGAAACTATATATTTAGAAACTGGGTTTGAGTAATTAGTGTATTGGAGAATTTTATAAAGTACTCTGCATACAGAATCTCTTAATAAAACATTAAATCTTGTGAGCCTTATTTCAATATTTAATCCCCATTAGTACTTCTAAAAGTGTTTTATTGCACCAAATGTTGCTCAAAGTGTCTGAAAGTGCTGTAAATTAGTCCGCTATGCACTGTGGGGTTGAAATGACTTGCTTCTATTCTTCTTCAGTACACTAAATGTTGAATGAATGCTTCAAAAGGGCAGTGTGGACTGAATATGATATTTGTTTTTAAACTATGTAAAAATAAATTTAACTTCTGATTAGAAAACATATCATTGGAAAAGGGTTTATTTCAAATGTTGCTTAGTTTTTATTACAATTTTCTCAAGATTTGGGCATCAGAGTGCTCCAAGGGAAAGGGTATTTTAAAATAATTTTTGTCTTTATTCTATCAATTTATAGGTACAGTTGTACCTACTGTATCTTTTCTCTAATTAGAGATGGCATATAGACTGGCTCATTACTTCTGCCTAATGAGCCAGGCTCCATGCCACCTCTCTAATCAGAAAAGAGATAGGTACAGAATGTTCCCGTGGACTTATTATAAATCATTTTCTTTCTCTCACTTGCTCCCTTTTTTTAATCAAAAAATTAAGTCACTGTCCTCCATACTTTTGTCCATATCCAAGATGGTTTCATTCAGAAGAGGTAATTGTGCAGGAGATTACTGCGAGCTGAATTAAGGGTGCTCTCATGCAGTGTGGGCCGGCTGTCTCTGCTTTGGAATAGATCCTGCCTCAAACCCAGGCATAGCAAATGAAGGCCCATAGGAGACCAAGATGTCTTTCCTCTCTTTCTCTGGTTGGGCTTAAGTTGTTTCCCTGTCTCCGTACCCAGGAAGCAACAACTTTTCACATGAGTGTTGGCTTGCTACAGAGCTTTGTATGTGTGTGTGTTGGAGGGAGGGGTTCTCATCTCTAACTACCATAACTTTCTAAAAAAATATGTTGCCAATGACACTTTTCTCTTGCTGCAGGTCCTGTTTTTGCCTCCCCTAGGATATTAATCAATGACCGGAGAAATGACCCCTGTATAGATATTAATGGATATGTATAAATATAATGTGTATATGCTACTGAGATAATTTGATTTGGTTGGGCTGATTTTTTTTTTTTTGGACTGATTTTTTAATATACAAATAGAAACATCTTAGACCATCTCTATCAACTGGTATGTGTCAGTTCCTTCTTAGAGCACTTTCTTCCAGTGCAGGTTTATTTAAATGCCTCCCATTGGACATAAAACCTAGAGGAGTTATGGCAACTGACATATAATTATAAGTCTCTAATTTCACTGTGGTATAAACTATAACAGCCGCCCAAATTTTAGGTTTAAAAATACAAAGTTATATGAATCAAACCTTTTCAAGGCTTCTTCTGAACTCATTTATCAACAGAGTTCTAATTTCACTATGTTATGTATTTAAAGGTGTGAAGCACTTTCTTAGGAAAGTAATTGGACATTAAAGTATCAATAAAGATTTGTTGTTTATCTGAGAAAGTGAACACACAGGAAAGAAAAGAATAATCATCTAAAGCTAACTCCAACTTCCTTTCCCTTCCATGTTTTCTGCTGTGTGTTGTATCCTAATTCATCTGCTTGTTTTTTATTCTTTAGTTGAAATACTACTTTTAACTTCTGCTGGCATTCTATAGGTTAACATGTGTAAGCTCAGTGAGGTACAGAGGCCAG
Source organism: Potos flavus (assembly GCA_028534135.1). Taxonomy (NCBI): domain Eukaryota; kingdom Metazoa; phylum Chordata; class Mammalia; order Carnivora; family Procyonidae; genus Potos; species Potos flavus. Next base: position 46,215,033 of record CM052893.1, on the reverse strand, counting down.
GAGAGGAAAATATGGAAGCATCTGACATTTTCCTTGTAGTTCAGACTATGATAAAATTTTTCTGAGAGAATTTTTTTTGGAAATAGATTAAAAAAGAAATAGAAAAGTGTAGAAATTGTAGAAATAGATTAAAAAAGAAATAGAAAAGTGTAGAAATTAAAAAAGAAATAGAAAAGTGGAAGAATAGTATAGAAACAGGGCATATATAAGTGGAGAGGAGTTTAGTTAAAGATTGAGGTGGTATTTCAGATTGTCCTAGGGAAGATATCTAACAATAAATCAGGACAATTGGCTAACAGTGTTACAAAAATTAAAAGATAAGTGTATGCCTTACAACCATACTAAAAAAACCCTGCAGATTAGTTAAAATTTAAATATGAGGTATATAATCATGAAGTAGTAGAGGAAGATGGGAGTAAATATTTCTACAATCCTGGCATATTGAAAACTTTTATTAGCATGATACCATGGCCAGAAACACTAAAAGAAAATATTGAACACATCTGACTAACAAACAGAATTTAAAATTCAAACAACGCTTATCATTTTGTACTTAGTTTGGCAAGGAATAAAAGAGATGATATTAGTGTGGAAAGGGCTTGGGATCATCTGGCAAACTATAAAAAGTAATAATGTGAACACTATTTCATCCAAGAATTGTACTTCCAGGATATATCTCAAGAATCTAAGTAGAGAAGGCCTAAATATGTAGTCAAAAGTGCTCATTGTAGAATTAAAGTAGCAAATAACTGGAACCAATTAAAAAATTCAAAAGGGAGTTGATTAAACAAATTTCAAATTATACCTACAATGGAAAAATTATGTACAACTAAGAGAAAGGAAATATGTCTTTTTGTAGAGACATGGCTACAGGTTCATAATGTGTTATTACATGAAAAAGCAAGTGTGTACTATAATGTACTCTAAATTGAACGTGGGTTGACCAAACACAAATCTACACTGGACATTTAAGTTATTGCACATACAAATTATTATTGCTGTAATAATTAGTGCCTAAGAAGGCATAAATGTCTAAGAAGGCATAAGATTTAGAATTAGACAAATAGAGGTTTGAATCCCAGCTCTGCTTCTTAAAAGCCAAGTGACTTTGGCAAAGAATTTCACTTCTCAATCCAATTTCCTGATTTGTCTTCCTAAATTTTCTAATTTGTCGTGTAGATACAGAGTTTTCAAGGTACTTGTAAAACTTATAAATAATATATATTTGGTTCGTGTTAGGTACTTAATAAAATGTCATAAATATTAATGTTAATATTGTTAATTCAGATATTTAGTTTATTGATTTTGTGAAACTTAAGTATTTTTAAATATAAATAAATCCCTTACTATTTTTAGCATTAAAAAAAAGTAAATGAGCAAGCTGTTTCGATGCTCTATTATAGACTCACCATATTTTGAAGTTCTAGATTTTTATGACTTTTTAAATTTGTTTTTGAATATAATGTTTTCCTCAGTGTCACACTGAAGTAAATAGAGATCAGATAATTAACCTGATCCCTTCATGCATACCTTTATTTTCAATTTGAATTCTTGATAGGAATGGGGAAAGTCCATTACCTAAGTATTTGTTGAAAGGATATAGACTTTTTTTTTCCTACTACACTGAGAGTTTGTTATTACATATGTAATAAATATTACATTAATATTTACTATTAACGTTGTTGTCAAATGCTCAGTCTTTAAGATTTGTTATTTTCAAAAATGAAGATTCTTTGTTTTTATCATACTAGATATTATTTCTAAAAAAGAATGCAGTTATCTTTAATTCTTTTAACCTCTGGGTAGATATCTCTATTTAAAGCCATCTATGCCAATTATTATACTTCTAGTTCTAATTCTAAAATTTTGGGTTCACAAGGGACAGATCTAGTCTTAGTAACTTAACCTGTTGTTATTACCATTTATTTGACTTTGGCATTTATAGTAGCATCTAACTTTCTAAAATAACTTAGAAATGTAATCTCTCTTTACATCAGTGATTTTTCCAGGCAGTGGACATTTATAGCATTGAAATTTCAAAATGTATTTAAACAACTTTTAAAGATTCTTAAAGATCCCTTTTCCTATTCTGTATTTACATTTATCATTCTCATATATGTTTTATGCTTTTATTATAAGGTTGAAGCATATAAAATTGCCATTTTTATACATTAAAAATGGCTACATATTAGCTATTTCAAATGGTTCAGCCTAATATGTAATTATCCTTAAGTAATATAATATTGGCTATTATCTTCATTCTCTCAAAATGTATATGAATGGCTTCTCAGTATATTTTCAACTCGGTTTTTACACAAAAATTGTTTCTAAGGATTATTGAAGTCTGGTTCATTCATTTTAGTTGCATTGTTAATATTTCATTTTATGAATAAAAGCATGTATTATTTATTTGTTCCTAAGTCAACTGGTAAATTTTTATCTCTTTTTATAATTTATAAAATTGTGTAATTGTAAGTCTCTCCTTGTACACATTTGTTTTTTCTTCCTTTCCAATCTGGAAAATATTATTTCCTCGCTTAATTACCCTGGCTAGTATGTCCAGAATAATGTTGAATAGAAGTGGCAAACGTGGACTCTGTCTTGTTCCTGATTGTAGGGGTAAAACATACAGCTTTTCATCATTAAATGTAAATTTAGCTGTAGATTTTTAGAAATGGCCTTTATCAGATGAGGAAGTTCTCTTCTTTAATAGTTTGTTTTCATGATGAAGTAGTGTTGTTGTAGAGATTACTGAAAATATAATGAGATATTGGTCTGTAATTCTCTTTTTTGTTGGGGTCTTGTCTGGTTTTGGGATCAAGGTAATGCTGGCCTCATAAAATGTTTGGAAGTTTTCCTTCCATTTCTAATTTTTGGAACAGTTTCAGGAGAATAGGTATTAATTCTTCTTTAAATGTGTGGTAGAATTCCCCTGGGAAGCCATCTGGCCCTGGGCTCTTGTTTGTTGGGAGATTTTTGATGCTTCAGTTTCCTTACTGGTTATGGGTCTGTTCAGGTTTTCTATTTCTTCCTGGTTCAGTTTTGGTAGTTTATGTGACTCTAGGAATGCATCCATTTCTTCCAGATTGTCTAATTTGCTGGTGTATATTTGCTCACAATATATTCTTATAATTGTTTGTATTTCTTTGGTGTTGGTTGTGATCTCTCCTCTTTCATTTATGATTTTATTAGTTTGGGCTCTTCCTCTTTTCTTTTTGATAAGTCTGGCCAGGGGTTTATCAATCTTATTAATTCTTTCAAAGAACCAGCTCCTAGTTTCGTGGATCTGTTCTATTATTCTTTTGGTTTCTGTTTCATTGATTTCTGCTCTGATCTTTATTATTTCTCGTCTCCTGCTGGGTTTAGGCTTTCTTTGCCATTCTTTCTCCAGCTCCTTTAGGTGTAAGGTTAGGTTGTGTATTTGAGACCTTTCTTGTTTCTTGAGAAAGACTTGTAGTGCTATATACTTTCCTCTCAGGACTGCCTTTGCTGTGTTCCAAAGATTTTGAACTGTTGTGTTGTCATTTTCATTTGTTCTCATGAATTTTTTTAAATTCTTCTTTAATTTTCTGGTTGACCCATTCATTCTTTAGTAAGATGTTCTTTAGCCTCCATGTATTTGAGTTCTTTCCAACTTTCCTCTTATGGTTGAGTTCTAGTTTCAAAGCATTGTGTTCTGAAAATATATAGGGAATGATCTCAATCTTTTGGTACGGGTTGAGACCTGATTTGTGACCCAGGATGTGATCTATTCTGGAGAATGTTCCATGTGCCTTAGAGAAGAATGTGCATTCTGTTGCTTTTGGATGGAATGTTCTGAATATATCTGTGATGTGCATCTGGTCCAGTGTGTCATTTAAAGCCTTTATTTCCTTGTTGACCTTTTGCTTAGATGATCTGTCCATTTCAGTGAGGGGGGTATTATAGTCCCCTCCTATTATTATATTATTGTCAACGCGTTTCTTTGATTTTGTTATTAAATGGTTTATATAGTTGACTGCTCCCATGTTAGGGGCATAGATATTTAAAATCTAATTTGTCTGATATAAGGATTGCTACCCCAGCTTTCTTTTGATGTCTATTAACATGGTAAATAGTTTTCCACACTCTCAGTCTCAATCTGGAGGTGTCTTTGGGTCTAAAATGAGTCTCTTGCAGACAGCATATCGATGGGTCTTTTTTTTTTTAATCCAATATGACACCCTGTGTTTTTTGATTGGGCCATTTAGCCTATTTACATTCAGGATACGTATTGAAAGATATGAATTTAGTGCCATTGTATTTCCTGTAAAGTGACTGTTACTGTCCTTTCTGGTCTGTTACTTTTAGGCTCTCTCTTTGCTTAGAGGACCCCTTTGAATATTTCCTGTAGGGCTGGTTTTGTGTTTGCAAATTCTTTTAGTTTTTGTTTGTCCTGAAAACTTTATTTCTCCTTCATTTTTTATGATAGCCTAGCTGGATATAGTGTTCTTGGCTGCATATTTTTCTCATTTAGTGCTCTGAATATATCATGGCAGTCCTTTCTGGCCTGCCAGGTCTCTGTGGATAGGTCTGCTGCCAATCTAATATTTCTACTATTGTAGGTACAGACCTCTTGTCCCAAGCTGCTTTCAGGATTTTCTCTTTGTCTCTGAGCCTTGTAAGTTTTAATATTAGATGATAGGGTGTTGACATATTTTTATTGATTTTGAGGGGGGTTCTCTGTGCCTTTTGGATTTTGATGCCTGTTTCCTTCCCCAAAGTAGGCAAGTTCTCTGCTATAATTTGCTCCAATGTACTCTTTGCCCCCCCCTTTCTTCTTCTTTGGTGATCCCAATTATACTAATATTGTAGTGACTTTCCTGAATGAATTACATATAGTCTGTATTATTGTCACATGTGGTACTGAAATCCCTATTCAGTTAACTTAGTGCTCAATTAAGTAATTGAAGAGAGAATTTCTTAAATTTCTAGATGAATAAGTTTTTCAGTCTTTGCTGAAAGCTCTTTGTGTTGTGGTGTGCCTCCAACATATAAGGGAGTTAGCTGTCTTCTCTAGGAAGCTGTTTTCTTTAGTTACCACTCCCTGCTTGTGCAGAACTTGAAGGTCAAGCAGAGGCGAGAGCTTAGATCCTTTTCGGGTCTCTCTCAGGCATGCACATAGCCCTTTGCATGTGCATGGGCTTCTAGATTTCCAGTAATATTTCAGAGCTTTGTAAAGCCTCCTATGGACATTTTATGCTTCAGCTTTTCTATTTAACCTTTTTGATTTTTTCATTGTTTCCCCACCTATTATCACTGCCTCAGGCAACTGCAGTGTTAAACAGTTGCCACTGATTGTTTCCAACAAATACCCCTAAAGAAAAGACTTTCCACTGGATAAGCTCTGAGTATGTTCAGGTCTTGTTCATGGGGTTTTCTAAGATATAGCTAGACAGATTAAATAGTGGTTGTTTCCTGAGTTTGGGGTTTTGTAAGAACTCTAGTCTCATTCTGATTTCTCCAATGGCTGCTAGCCTGTTGCTTTTCACTGTTATTATGGATGTTTATTTTCAAGGTTACCACTGAATGACAGAGAGGAGGATGGGAATAGAGAAAGTTAAAATGCCACAAAAACATGCTATTCTTACTTATATTCAGACATTTAAAAAAAAAAAAAATCCTCCCTGGATTGTTGCAAAACTTTGGTTGACTTACAGATATCCAGAGACATTTATCTGGCACTCTTTGGTAGTGTCCTCATTGTTTTTATGGCAGAGAGAATTGTCAGTTATTCTCACTCAGCCATTCCTAATGACATTCTGTGATTTCTTTCATCATTGTCTTGTATTTTTTCCTTTATACATTACCATGTTTTGTTTAATTTATAACTAGTATTTCATGTTTTGTGGCTAATACAATGGTACTTTAAAAAACTTATTTTCAGTATTTCATTACTAATATAAAAGAATTGAATTGATTTTTATATATTTAACTTGTATCATGTAAAATTGCTAAATTTTCTTATTACTTCTTCTAGCTTTTTTGTAGATTCACTGGGATTTTCTAAGTAGACACTCATGTTATTCATGAATAGAGGCAGTTTTATTTCTTCCTTTCCCATTTGTGTGACATTTATTTATTTAGGCTTTTTGAAAACTTGTGTTTACCCTGATTTATATATTAGAGTATTTACTCACAGTTTTCTCATTTAATTAATTTTGCTGTGCCACCTGTTGTAATGTGGATATACCACTTTTTTCCAGTCATTATCTGTTTTCTGAATAGACAACTATGAGATATTTCTGGCAGGAGTCATATCTATTTCCTTAGTCCATTTATATTATTTAGACCTATTTTTGCCATATGAATATTTTTTCAAAGAAGAATCTTTTTATGAAATATTTATTCTAATGAATATCTATTATTAATAAATTGGCAACTAGCAAAGAAATGAGTAAAATCCATTTTTATGACTGTATCCTTGAAATATTTAATGATATTCTCCCCAGAAATCAAAATCATAAGTCTCTTATGTGGAATGGAGGATTTACATTAACACTGTCTTTAGAGAACTTTTTATATCTTTTTTGTTTTGAAAATTTCTTCAAATATGAATTCTGCAGTAGAGGATGTGATTGTTCTATGTTCAGACTCCAAAACTTAAAGCTAAAATGATTTTTCAAGGTCATAAAACACAGCCCCTTTATTTTATAGATGATAAAATATATTCCATTATCCCTCTGCGCAGAGCTTCCCTTTATTTTTTTATTTTTATTTTATTTTTTTTTGAAGATTTTTAAAATTTTTATTTATTTATTTGAGAGAGAGAGAATGAAAGAAAGAGAGGGAGCAAGCATGAGAGGGGAAAGGTCAGAGGGAGAAGCAGGCTCCCCACCGAGCAGGGAGCCCCATGCAGGACTCGATCCTGTGACTCCAGGATCATGACCTAAGCTGAAGGCAGTTGTTTAACCAATTGAGCTACCCAGGCGTCCCGAGCTTCCCTTTAACTATTATTAAAATATAGGAAGTGAATTCTGAGTTATCAGCATTGAAATGTGCACCTCCACTTCTACACCTTGCCCTGACTACTGTTATCTTTCACTTGGATTACTGTAATAGCTTAACCGATCTCACTACTTCTACTTCTCACTACTTCTATTCTTAACACTTTTGAATAAACCTGAGATCATGTCATTTCTCTACTCTAAACCCTCCAGTGACTTCCTATTTCACTCAGAATAAAAATCAAAGTCTTTACAATAGGTTTGGAAGGCTTTTAATGGTTTGAATCCCATTACCCCCAGCCAGTTACTTGTCTGACCTAATCTTCCAATAGCCTCCCCTCTATTACTCTGCTCCAGGAAGGTAGTTCCTTGCAGCTCCTCTCACATGCCAAGCATATTGCCTTAGGGATCTGTGCACTCACTGACTCCTGTCTGGAATATTTTGCCCCTAGATATGTGCATGATTTATTCCCATTCCCTTGTCAATACCACATTCTCAGTGAGGCCTCTCTTGAACATAACATCCAAATTAAAAGTCCAGTCTATGCTTTCCAAACTGGCCTAATTTCCCCAATTTTTCATAGCATTTGTCATGTTCTATACTATATTAATTGCTCGTTTACTATGTTCATCTAGCTGCTTGAATGCAAGCTCCATAAAAAGAAGTTTTTTGTTTGTTTTGTGCCTATTTTGTTAACTGCTATATTCTTGGAATCCATTGAAAGTGCCTGGCACATAATAGGTTCTCAATAAATACTTGCTGAATGAATTAACATATAAAAGAATAAAACCACCTTGATAATTTAGACATGATTCTGGCTTTGACAAAAGCAAAGCATTCATCATTTTTGCTTTCAGTTGTATTAGGCCTTTCAAAATCACAAATAATTATCTCTTATTTTTCATGACCTGTATTTTCTGGGTTATTTGAGATAAAACATTTAATAGAAGGTAAAGAAATAAACAAGAGGTAAATCCAGCTTCCTTCACTTAGGAAGACAACATTACCTCTTACCTCAGAAAGAAAATTCATACCATGAGTAATTTCCTTTTTTTGTCCTCCCTACTCCCCAGACAAATGCACAGAGCGCACAATAACTTAACTGTATTCATACCTGTTCTTCTCATCTTCCCCCCTATGTCCAAGAAAGGCATATCCTTCCTTATGCCATTCCCTACTTTGCTTTGTTTTGATTGTGGATCCAGGTCAATTTATCAAGTTTTCTAGATGGCCAATTCACCAATGGATATTTTATCACATTTTCTTATTTCTTTTAATAATACATTTTAAAGCAAACTGTGTTGGAAATTTGAAAATTTCTACAAAGTTTATTTTTTTATTTTTTTATTTTTAAAGATTTTATTTATTTATTTGACAGAGAGAAACACAGCGAGAAAGGGAACACGAGCAGGGGGAGTGGGAGAGGGAGAAGCAGGCTTCCCGCTGAGCAGGGAGCCTGATGAGGGGCTCGATCCCAGGACCCTAGGATAATGACCTGAGCCAAAGGCAGACACTTAACGACTGAGCCACTCAGGTGCCCCTACAAAGTTTTAGAGTATTTTTTGTTTTGTTTTCATAACACCGCTTTAAGAAATAAGTAGTTTGCATTTGTTTCAGCTGCCTGTTTCTGGACAGATAGGATAGGGCAACTCTCCTTACAGAAAAGTTAGAGCAGGAGGCTGCATGGTCCATCTTTTTCCTTTGGACCTCAGGTGGTAGGGTGTGTGAAAACCTGAGATAGAGGGGTGGAGAGGAAAAGCCCATAGATATATTTTTTCTTCAAGTATGTTGATTGAAAATATCTATACTTATGAAAAAATATGTAAAATATTCTTGATTACTTTCTTAAATATCCTTCAATATAAATATATATAAAATAAATATATATATATACACATGCACATACATTTACACAGACACATACTCTTTATGCCAAGTGTCACCCTCTTTACTCATTCATCCTCTTGCTTCTGAGATCAACATCTCAGACTATTCAGTGTGCTAATTCTACTCTGCATGTTTTATTCATCATATTCTTACTCTGCCCTAGTTTCTTCCATGTTACCACCAAGAAGCTGCAACAAAGGTGAATCAAATATTCTTTAAAACTCTATCATCTGGACAAAATAAAGAAGTATAGCTTAAAAACAAACATATTTGAGGAAATGATCATTTGTAAGTTGGCCATTGCTCTAAATTTAATTTAAAAATCACTTAACTATTGAATTGGTGCAATAAGGTGCCACATCCCCTTTTATATTCCCATGATCCAAACTCTGGCTAGGATTTTTCCATTTTAATCAAGTTTTTCTCATTATTATAGGCATAAGAAAAAAAAAACCGTAGAGGTAGTGGTTTTCTTAGGTTTTCCTGTTCCCACTCTCTTGGACTTATCTGTTATTAAATCCTAAATAAGTATTTGCCAAATGAATCAATAAAATAATATTAAGTGGTTTAAAGTTGATATCTACCTACACCTTGAAAGTTCACCTAATTCAGTGCAGAGTGGGCTTTGACTCTGCTTGTCTTAGAAGAATTCTCAGGAGATAATGGAATTTGAGACTGAGCTAGAATGCCATTGATATATGTGAATAACTCAGAATTTATGAGTAGGAGGTTTTCAATTTATCCTCATTTACTGGAGATTTTCTAGACCAGGCATTAATCTAAGTTTGGAGATGACCCAAAGTGATACTCTGGAGCTTGGAGACAGAACAAGAGAATGACAGAACAGGTGGAAAGTCTTTCTCTTGGCAATGCAAATGCTCTGGAAATTGCAGTTGAAAGTAGATGGCAATCAAATTTAGCACTGATAACATGATAGATTTATAGGTTTATAAACTAGAGAGAAATTTGATTTGGAGAGTTATGGAATGAATAAGTCACAGGGATGAAAAGTACAGCATAGGGAATAGAATCAATGGTATTGTAATGCATTTTATGGTGACAGATGGGAGCTACACTTGTGGTGAACACTGTATAACATATAGAGTTGTTGAATTATGTTGTATCCTTGAAAGTAATGTAACACTGTGTGTCAACTATACCTCAATTAAAAGAAATACTAAAAAAATTTTTATTTGACCTGCAAGTCAGGCCAGTAAATAAGCTGGGCAAATATTCACTTTGACTTAAATTCTGCAATGTCTTTGGAGATAACTATGACTATTAATTATTATGTGGAATACGCAAAACATATATTGGCCTATAGGAACTTGAAAAAGCTATGATGTAAATATGATTGGAAATTTTATAGCTTTTAAGGAATTTCACTTGAATGTTTGTTAGCCACTGCTTGGAAAACTGTGATTTTTTATATTATGTATATTTTATGTCCTCTGCAGGATTAGAGCAGTTTGTTGGAAGAATGCAAGATTTTCGATTATACCAAGTGGCACTTACAAACAGGTAAGTGAATGTGGTGTTGTAGAGCTCAACAGGTGTAAGAATAATTCCTGAATTTGCTTAAGTAAGAGTTGCAAAAGATTATAATATTTTCATCTTTACAGCATTTGACAAATATCACCTCATTAATGTTTACAGTGTTTGCTTTGGCTTAGTGTATGATTGTTATTCACTAGTGCTACTCTGTTGGGTAATTCCTTATAATATGAAATTGATGAAATTCTTTACAAAGGATTTTCATTAAGGAAACTAGATTTTTGAGCAACTTGTGTTATAGAATTTGGGGTACATTGGTTTAAATGTTCTATATGAAGTAGTTTCTGATACATAAGAAACTGTTCTATATGCCTTTTAAAATCGCTTTGCTGAATTTATAAGTACTGGGAATTTAGAAAAATGAAAATGATTATTTTGATATATGGGAAAGTCTCAGGAGACTGAGCTGTTAGGCTTAGAGACAAGAAGAATGAGTAATTTTTTATATATTTTTCTATTTCCAGTGAACAAAAATTATATAGACTTGGTCTAATGTTAATCAAGTATTTCATCTTGAGAATAGGTGGGAAATCTTTCCTAGGGGTTCTTAAAGACACAGGGATTTTCATTCTCTTCAATAAAGTTCGAGTGAAATTCTGCTTAGATGTCCTCTGAAGTTTCTTTCCCAAATAATAATTTGATTATATAATAGTATAGTATGTTGTATGGATGAGTTGATGTTGTTTACTTCTATTAAGGATCAAAAAGAGTGATGTTTATTCATATTTCTTAAAGGAAGGTATAGATTAGTGTTGTGAATTTCCAAATGACGGGAGTAGCTCTTGTCAATTGAAAAGTGTTGCTCCTGAGGTGCTGCTATGGTCAGTGATATGTCCATTAGAAATATAAACATTCTTTACTAGTCTATATAATCACGAGATACCTGAACAAAGTGTGTTGTAACACTGGAACACATTATTAGGGAGATTTCCTACCAACAGTCTCACTACCCTTTAAATCACCCGTGTCTAAAATTCTGGAGAGCGGTGTTGCAATAATCTGGGGGGCTAATGACGTTTTAACTGGGGGGGCCAAGATATCACTTTTGGTCTCATTCAAAACCTGGTATCAACTGGAAAATATCAATAAGATTTAAAGAAGAAGGTGTGATTTCATGTGATTTAGTGAATGGGGAAAAACCGCCTGACTCCATTCCCCCCAGTGGAATCTGAGGGAAGAAGCCTCGTCTCTCTAGTTAGACCTGGGTTACTGGTGTTGGCCTACCTGAGATGTCTGGAAAGGTATTATGGGAAAGAATGCCTATAAATAGAATGACTAATTCTGACCTAGAACAGGTATATTGCCCTTAATGGAAAAATTAAATATGTCTGCCTGGAATTGGCATTATTCTTTGACCGTTGGCAGCTGCCAGGTGATCCAAAGCCATTGAAGCACTTTAGGATGCCAAAATCTGTACTGATGAGTCACAGGAAACCACTGACAAATGGTCTTGGCCTCAGTCCCTCTACTTAAAACAGCAGCAGATAAAATGATACTTGCTTTCTTATTTCTTTCCCATGGATGAATTGGAGACAGTATCTATAACCCTTAGTATTTTCAATATATTATCGTTCATTTTCTGGGTAAGTCAGTTTAACAATCTAAATGAATGGTACCTTTCTTTTTCATCACAACTAGGTACAATAAAATATTATGATATTTAAATAAATGTCTAAATAATCAGACAAGGGCTTACCCATGCTTCTGAATGTAAAAAGTGAACACTTAAGAATTTACTGTTTCTAATATCCATTTTATGAGTATGTTTGGCCAGGAATGACTTTGATTTTACGTTCTGTTTAGAAAATAATTAAAATTAAATGGATAGTAATCAAAGCATTAAAATAGTGATATTCATCTGTAACAACCCTTGGAAGTTCTATTACTGCTGAGCTATTTGTCCTTACAGTGTTCTTCTTATACCCACAGGGAGATTCTGGAAGTTTTTTCTGGAGATCTGTTCAGATTGCATGTCCAGTCACATTGCCGCTGCCCTGGCAGCCACCCTAGGGTCCATCCTTTGGGACAGCGGTACTGCATTCCCAATGACGCAGAAGACACAACCACTGATAGGGTGTTACGGCTGAATCCTGAAGCTCATCCTCTTTCTTTTGTCAATGACAATGATATTGGTACCTCGTGGGTTTCACAAGTGTTTACAAATATTACCCAGCTTCATCAAGGAGTGACTATTACGATAGATTTGGAAAATGGACAGTATCAGGTAATTTGAAATAATGGGGTGTATTTATTTCCTGTAATGGCCACAACCAGTCACCACTAAATTAATGGCTTAAACCAACAGAAATTTATTTGCTCACAGTTCTAAAGTTCTGAAGTACAAAATGAAAGTATCGGCAGGGCTATTCTCCTCCAGAGGCTCTAGTGCAGAATCCTTCCTTGCTTCTTCCAGGTTCTGGTGACTCCTGGTGTTCTTTGGTTTATGGCCACAGAACTCCCATCTCTCTGCCTCTATTTGCACGGGCCTTCCTCTTTGTTTCTCTCTGTGCGTCAGTTCTTTCTCCTTATTCTGTTGTAAGGCCCAGCCTTCATCTGAGATGATTTCATCTTTAGGTCCTTGAGTTAATTACATCTGCAAATACTCTATTTCCAAAGGTTACATTCACAGGTACCAGGAGTTAGTATTTGAATGTATCTATTTGGAGATTCAATTCAGTCTATTACAAGGTGAATTAGGCGATTGAACATTACTTCACTAAAGTAGTGTATAATAAGGTATGAAATAAAATATATCTAAAAGAAAATATGCAGGGCCTACTTTTTAGATATTTGTAGGAAATTATATGAAATATTGAAATTAATTCTTTTTATTTATTTATATTTTACATTTATTATATTTTTTATATTTTTTATTTATATTTATTTATATTTATATCTCTTTATGAGGTGTTATTCTAAGTAACTACTTAAAAAGAACTTATATAATAATTATCTCATGGAAGTAAGGTTCTTTTTCCATGTCTTTATATCAAACTTAATATTAATTTGCACTTAATTTATAAAATCCTTGGGAAGGAATGGATATGCAATTATAGTCTGTGTTACTTTTATTATAAGGCTATGAAGTCTCTGGATGTCCAATAAATATTTGATAATTATCATTATGAGGAGATAAGGTATTATTTTTGAAACTAACAATTCCCTGGTCTGATTTATACTGATGGGTCAAATTTAAAACTTTGAAGACAATGATTAATTTATCCATTTTCAGGTGTTTTATATTATCATTCAATTCCTTAGTCCACAACCATTGGCAATAAGGATTCAAAGGAAGAAGGAGGACAACATAGATTGGGAGGACTGGCAATTTTTTGCTAGAAATTGCAGAGATTTTGGAATGGAAAATAATGGAAAATTGAAAAATCCTGATTCTGTCAACTGTCTTCAGCTTTCCACGTATGAATATTTAACAAATAATTATATTTGAAGGAGTTCATTTTAATAGACTAATGGGTTAATAAGAAGCAAAGGTAGACTAACTCATTAGGATGGTTGAGACTTCCCTCCACCACCAACCTTCTTGAGGCAGATTCTTTTAAGACTCCCCCTTAACTTGAGTTTTAAACTGCATTTAAAGTTTTCATAGGGAGACCTGGGTGGCTTAGTCGGTTAAGCAACTGACTCTTGGTTTCAGCTAAGGTCATGATCTCAGGGTTGTGAGATCAAGCCCCACATTGGGCTCTGCGCTCAGCATGGAGTCTGCTTGAGATTCTTTCTCACTCCCTCTGCCTCGCCCTCTGCTCTTCTCCCTGCTGCCTTTCTCTTTGTCTCTCTCTCTCAAATAAATAAAATCTTAACAAAAAATAAAATTCTCTTAAAAGACTTGAGAATATCTTTTGTTTATAGTCTCATTTGGGCTTTATAATCTGATTTTCTGATTGTCTTAGCAAGTTATCTATATTAATAGAACTTTATTATGTACTCTAGGAAAATTTTTACTATGTTTTTCTGTGATGCTATTATACTGTTTGCACATGAAATATGAGATATGTATGTTTTCCCAGAATGAAGAATTTAAGCTGTTACTAATATTGTGTAGTAATGTCTCAAATTTATGATATGCTTTGTTAAAAATATTAATAGCTTTTCATGACTTCAAATTTCTTTCATCAACAGTTTTACTCCATATTCCCACGGTAACATCACATTTAGTGTCTTATCACCTGGACCAAATCATCGACCTGGCTACAGTGACTTTTATAATACCCCATCTCTTCAAGAGTTTGTAAAAGCCACACAAATAAGACTTCATTTTCATGGACAGTACTATACAACTGAGACTCCTGTCAGCCTCAGACACAGATACTATGCAGTCAATGAAATCACCATCACTGGGAGGTAATGTTCATTATCAAGCTTTGATTGCAGGGTCCTTTTCACTATGAGTTTTGTTTTCAACAAGATTTTTGTCATACTTATTTAAAAATACATAAAGATTTAGAGCAGGCCAGATTCCAAACTTCACATTTTGAAATAGTTTCCTACTCAGATTTTTCAGAAAGATTTGTATGTAATTCTTTTCTGTATGTGAGACCACATTGTTATGGAATTAATTTTCAAAAGCTAAAATTGGGCTTAGAAGGTATGATACCCTGAATTGGGCTTAGAAATAATTTATCAAGTATTTTGCTACGTTTGCTCTGGAATATAATTTTCAAGTATTCTTGAAATAAGAGAGCAGGAACTAGATTTCAAGTTACAACCAGCTACTTTGTAAGTACAGGGCTTGATCTTCCCGAGTTCACAATTCACAATTTTATGGGACATATTTGTCTTCATAGAAAGAAAAACTAATATTCCCTAAGTAATTTATAAACATCTGACTATAATTGAGAACATGGCTCACAGTATATCAAAACATGGATAGCTGGAGATACTCTCTAGTATGGAAATGGTATATAAAGATTATATTTAGAATCAAGTTGTGCTAGAAGAGTGATATGCTCTGAAAATAAAGTACATCTTTAGAAACAGACCAAAATAACAAACTGTAAGTATTGTTTGTTTAGTAATAGCAGAAAGTAAATAATACTACTATTAAATATTCACCATCTAACTTTTGGAAAAAAAACAAATAATTGAAATATGTTAATTTCATTCTGCAGTTTATTTTAAACTTTCTAGTTCCAATTGCATCTTTAACAGTTTCAGTAAATGTCTTTCCTGGCAAGTCTGTCACATACTGTTATAGGTGGAAACAACCCTCGACTCTTTTCCCAGGGAGGCTTAAAAATTAGCTTCTCAGAACAATGTGGTTTGGATATTGATGACACTTTATCCAATACTTTAGGATTAATTAACAACTTTCATGAACATCTATATGATAAAAGAGAAACTGAATTTTGTGTTGATTAGCCAACTTGACTCCTTAGTGGATCCACACAGAGAATATATTCACAGGCCCTTAAATATATTCATAGTTGAGTTGACTTAGGAGTTGTTTGATGTTCCTGTTCACAGATGTCAGTGCTATGGTCATGCTGATAAATGTGACACAACAAGCCAGCCCTATCGATGCCTCTGCTCTCTGGAAAGCTTCACCCAAGGACTTCATGTGAGTTTTCTGTTTGATACATGAAAAAATATATATATATATATATATAAAGTGGAAATGGGAGAGGGATGATGAAATGGTGAATGTAAATTAAAAAAAAAATTTTTATTAAGGTATGTTAGTCACCATACAGTACATCATTAGTTTTTGATGTAGTGTTCCATGATTCATTGCTTGCATATAACGCCCAGTGCTCCATGAAATACATGCCCTCCTTAATACCCATCACTGGGCTAACACATCCCCCCACCCTCCTCCCCTCTAAAACCCTCAGTTTGTTTCCTGGAGTCCATAGTCTTTCATGGTTCATCTCGCCCTATGATTTCCACCCCTTCATTTTCCCCTTCCTTCTCCTAATGTCCTCCATGCTACTCCTTATGTTCCACAAATAAGTGAAACCATATGATAATTGTCTTTCTCTGCTTAACTTATTTCACTTAGCATAATCTCCTCCAGTTACATCCATGTTGATGCAAATGTTGAGTATTCATCCTTTCTGATGGCTGAGTAATATTCCATTGTATGTATGGACCACATCATCTTTATCCATTTGTCTGTTGAAGGGCATCTTGTCTCCTTTTGCAGCTTGGCTATTGTCCACATTGTTGCTATGAACATTTGGGTGCATGTGATCCTTCTTTTCACTACATCTGTATCTTTGGGATAAATACACAGTAGTGCAATTGCTGGGTTATAGGGTAGCTCTATTTTTAACTTTTTGAGGAACCTCCACAGTTTTCCAGAGTGACTATACCAAATTGCATTCCCATCAACAGTGTAAAAGGGTTCCCCTTTCTCCACAACCTCTCCAACATTTGTTGTTTCTTGCCTTGTCAATTTTTTCCATTCTAACTGGTGTAAGGTGGTTTGATTTGAATTTCCCTGATGGTTAATGATGTTGAACATTTTTTCATGTGTCTGTTAGCCATTTGTATGTCTTCTTTGGAGAAGTGTCTGTTCATGTCTTCTGCCCATTTTTTTGACTTACTTGTTTTTTTGGGTGTTGAGTTTGAGAAGTTCTTTATAGGTCTTGGATACCAACCCTTTATCTGTAGTGTCATTTGCAAATATCTTCTAACTTTCCATGGGTTGTCTCTTTGTTTTGTTGATTGTTTACTTTAAGAAAAAAAAGTAAATAGAAAAGAAATTGAGAGGTATTCATTGATAGAAATATCCAGCATCAACATCAGTAACAGCTAATATGAGAGCAAGTATAGCAGCAGTAACAATCATACCAGTAATAAAAAATAAAATAGTATGGAGTCTTTGGTAAGTGATATTTAAGGCAATTGATATCAATTTGGGAAAAAAAAAAGTTAAAGCCCTACTTCATCGTATGTATAGAAGTCCAGGTGACTTAAAGACGTAATGTAAAAGTAATTATAAATCTATTAAAATAAGGATTAAAATAAAATTTCTAAATCTAAGGCCAGGGGCTTCATAAGCAAAAAAATGCAAATAGAAACAAAGAAATGTATCAGAGCCATGAAGAAAATTATTGACATATTTTGTCATATACATATTTAAAATTCTTTAGTGTAAGGACTAATTAATTGGATGAACTTGATTGATTCATTCTTATTCAGCCATAATTGTGTGTTTAATTTGTTTCTCAACTTGATTGGTTCTTGATTTTAAATTTAAAGTAACATTTATTATATTTTTTCTGCTGTCTTCTTCATTTGGTTCTCTAAGATGCATATTTCTCTTTCCTTGCAATCAGGGATTTCTTTTATTAACCTCACAATGTAACACTGTCAGAGATTCCTACTTGTCTCCTAAACCTTACCCTGTATGTGTGTTTAATTAGTCACGTCACTTTTCTCTGTTATTTGTTTTAAAATATCATGGAACATCTTGTTTTTAAAAACTGTCTGTCAAGATTTTAGAAACTCCATTTCTATCATCTGAGATTCTTAATCTGATCTAATTTGTTTCCAGTGACATTAGTGCATATAGTTAGCAAGAATATTATCTACAATTCAGACTTCTTCTAGCACATTTAGGATGTAGTCCTGGCCCTCACTTTCAACCTAGTCTTTGATTTGGTTACAGCTTTCTTTCTTTCTATGTGCTCAAGCCAAAACTTTCATATTCTAATTCAGATGTTCCTTTGAACTTATTCTCCAGATCATTGCTTTATATTGCTGATCTTTTAATTTATACGTTTAGTCTTCACTGCTGGTTGATAATTGCTTTGAAAGAAGAAATCTTTTACATTTTTTTGGATTTCTAACATCTAGAGGCTTTGAATTTGGTTTGATTAGAGTATCATGAGAAAAAAATCTTTTTAAACAGCATTGATTTTAGTGTGTTTGATTGTGTGGCTTATCATATTGTCCCAGAAAGGAAAGTAATTGGATGAACTTGATTGATTCACTCTTTCTTCAGCCATAATTGTGTATTTAAGTTTTTGCCAGTTTGATTTGTTCTTGATTTTACAGTTAAAGTGACATTTTATTTTATTTTTCCTAAAGTCTTCTCCTTTTGATTCTTTAAAATAGATACTTCCTTTTCCTTGTAATCAGTAATATCTTTTATTAACCTCACTCCTCCTCCCCAAACTCACCAAGAGCTCAGTTAAAACACACTCAGGGATGAATTTAGTAAGGCACCTTGATCTGAATCTATACAGTATATGCAAATTAAAGACGGAGTAATGCTTTCATATGATATATTGTTTCCTGAGCTTCTCTGGCTTTGTTTTGACTAGCTAATTCTCATCCCCTCAATCCCTATCCCCATCTCCCTTTTCCTTGTGATATCCCATCCCATACCCACCCCCCCTTTTTCTCTCTTTAATTGCTCAGAGTTGAGTGATTGATATTTTATGATTCTTGGATGATTTCATGCTTCCCCTTAAAAATAGAGCCATTAAATGAATCAAGGCTCATGATTGGTTTCAGAAGTCAAGTTGGGATTTTCAGACTTGGTCTCAGGTGGTGACTGTTGGATTATGAACTAGCAAAATAATTAACTGCAATTTAGGTTGAGAATACATTTTAATGCTTCTTATTTAGACATTAAGTGTCTTTTAGAAACGAAGATACAAAAAAAGTAAAAAGTTGACTTTTTTGTTATTTTCTTCCTTGACATATTTTGATAATTTATTAATTTAGCCATAAATAAAAAAGCAACATATATCATTCACTTAGCAAAGTTTAGCAAATGTAGCTGAAGGGAAAAATTCAATAGACTGTTGAATGATTTCTCAGTCCTATGATATTTTCAATAATGTGTTGAAAATGAGAAATGATTTTATAAAGCATTCATAAGTGTAACATTCTCTTATTGTTATCATTCAAAGTATTTTAATAAATGTGGGACTTACATATCTGAAAAAGGTATCTTATAATAATTTCAAAATATACTTATTCAAATGCTTTTCACATTGTTCTACTTTTTAATATAATAAGTTTTAATATAAGCCATCCATTTCCTACTGGAATCAGTGTTCTTTTTAAAGATTTGGACATAATCCAAAAAAGAATGTCTTCAATTTCACAGTATTATGCTAACCATTAATAATATTACTCAATAAACAGGGCTTCTGTGAATTATATTACAGCCATTTGGCAAACAGATGAAAACGTAAGCCTTGAGAATATGCCAGTTCTTGGCAATTGGCAGTCCTATAAGAAAGTGTTTTTAGAGGAAGTGAAAATGAATGAAGTTGGGAGAAAGGAGTAGAATGGCAAATTCAGAAGCAAGTTCTGACACATAGCCATTCCAGGGAATTTTCTATATAAAGCATTCTTTAGTTGTTTATAAAGTTGATGTCACAATTGGTGGTCCACAGGTGGGAATGATGTTTAAATAGTTTGTTACTTAATTTTCAGAAAGAATTTTCCTTTTCCTCTTCCTTTTGTTCCTCCTCCTCTGCTGCATTTCTGGTTTCTACTAATCAGAAAATAATCCAACACTATGCCTATGTTTCCCCATGACAGCCTAACTCAAGGTAACAATTACGCTCTTTGGAACAGTATCATTCTTTGGTTTGCTACCGTATTCACTACTGTTTGTAGCCTTATATTTGGGTGACCTCATTTATGTTACTACCTGGCCTCCTTAATAGATTAAGACTTTCACTAGTAGCAAGAATACATGATTAATTATTCTTGAAATAGCAAGATTGACTAATTCATAACTCCATTGCTATCCCATTTCCTTTGTCCACTCACAAAATTAAAAACAAACAAAACAAAAAGTCTTAAGAAAAACTATTACTGGGGTGCCTGTGTGGCTCAGTTGGTAAGCGACTGCCTTCTGCTCAGGTCATGGTTCCGGAGTCCCAGGATCGAGTCCCACATCCGGCTCCCAGCTCCGCGGGGAGTCTGCTACTCCCTCTGACCTTCTCCCCTCTCATGCTCTCTCTCACTTTCTCTCTCTCTCAAATAAATAAATAAAATCTTAAAAAAAAAAAAAAAAAAGAAAAACTATTACTGAAGACCCCTCTGATCTTGAGTTAAACTTCAAGCCAACTTACTTTTTTCTTAAATATTTCATTGTATTTTGTGTAACCTGAAACATCTACCTTGGAGAGGCTCAGTGATTCTCCTCAGCGCTACTGCACGGAACTCTGACATATTTTGGTGTTGTATTGGCAGCTGTAAGGATTTGAGTTTAATGTATGGTGCATACCATAAATGATAATTGCATATTTCATTAATAGAGAATAATTTTAGAGTATTTGTGACATTTCTCCTCTCGAAATGACTGAAACTGTAAATAATTTACTGATTCCATTTTAGGATTAATCTAGAGCAAAACAAATCCCAAAACGCTTATACCGTTTAGTAACTTTCAAGCAGAATTGAATGTTTCAAAGCAGAATTCAGGATTACATGGCATTTAACTCTTTGTGAATCATTTAATAAGAAACACATATACTCTTTAAACAATTTTTGGTTAACAGATAATCACTGTTACTTGTAAATGTATTTTAAGATTTAAGTGAATTTTTTTATTTTGAGATAATTGTAAATAATATCTGTGAAATAATAGAGATTTCTTGTACCCTTTACTCAGTTTGAACCATGATAACATCTTGCAGAACTAGTGATTTTCCTTTTTAAGCAACTGTCCTGAAATGATTTGCATACGATAAAATGTACCCATTTAAAAATGTATAGTTTGATGAGTATTAGCAAATGTATACTCTTGTGTGATCACCTCCATATTCAAGATCGGAATATTATTGTCTCTCCAAATATTATCTTTTGCTCCTCTGTAGTCAGTGCCTCCTCCCCAACCTTCAATCCTGGGAAACCACCAATCTGCCTTCTGTCACTATAGATTGACTTTGCCTGTTCTAAAATTTCATATCATGGAGTTATTCAACATGCATTCTTTTGGTACGTGGCTTTCTAAACTGCCCCCCCCAACCCCACTACTAGTCTCCTCACCTTTTTTTTTTTTTTTAAGATCATTTCCTAACTACTTGTGCTATTAGCTTTATTGTGCTATTTGCTTTATATTGTATCTCTGGTTCACTTGCTCAAGAATTCCATTATAACTATCAAAAAGTATGCTTCAGGTCTTAGATACAGAATACAACCTAGGAATTGGAAGCTTAGGTGTGTATATAACACGGTTGCAAAGTTAGAATATACCCATTACTCCTCCTCTTCTCTTTACCTGTTCTAAGAATTCAAGTGTTGATAGAATCTAGCTTTAAGAAATGTGTTATCAGTTGAAACTTGCATCTTTACGATTTTTCATTTTCTTTTAATAGTTATGTTCATCTTTCAGGGACTCTTGGCTAAGAGTGATGCAATCATCCATGCCTCTGCCAAGCACTGGCACTTTGTTGGCTACTTAGCTATTCTTTCATCATTTTGTGACATCATTACCTGCAAGGCTGGCCAAGTGTTCACAGAGCAATTTATTAGTAACCATGAATACTTCTCTTATTCTTTGGCTCTGATTTGTGACCCTTTTATAGCATTAATCATGGCTTTTATGAATTAACTACAATCAAGCTATCAGTATGCATTTTTGTTAGTATTATAAATAGCAGAGCCAGCTTAAAACATTTTATATAATAGGCCTTCCTATCATTCAATAATTTGAATGGTGCCAACATCACACTCTACAATGCTTATTATGTAAATGAATATTTCCTGTTATTTTAGAAAGTGTGTTCCTTTAGAGCACTAAAGTCCAAAAGTATGAGTCATCATGACTAACTTGAGTCATATTTTCATTGTACATCAAGCTTTCCCAGTAATGTTTTTTGTTTGCTCACAGAAAGATGTTACTCTAAATGAATTTCATTTTATACTCTAATATTGTAAATACTAATGAATTAATTTTTTTATGTAACTAGCATCCAGACAGCTCATATTATAGAATCTCTATTAGATGTACATTTAGTGAGTCAAGGCCCAGAATTTTATTTCCTCTCTGGCACACAGTGATATTGTTTTAGTCCTTGTTCTAGTTATTCCATGTTCATAGACAGGAAGACTCAATATTGTCAAGATGTCTGCTCTTCCTACCTTTATCTATAGCTTCGATGTAATCCTGATCAAAATCTCAAAAAGTTATTTTGTAGTTATCAACACATTCTTTTTTTTAATTAAGTTCAATTATCCAACATATGGTACATCATTAGTTTTTGATGTAGTGTTCAATGATTTATTAATTGCATATAACACCCAGTGCTCATCATGTCATGTGCCCTCCTTAATACCCATCACCCGGTTACCCCATCTCCCGACCCCCCTCACTTCTGCAACCCTCAGTTTGTTTCCTGGAGTCCAGAGTCTCTCATGGTTTGTCTCCCTCTCTGATTTCTTCCCATTCAGTTTTCCCTCCCTTCCCGTATAGTCCTCTGCACTATTCCTTATATTCCACATATGAGTGAAACCATATGATAATTGTCTTTTTCTGCTTGACTTATTTCACTTAGCATAATCCCCTCCAGTTCCATCCATGTTGATGAAAATGGTAGGAATTCATCCTTTCTGATGGCCAAGTAATATTCCATTGTATATATGGACCACATCTTCTTTTTCCATTAATCGGTTGAAGGACATCTCGGCTCCTTTCACAGTTTGGCTATAGTGCACATTGCTGCTATGAACATCGGGGTGCATGTGGCCCTTCTTTTCACTACATCTGTATCTTTGGGGTAAATACCCAGTAGTGCAATTACTGGGTTGTAGGATAGCTCTATTTTTAATGTCTTGAGGAACCTCCTTATTACTGTTTTCCAGAGTGGCTGTACCAGTTTGCATTCCCACCAGCAGTGTAAGAGGATTCCCCTTTCTCCACATCCTTGCCAACATTCGTTTATCCCTGTCTTGTTAATTTTTTCCATTCTAACTGGTGTAAGGTGGTATCTCACTGTGGTTTTTATTTGTATTTCCCTGATGGCTAGTGATGTGGAGCATTTTTTCATGTATCTGTTAGCAATTTGTATATCTTCTTTGGAGAAGTGTCTGTTCATGTCTTCTGCCCATTTCTTGACTGGATTATTTGTTTTTGTGGGTACTGAGTTTGAGAAGTTCTTTACAGATCTTGAATACTAGCCCTTTATCTGTAGTGTCATTTGCAAATATCTTCTCCCATTCTGCGGGTTGCCTTTTAGTTTTGTTGACTGTTTCCTTTGCTGTGCAGAAGGTTTTTATTTTGATGAACTCCGAATAGTTCATTTTTGCTTTTGTTTCCCTTGGCTTTAGAGATGGGCTATTTCTAAAGTTTGTGTGAGTGGTACAATACACAGAATAGCTAAGACAATACTGAAAGACAAGAACAAAGTCGGACTGCTGACACTACCTGACCTCAAGACTTATCATTAAAGTTACAGTAATTAAAACAATATGGTCTTGGCAAAGATAAACAAATATTTCAGTGGAATGGAATAGAAATAGACTGACATACATATGGTAACACTAATGTAAACTGTCACTTTGGATAATAATGATGTGTTGATTTTGGTTTGTCAGTTTATAACAATATACTACTCTGATGCCAGATGTTGAAAGTTGGGGGTTCTGTGAATAGGTTGGAGCAGGAGGTATATGGGAACTCTGTATTGGTCTCTCAATTTTTCTGTCAACTTGAAAATGCTTTAAAAATTATAGTCTATTGAAAAAGTAGCATTTAAGATAGACGATGATGATTACATTTAAAGAGATCAAAGGTTACTGATTTTTTTTTAGTTTTATTTATTTATTTTAGAGAGAGAGAGAGGACAAGTGGGGAGAAAGGTAGAGGCAGAGGGAGAGGGAGAGAGAAGCCTCAAGCAGGCTCCCTGCTAAGCAGCGCTTGAGGTAGGGCTCAATCCCAGGACCCTGAGATCATGACCTGAGCTGAAATCAAGAGGTGGCTGCTTAACTGACTGAGCCACCCAGGGGTCCCAAAAGTTCTTGAGTTATTCTTGAAGAGTGAAATATTTTCAAATTTGAACTTAAGCAACATTTTTATTTAAGAATAATACAGCAAAAGAAAAGAAATGTAGTTTATAACTTCCCCCAAATATGGGAAATAAAAAAAAAAAAATCTTTCTTATTCCAAATAAGGCAAAAAGGGAGTGGGAAATAAAAAATGTAAAATATATAGAAAATATAAAGTCATACTGTGTTGTGACATAACATAATATAACATAACATATAAATAAATAAATAAACTAACAAAAACCAGACTCATAAAAAAAAGAAAATATATAGTCCAAATATATCAATAATCATAACAAATATGAATGTGTTAAACTTTTCAGTTAGAATTAAGTGCTATCATACACACAAAAATATAATATCCACTGTTGTCTGAACAAAGCCTGCATTAATGTGAGAGAGTACCTTAGGCACAAATTTTAAGAAGGCACAAAAAACTTATTAATCAAGATAATTAATATTTTAATATAATACTTAAAAAGGGCAAAATAATACTAAAATCTATGAAGAAAAATATATAAACATTTTAAATA
Organism: Potos flavus; assembly: GCA_028534135.1. Classification (NCBI taxonomy): domain Eukaryota; kingdom Metazoa; phylum Chordata; class Mammalia; order Carnivora; family Procyonidae; genus Potos; species Potos flavus. The sequence goes on along the minus strand of CM052893.1, from coordinate 46,190,116 downwards.
AAAATAAGCTGTTTTTTGTTTTGTGACTCTTCGTTACTTAGCAATGAGAACTGTTTCCAGTCAGCCACAGCTCCTGTCTAGCAGTTCTGTAAGGCTGTCCTGTGTCTGCCTCGAATGAAGGCTAGCAGTGGTTTGGAAACAGATTGGTCAAGATGATGAGTTATATAGCTATACTTTTTGATTATAGAGTGTTTATTAATTTTCCCCACAATACGGGAGGATATTTTATAAATGTATATAGGGGTACATAATTTTATTTGGCCTCAGGTTCCAATATGGCATACATGAAGCTTAAAAATTTAAAAGATGCTTAAGCTATATAATATTAGGTAAAATAGATTTTAAGCAAAAAATTTTATTAGCTACAAGGTGCTTTATTACATAATGGTAAATGATATAATTTTAAACTTACATACATCTTATAACATAGATTCAAAAGTATACAGCAAAATTTGACAGAACTGGAAGGAGAAATTGACAAATCCAACATCAGTGAAGGAGATTTTAATATATCCCATTTGGTAATTAATCAAATAGGTACTTAAAAAATTAAAATCCTTAATAATTGTGAATTGAACTAATTTGAAGCTTGATCTAATAGATTCCTCTATCCGACAATGAAAAAATGCACATTCATGGCAAGATCACATGGAAAATTTATGAACATTGATCATATACTAATCAATAACAATAGTCTCAACAAATTATATAGAATTTGTAATCACAACACATTGTATGCAGTAAGTAAATAGTTCTAAGTAAATGAATACATACAGTCATTTCACTATTATCCAAATGAGTCAAGAAAAGTAGAAATAGATGGGGAAAAACCCCAACTAAAATTATGAGCCTTTTATTAATCCAACACAATTTTATTGAGTACTCATTTGCTAAGCAGTAGGTTTACATCTCTGGGCAAAACACAATTATTCCTCTTCTTAAAGAGTTCACATTCGCCTAGGAGTTCTTGTTGGGGGTGGGGTAGGCAAAAGAAGTAAAATAAGCAAGTTAAATATATAGTGTGCTAGGGTTTTATCTAAAGGCATAGTGCTTTATTTTGAACTATGTCAGTAGAATGAATTGTGGAGGCCAGGATGCAAAATCAAACAAGGAGAGTACAAAAAAGAAAATTTAAGATCACTCTCCCATGTAAACAAAGCCGAAGATTTTAAAATGATGAGCCAAATCTAGCTTTTCATAAAAACAATAATATATAGCAGCCAAATTGGGTGTCTCCCAGGAATGCAAGTAAAATTTAATATTAATAAAACTATCAATATAATTCATAACATTAACTCAAGAAAGGAGAAACATGATCATTTCAATAGAATTGGAAAAAAGCAGTTGATAAAACTTAACACCCATCTAGACAAGTGTTTTTAGAACACTCTCAATTGAAGAAGATCCTCTTAACCTGAAAAAGAACATCTGAAGTTTTCTAGTATTAACTGTGCACATAATGGTAAATCCAATGAAGCATTCCCTTTAAAATCAGGAATAAGACAAGGATGTCAGGGGTGCCTGGGTGGCTCAGTGGGTTAAAGCCTCTGCCTTCGGCTCAGGTAATGATCTCAGGGTCCTGGGATCGAGCCCGGCATCGGGCTGTCTGCTTGGCAGGGAGCCTGCTTCCCCTTCTCCCTCTGCCTGCCTCTCTGCCTATTTGTGATCTCTCTCTCTGTCAAATAAATAAATAAAATTAAAAAAAAAAAAGACAAGGATGTCTATTATTCTGCATTTTATTGGAGGATCTAGCCAGCTTAATATGATAAGAAAAAGAAATAAACACTTAAAAATTAGAAAGACCTGAGCTGCCAATATCTGAAGATAATTTAGCCAGAAAATGTAAAAAAATTCCACAAATTATTAAATATTAAGGAGAATTCAGTAAGGCAGATATGGGATAGAAACGTGAAAATAATTGTCTTTTATATGCCAAATAACAAACAGGAAATTTAATTTAAAAATAATTTTCCTCAGAAAATATAGTATCTTTACAACTTCTGAATACAAGAAGCATAACTATGACAGAAGAAACTAATAAATGTGGCTACATTGTAATTAGAAACTTCTTCATCAAAAGGTACCATTTAAAAAAAAGGAAAAGCTACAGTTTAGCAGATTATATTAGCAACACAACACAACACAACACAACACAACACATAAAACAGACAAAGGGAACTTTTAAATCAGACTAATTGAAATGCAGACCAAGAAAATTGAACCAGGTAACTTGCAGAAGAGGCTAGAGATGACAACTCAAAGAATCAATAGACATATGAAAACATCTGCAATTTTGCTGGTTATCAGTAAAGTAATCATAACCATGAGATAACATTTTATTCTCATGAGGTTGGTAAAGATTCAAAAAAATCTGAAAATTTCAGTTGCTGACAAGGGTGTAGATTACTGACAACTCATCCACCGCTGATGGTGGTGCCATCACTATGGGAAAACAATTTGCAAATATTTAAATGGATCCTTCTAGCAGTGGATCTGAATGAATATAGCTATTACATCAACGTGACTAGACTCTTAAACAATTGAATACAAAAAGCTTGTAGAATAATATATACAGTATATCATTATGTAAAATTTAAAAACACACAAAACAAAACTGTTACTAAGTAATACATAAATATAAAGTGTAAATATGAAGAAGACATGTGAATGCATATTGCTACATTCAGGTGTTACTGGTGGAGTGGAATGTATATTGTGGTGTTTTGTTTTTTAAGTTAGGTGGTGAATAGAAGAACACAACTGTTTGCCTTTTTATTATTTATAAATTTTGCTGTCCTAAATATTTTAATATAATTTTCCTATACTACTATAATACGATTTATTAATCTATCAGGAACCTATCGTCTATGTTAAGTATTCATGCTACTGCTAAAATCAGAGTGGAGGTGACTCTCTTGGGCATGGAATGACTGTTACAAAATTCATGATTACTGTGTACTTTTATAGTTCTAATGTGAAGATTGATCATTTTCTAGCTTCATTCGACAAATATTTATGAAATGCCTTCTATGTGTAGAACATTATACTATGGTACAGCCATAACATCTTGATTACAGATGCAAGTATTTGAAAATATTGAAGGACTTTCATTTGTGAAAGTCAAAAAAGATTTCCTGGCAGACACTAATTATGATAATGAATGGAGATGACTTTAGTGCAAACAAATTATGCAGACCAACAATTTATAATTAATAGATAATATAAACATCATTGACATTTTAAATCTTAAAAGAAAAATTTAACTGTAGCTATACTAATGAAAGGATTTTTAAAATTTACTAATCTGGTACTCAAATCTAATATTAGATTAAATTTCCAATATAAAATGGCTTTCTAGCCAAATAGTAACTCAGATGTATTTTTGTTTCCACTCATTAAGTGTAGAGAAACCCTAAAAACTAAAAGACATATGGTGGGGTGCCTGGGTGGGCCAGTCAGTTAAGCATCCTGACTCTTGGTTTCAGCTCAGGTCATGACCTCCAGATCATGAGATTGAGCCCTGTGTTGGGCTCTCCGCTCAGTGAGGAGTCTGCTTCAGATTCTTTCTCCCTCTCCTTCCCCCACCTCCCTGCTTGCACATCTGCTCTCTTTCTCTCTCTAAGATAAATAAATAAAATCTTTTAAAAATAATGTATTTTACTTCTTAAAATATGAATCTGTATTTTGAAGAAGTACATGTAAAGAACATCTTAATATGATGACTCCATTTTCTTTTCATTGACCTCCTTTATAAAATAGTACAGGTTACTCTATACAAATGTGTTCTCTATTCCAGGACACATTTTCTGGTGTATCAGTAGGGGTAAATTATTATGGTTTCCTTACAATAGAATTGCCTTGGCTTGGCCACTACCTACAAACTGGAAGAAACCATAAAGTCCTCCTCCTGGACTCTTGGGAAAAAAGTATCTCATATGTGTCTTTTCTATTTAGTGCCCTGACAAGTCCCACAACTAAAGAGAAAGAGGCAATAAAGAAGGACAGGCAGGCCAAGGGAGAATCAAATATTAAACAATGACCAGTATTCAAAATTAATACGACTCCTTTAATGCTTGTCATGCAAATGGATCTGTCTCATTCAACAGCTACACATTGTTAGATGGTCTGCTTTCACAGTCAGAAGTTCCTTCCTTACAAGTTTATCGACTATCAGTTATATGTATTTTTAAAGATTTTATTTATTTTAGAGCGAGAGCGAGAGAGAGAGGGAGAGAGAGGAAGCGCAAACAGAGAGAAGGGCAAAGAGGTAGGGAGAGGGAGGACTCTACACTTAGAATGGAGCCCCATGTGGGGCTTGATCTCACAGCTCTGAAAGATCTCTCAGCCCTGAGCTGAAACCAAGAGTCAGACACCTAAACAACTGAGTCTCCCAGGCCCCCCATCAGTTATATTTTTATATAAACCATGTATAGAACTGAAGCAGTTGTCCAAATGATTCTGTTTACGGTTTCTATTTTTTTAAAGATTTTATTTACTTATTTATTTATTTGAGAGGAAGTTGGAGAGCACAGAAGGAGAGTGAGAGGGAGAAGTTGACTCCCTGCAGAGTAGAAAGCCTGACACGGAACTCGATCTCAGGACCCTGAAATCATGACCTGAGCTGAAGTCAAATGCTTAACCAAATGAGGCACCCGGGCAACCCCTACAGTCTCTATTTTCACAAATGTTGATTTTGTTTCCCATGTTATCAAATTTGTTTTATTGGATGATTTTTTTAAATGTTATGTTTTTATTAATCAAATGTGTTACTTGTTTTAAATTTTAAATTAGACCATTTTTATTATTTTCTTTTAAAATTAAGTAGATTTGAGTTTTTACTTTTTTTTTTAATTTTATTTTTTCAGTATTCCAAGATTCATTGTTCATGCACCACACCCAGTGCTTACTGGATGATTTTTTAATCCTCCATTGAGCTTTGCCTTCAGAGGTACAGAAAAGGCATTGCATAAATTGGAAAGTTTCTAAAAGTAGCCAACATGTATAAATGGTTGAATTGTCAGGCTATGTATGTTAAGTGCTAGTGATCATGGTATTACCACAGTGACTGATCAGTATTGTCCAATAGTATTAGTATTTAATTTATGCTATTTTAGCACCCAGAGAGCAGCTAAGTATATATTTTCTGTGGGCACTTTAATTATATGAGAATTTCTAACCAGGGGAAAGATAATTACTGAGGGAAGAATTGAAGGATAAATATACGAAGATTTCTGTCTTCTCAATGGCAAGGCGTGGTAATTGTTTGGGGTTTGCTAATTGAGATTACACAATAATCTATAGGTAAAAATCTGCTGGAAAATATTGCATTTATCTTTAAACCTTTAATGTTACTATTCAAATAAATACTAGAAACATTAAGATACAGTCCTGTAACATGTCATAAATGTGAACAATCTATTGGGTCATTCATTCATGCATTCATTAAACATATTGATCACCCATCATGTGCAAAGCACTGAGCCACTTTCTGTCTAGATTCTCTATGCAGTTGGAAGTTTCATCTCTGTTTTTGCCACCCCTGCCCACACTCCACCCAGTCTATCATTGATAAGAAATTAGCAAATTTGTCTAATCATACCTTTGTGATTGGAGTACTAGAGCTGCATAGGGAAACTTCTATTGGAAAAAGTAGTTATAAGAGTACACTGAAATTTTTATGTTTATAAAGATGATTTCTTTATCTAGTAGACAAAAGAAATTATCCTGAAACTACATCATTTGAATTACAATTGAACTGCTACATCCAAAGGAAAGAGGAAGCTGTGAATAGAGCTGGAGGACAATTATTATTATTAGAGATTTAGGCTCTTAAAATTTCCAACATACTGATCTGATGAGAAAGGAGCAATTTAAGACTTTCAGAAGATCTCTAATTCATTTACGCCATTTGGGAATAGTTGAACAAATTACCTCTTTTAGCTCAGTAAGTAGTACCATACTGACTTCTAAAAAGTGAGCATTTTATAATTTTTCACTTTGGAACAGATTGCCTTCCTCCCCTTCCCATACAGGCAGGGGCTGCCTACATACCTCTGAATTTTCCAGCTGTAGGGGATATGGAGGGAGCGTCTCCAACCTTGGGTTTCCAGGACTCTGTCATCCAGTTTTGGCTCTGAGTGGGAGGTAAATATGAATAGTTAGCCATAGTGGATCCACTCAACACCTCTCTCCCTGAGATCATTTTCTATCCTTGGAACCAGCATAACACGGTGATTAGGAGTGAGGGTTCTAAAGAACAAAGAGAATGTTATATATACACATATATATTATATAATATATATTTTTCATATATATGTAAATTGTCTAATATGTATGAGGGTTTCTAGGCACTAGGAATATTGTAATGAATAAAATGCAAAAAGCATTGTTGTCCTTATAAATTTTTACATTCTAGTTTATACTAATTGTCATTCCATTAGGTGACTGTTTTTTTCCCTATTCCTCAGTTTTCTCATCTGTAAAATGGAGGTAATAACAACTCTTACTTCGTAGGTTATCGGAAAGATTTAGTCAGCTGGTAAATATGAATCACTTAGGACTGACGCCATAACATATTGGCTATTCTTATTGCATGAAAAGCATTGCCTAGATAAAGACGTTTGTGTGTATTTTACTATTGAGGGTAGCAAAGGAAATAATTTTCTTTCATTTCAGTTTTTTCGCTAGAACCAGGAATGAAGGAAATGAATTCACTAATAGAAATGAGCTCTTAAAAAAAAAAAAAGAAAAAAAGAAATGAGCTCTTTTTGCATCATCCATTCATTGGTTTATTCACTCATTTATACATTCATTTGTTCATTCCCTTACTCAGTAAACATTTATTGAGCAATTACAACATTTTAAGCATTATGCTGTGGTTGATTTCATCAATAAAATCTGGTTTCTGATTGAAGAAGCTTAGAGTCAAATAAGGACAACAGATAAGTAAATGGGCTATTAAAATAGTTGATAATTGCAGTGATTTAAAAAGTATAGACTATATGCTATTTTCTCTGTAAATGTTTAATAAAATCAGGCAATACCCATTGTTGTCTTTTGTTCCCTTAAAGTTTTACTCTGTATGTTATGCACTAGACTTAAGGAAAAATAAAATCTTATTTGGTTACTATTACTGAGGAATTAACAACTTCTTACAGATTTTCCAGATATGACTTTTTATTTTTAATTAAAAATTTTTTGAAATTTTTTTGAAGTTTTTTATTTATTTAAGTAATCTCTACACCCAACGGGGGGTTTGAACTCATAACTCTGAGATCAAGAATTGCATGATTCTGAATGAGCCAGCCAGGTACCCCTCCAGATGTGACTTTTAAAAATGAGCATTTAAGAAACTATTCAATACGTTTTCTGAAATAATTCAAAAGCAGGTTTTTTTACTTCTCTGTTTTCTTAAATCTGTGAATGTTGAAGACAAGTTGTTTTTGTTTTTGTTTTTGATGATTCATGGCCATTTTTCTGAACTTGAGTTTTCAAAAGGCATTGAGTCTGTTAAGTCTGTTGAGCAGTTCTGTAACTTTCAGGAAGATTCTCCATCCCACTAAACCCTGCCCCCCCCCCAAACCCTCTCAGGGATTTGATGTATCTTTGGCTAAGAAGACATTTTCTTCTTTCTTCCTTCAAAAATACATAATGGTCATTAAGGATTGTTGGATAAGTGACTGAGTAAATATGAAGTTCATGTTTCATAGTTTCTCTGTAAATTTGAAGTTATTCATAAATAATGGATCAAAAGTGAGAGTGATGGGTGTGAGTTGGTATAAATGCTTTTGGACCTGTGGATTATTTTTTGGAAGATTTTTTTTGTTAGTGTATAGTGGTAACAACAGAATACTATTCTAGTTTAATGATCCAAAAGACAAATACCATTGTGTATGATTATAATATAATGCAATGAAATAGATTTTTATTCATGTCTTCTAGATTCATTGATTGTTCTATGACTATCCTACCTGAATATGTCTAAGTGTTTGGCTGCAACTTCATGGGGTTGATTAGTAGCTCTTAAGACGCTATCAAAATGAAAGCAATTGAATGAATCAGTAATAAACGTCCTCAATCCTGATATACCCATTGTCTAATCTTATAATCTGAGCATCCAGGTATATATCAGGCGAAGTCCAATTATTATAGAAGAAACATATAATTGAAAAAGTGACAAATGATCAACTGGAGATTGGGAAAACATTAAGTAGAAAACCATCTGGTTAAGAAACTGCATAGAATATACACAAATTTTCCTAGGTTTTAAATAAAACTTTAAAAGTCATTGATAGAAAAGATAGAAAAAAATTGGAGGATTTCAAAAATTTACTCATAATGCTCATAATTTACTCAAATGTTACTCTACTTTGTCATGGTTCTCTGGGTTATCTGGAAGGAATTGTAAAGAGACACAATTATGAAACCAAAAATTTAAGTTTCATGAAATTTTATAATTAAAGAATAGACTACAAAGTATTGCTGTCCTTTATCTATCTTTGTAAACCACACAAAATGATAATAACACAGCATTTTCCTTAAGATCAAAGACCAGTGTGTCAGTGTGTCATTTAGTTCTGTATCTTTTAAATCAAATTTTACAAAAGAAATTTCAACTGTCATCTCTCAAAATCCTTATTAATCTCATTGTTTGGAAACATTTATATCTGTAAAAAATTAATACTGTTTGCTGGTAATTCATAAACTCAGCCTACATTGTACTTGAAAAGATAATCATTTCCACTGTAGTATCTTGCTGATCTGTGTATAATTTAAAACTGGAACATTTTAATTTTCTTAGTTTTTCTTTGCGAAGTGTTACATGCAAATTATGTATAATTTTCTTGTAACTATTCATGCAGTTGCATTTTATTTGCCCTCCATTTTTAATACATTAGTAATAAATGCATTCTGTGGAAAAAATAAACTTATAAAAAGTAAAAGTCATCTATAACTTCACCACCCATAGATAACTTTGGCAAATGCTCTAAGTTTATATCCTTAGAGATCTTTTATTATTGTTATTATAAATCTGTATCATCTATCTCTATCTTCTTAAGTAGTAGTTCTATGCCTATATCCACAGATGAATCTACCTCTCTAGAAAGCAGGATTATACTTTACATGTTATCCTTAATTTTGTTTTTAAATTCAAACTGTATTTTGAATACTTTTCTACATTTATATTTATAATTTTTTGTTTCAGATTTTTATTTATATTAAATACTATATCGTCGAAAACTCCAAGTACATAGGAAAATGTCTTATGTGGACCAAAAAAAATGAATAATAGACTTTTGCTTATATTTCACACCAATTTGAACGAGGTGATGTCTGTACATTTAATGCTATTTTCTCAAAATATTACATGTTATCTAGAGACAAAAGCTGTACAAAACCCTAATATATCTTAAGGAAACCTCCAAAGGATATATTTCTATATGATATCTCCCTTTTGCTATGAATTTTCATGTCTTGTAAGTATCAATGGAAATTCAAAACTTAAAAGCGAAGCACTGTAAAATAATTACTCATTATATTTCTTTGAAGATATATGAGATTTTCAAACCATTCTCTTTGGGGCACTGTACCCTTTTCTTCACAATTAAAAAAAATCTTTCTCAAATAGTTTTATAAATGTATTTCTCTGACTTCCCACTGGAATGGTTGGGTTCAGTGGAGTGTCCTGGCAGGTGTGAATAAATTGCCATCCTAGGATTAGGGTCTGCACTGGCTTTTTCTACAAACTCTTGCCACCCTAGTATAATAATATATTTTTTAAGAAGTTCATTTTGAGAGTTGTAGAGATAAAATGTTGCCAATATTTCTGCAGGTTTTTTATTGTCCACAAAAGGGAGGTGAGCTATTTTCAATAACAGTGACTTGTACTCAAGCCACTCCATTAGGTCAGTGACAAATTCCTCTTCGATTTTAAATGTTAAAAAAGCCAGGGCTATATCTTCGAAGCTATAGTAATTAGCGTAGTCTTATTTAAGAGGCTTTTTGATAATCACTTTTAGGTTAACGGTAAAGACAAAATCTTAAACGAGATTTATTTTTTAGATCACAATAAAAAAAATGTTATCTTCATAAAAATATCAAAGGCATGCTTTTGCTGGATTTACTCCACTAACTCACGTAGGCAACATCCCAAACTCAAACAGCCGGCAGTTGCTTTGTAAGACAAACTGCATCTGTAATCAGTATGACAGAACCACAGATTCCATATCATCACTTCCACCACCTTTTATTCAAGAAAGCATAACTTGAATAATAAAAACACCATCATGGGGTGACCAAAGTTATCAGGAAGACTTTGAAATTAAGTGAAAAAAAAAAATACAGGCTTCTGGCATTGTCTTGTAGCAAAATTTTGCATTTGGCCAAAGTTTTGCAATGGGATAGAGCTTAAAAAAAAAAAAGGAAATGAGATTAATTGCATGGCTAATTGACCTGGGGAAGAGCACTTAATGAGCTCATTTCTCTCCTCTAAAGCCAGGAACTCAGAAAGTGAGTTTTCATCTATTCTTCCATTTATCCAGTTAGAACGTATCTCCCCCGCAGTTAAGTCTACTAGAAGAAGTGATGGTTATATTCTAATGATATCTGATGGCTCCTAGGAAATAAGTGTAGACAAGGCCTCCTTGTAGTATAACTACAGGTGATAAATTAACCGGAAATGAATTTTGGTCATTAATTGCTCAGTGTTCCATTCTATAGCCTACATCCTCTAAGTCAGACCATGCACTAGAACATTTATGATCATAGAATCCCCTGTTAAAGGTTATAGTTATTATATTGCACAGGGATAGCCTTATACACTGCTGGTGTCACTCAAACTTCAGATCAACACCAATGTTGAATTTTTACCTCTCTCTTCCGCCTCTTTTCTCCCCCTCCATCTTGTAACTTCCAGATTTTGAATATGTAATATGTGCCAGGCTTTGTGTTGGACATTATTTAAATATTGCCATTTATCCTCAGATTATTTGGAATCAAAAATAATTAAGATATTGAGTTGAGTTGTCTTCCTTTTAGAGATGAAGAAACTGAGATTCACAGAGGTAAGGTAGATTCAAGGACTTCCTGTCCAGTGATATTTTTCATGTTACTTTATCTCTTTAACCCTCAGTCACTAATCTAATAAAGTAGTAGGTTGTGTTGACTGAAAGCTTACTATGTGACAGTCTGCTAAGCACTTGCTCTTTACAGCAATGCTACGAGGCAGGTGTTGTTACCCCCATGTTATAAATGAGAAAAATAAGGCTTAAAGAGTAGAATTAATTATGTAACAACACTGGGCTAGTGAATCAACAAATGGAAATCAGATGTGAGATATTTATATTACTCAAAGTCTAAAGGAGTCTGTGAAATAACCCATGTTAAATGCTTCATAGAGGACATAACACATAGACAGTCTGTATTTCATATAACCTTTTACAGTCAGTGGCAGCACCAGTAATTGAATTAAAATGTCTGACTTCAAGCTTATACCTAATATCTACATTGGATTCTATATAATTTGATTTGCAAATGGTTGTTGCTGGTGAAAGAAAACTTAAAGAGGTCAATTCCTCCACCTTCAATTTTTTGGGGACAAAGAGCCACAACTGACAGTATTCTGTTTCTGACTGCTATGTATCTTTCTTTTACAAAATGACTTTTATGTTTGTAAGTTGTTCATCGCAAATCATCTAATAACTGCCAATTCTGAAGTCTTTATATAACCTTCCCCTGTTTATTAATTGTTCCCCTCTCTACATTATCTTCAGAATGACTACTTTGGATATTAATGTTATTGTCACATGTGAATTTTCGGTTAACAGCTTAGCAATTATCTATTGAGCTTCTACTGTGTAGATGACACAGGGAGTACAAAAGCTGATAGCTTTCAATTCCTGGAAGATACATGCAAGTAAACCAATAATTTTGGTTCAAAATGATAGGAGCATGGTCAGGGTATCGAGTGCTATAGGAGAAGAGAAAAGGAGAAGTTATCCCAGCCCAAAAGGTGAGAAATGGTTTTGGGGAGAAAGAATCTTCATCACTCCAAGAAGAATATGATATCAGTTTTTAAAAATTGACCAAAATGGGAGAGTCCATTTATTACCAATTATTGGAATGTAGCACTACATGATGGGAAAATCGTGATGTTTCCATTCTCATTTTCTTCTGTCTTTTGTCTTCCTTTTCCTCAGCTAAGTAGAAAAACTATATGCTTTCCTGCTAAAAATTTCAGAATACCATACAATAGTAACACATTGGACAATTAAATTCCTACATATTTTTTTCCTTTCTGACTTTAAAAATATTAAGGGAAGAAATTGTTCAACTATGAATTAGTAGAGGGAAATAAAAACTGGCAAAAATGCTTTTGACTGAAGTTTGTCCCAATAATGATTATGGAATGTGTCAAGCTGTACTTAAATATTAAACATTTATTGCAGAAAATAGTAAAAGGAAATAACCTTTGTTGTCCAAAATATCAAAATAGTTTTTAACAGTCTTAAATTGCAAAGGATCATTATTATGAATAGATAGGAAGACTTTTGAGACATTACATGGTTGGACTCTCCTAATTCATAATTTAAATATATAACTCTGAGAAAAATTGGACACTTACAGAATTCATTAAGTATCTTACAAAAAAATGGAGGGGTGAGAAAAATAATTCAGAAATTCTGTTATATATGTATATATTATTTTTTAAAAGATTTTATTTATTTATTTTAGAGACAGAGAATGTGAGTGGGGGGAGGGCAGAGGGAGGAGAGAATCTCAGGAAGACTGCACTGAGCATAGAGCCCCAACCCAGGGCTTGATCTCATGACCCTGAAATCATGACCAACCAAGTGTTGGATATTTAACTGACTGAGCCACCAGGTGCTCCTATTATTTTTAAACTTATCTTGAATCAATCATACTTTATATGCAATATAACTTGACAAACTATAGCAGGTTTTAGGGTGTGTACAAAACAAGAATTTTCTTTCTGATCATTCAGATATTAAAATTAACTTGATAAGTTGAAGTACATACTGATTCCCCATTAAAATGTTGTTTTTATTTGTGTTAATGTCTTTATAAAAACATGGAACAATCTAATTTATGAATAGAAATGTAAAAATCCTAAATAATTTTAACCATTTTTTACCATAAATGATGTTGAGTTTATTCTAAGCATGCAAGAATAGATTCTAAATAACTAATTAACCTAAATAACAGTTTATAAATTCAATAGGTCAAATATTTAAATCAGGACCTTTAATAAAATTGACAATATATTTATTATTTTTTTAGATAAAAGCATCTTGTTATTTTGGAATAGATAATTCTTCTTTTAAATGATAATTTATCTGAGATAGTCAACATCATTAGACAGGTTGTAACTTTAAAGATATATCCATTAAATTAAGAAATAATACAAAAATGAAGTTTCCTCAAAAAAGATTATATTTGACCAAGAACCAGATGAAAAACATTATCTTTACTAGTAACCAAAAACATACATATCAAAACAGTGATTAATATTTTTCTTAAAATCACGAAAAGATAATCACAGTTTTAAGTTGAACAGAACATAAAATGGACATTCTCAGATATTTCTGGTGGTGGGACTATGAATGTAAGTTTTCTAGAAGGAATTTGGCCATATTCAAGAAAATCTTTAAAAATATTTACTCTTTGTACAATTCTAATATACATGAATTTCAGTTACTATAGTTAGATAGTACCCATCTTGCAACGACATGGTTCAAATATTAGTTATTATGATATATTAATTGTGAATAATTGTATAAAGTATAAATTTATCTGCTGGCTCTTCAGTCTACAAATTACTGTGGAAACAACATATCATGATCAGTGACCATTCATGACTCTTCTTTCAAAGTGTGTTGGGGATTGGTCAGTGCACATCCATCCAAAGTAGTTTGTAGTTGTGCCGCTTCCTTGTCTGTCAGTAATAAACCCATGTGACATTTCAGAAACACAAATTCAAAAAGGGGAATTGAGCATTCCTTTCTTCACAGAAGAAAGAGTTGGCCAGTGACGCCCTTTGAAAGACTATATACACAGCTAGAGCAACTCAACAAAGGCTAATTTAAGAATGAGGACTGTGGTTATGAGGAATAGGGTGAAGATAACAGTGACAGCACAAAGATTGAAATGATGGAAACCCATCCATATTTACAAAGCAATATGACCATTCACCAAGGCATAGACAGGATGCTTGCTCAGAATAGAAAGTCATAGGATAAGAAAGCAAGCACGATTCAATCTATTCAATTTTTTACAAAAAAATAAAACAATTTAATTCTCAAAGTTTCAAATGTTAACTCACAGCCAACCAAATGTTAGTCTATTATAATTTTTATTTCCTGTCATATTTACAAATGACAGTAAGAACATTTTTTAAAGTTTTACCTTCACTTATTTCCTCTTTGATGCTCTTCCTTTCTTTATGCTGATCCAAGTTTCTGACGTGTAATATTTTCCCTCTCTCTAAAGAACTTTTAATATTTCTTGCGAGACAGTTCTACTGGCAATAAATTTCAATTTTTGTTTAAGAAAGTATTTAGTTCTCCTTCACTTTTGAAGGACAGTTTTGCAGGGTACAGAATTCTAGATTGGTGGCTTTTTTCTCTCAACACTTAAGTATTTCATTCTGTTCTCCTCTTAATTGCATGATTTCTGAGAAGTTAGATATAATTCCTACCATTGTTCTTCCACAGGTTAGGTGTTTTTAAAACTCTGGATTCTTGAGGTGCCTGGGTGGCTCAGTGGGTTAAGCCTCTGCCTTCGGCTCAGGTCATGATCTCAGGGTCCTGAGATCAAGCCCCGAATCAAGCCTCACACTGGGCTCTCTGCTCAGCAGGGAGCCTGCTTCCCCCTCTCCCTCTAGCTGCCTCTCTGCCTACTTGTGATCTCTTTCTCTCTGTCAAATAAATAAATAAAATCTTTAAAAAAAAAATAAAAAAACTCTGGATTCTTTCAGCATTTTTCTTTTATCTTTGATTTTCTGTAGTTTGAAAATTATGGGCCTGGGTATAGATATTGTTGTTTTTTTGTTTTTAGTATTGATCTTGTTTGGTGTTCTCTAAGCTTCCTGGATCTGAGGTTTGGTGTTTGACATTAAATTGGAGAAATTCTCAGGGATTACTGTTTCAAATATTTATTCTATTCCTTTCTTTCTTCTCCTCCTGGTGTTCCCATTATGTGTATGTTATAAATTTTCTAGTTGTCCCACTGTCCTTGTATTGTCTGTTCTGTTTTTTCTGTTCTTTGTTTTCTCTTTGCTTTTCAGTTTCTGAGGATTCTATTGTTATATCATCTACCTCAGAAATTCTTTCCTCAGCTGAGTCCAAACTATTAATAGATTCATCAAAGGCATTCTTCATTTCTGTGTGATCTTTCTCTAGCATTTATTTTTGTTTTTTTCCTTATGATTTCCATCTCTCTGCTTAAATTGCCCAACCACTGTTCTTGCATGCTGTCTACTTTCATTAGAGCCTTGGCATTTTAATCATAGGTGTTTTAAATTCCTGGTCTGATAATGCCAACATTCCTTACATATCTAATTCTGATGCTTGCTCTTTCTTTTCAAATTGTGCAGTGATTTTTTGTTTCTGTTTGGTTTTATTTTGCCTTTAGTGTTCCTTGTGATTTTTTCTTCATTGATAGATGGTGTGCCTGGTAAAAGGAACAGCTGTATACAATCCTTTAGCAATATAGTAAAGTGTGGGGGAAGCACTCTATAGTCCTGTGATTAGGTCTCAGTCTTTTAGTGAGCTTGTCTTTCTGGATTGTTAACTTTACAGTTGCTTTTCTGTCTCTCCCACCCAGAGGTGAGACAGGATGACTAGAGTGGGCTGGAGCTGGGTATTTCCCTTCCCTAAGTTAGGTTCTGATAATATCCCAGCAGATTAAGCTCTGGTTCACTAATTTCTCCTGAGGGCAGATATTGTTAAGAAGTGCAGTGAGCACTGATTTATTTCAAAATGGCTCCCTTTTTCTCTTTCTGCCAGAAGTATGAGGAAATATTCCCCTAAGATTTACTGTGAGAACTTGGTCAAACTCCTAGAAATAAATCTCCAAAATATTTGGAAGCCCCCATTATAACTAGGTCCCCTTAGAGTCTTCAATTCTCAGACTTGTTCCTACTGAATGTCCAGCAATTTGTTAAGTACAGTGAAATGACCCCCCCTTCCCCCCATCCTGGAATTGGTTCCCACGGAAGCTTCTGCTACTGAGTCTCTGCTTTTGTCACTGAGACCCCCTGTTACCTGTCAGTCTGTCCTTCGAGTCTTGGGAACTCTTTTCCTGTTTTTCCCTTTAGAGATCCAAGAAGAGTTGTTGATTTTTCAGTCTATTCAGCTTTTTACTTGTTAGAATAGAGTGGTGACTCCAAGCTCTTTACTTGTGGAACCCCAAACTGGAAGCCAAGTTTTAATGTTTTGATGAAAAAATTAAAGATTATTGAACAATCAAAACTTTCCTCATTGGTTATTAAGGTTGTTTTGCATAGTTTCAGCTTGTATGGATACTTACCATTTCGCACTACTATGCCTATAATATGCTAATTTCTGATTTATAAAACGTTTTTTCAAAAACAATAATTGCTGGCTTTTAACTCTTTGATATTAGTTTTATATCTAATGAAAATTCCTGTTATATAAAGAATCCTTGCATTTCTTTATTGTTCTGTTACTTTATTGTTTCAGTGTGATCACTGCTTGCCTCTTTATAATGATAAGCCTTTCCGACAAGGCGATCAAGTTCAAGCTTTCAATTGTAAACCTTGTCAATGCAACAACCATTCCAGAAGCTGCCACTACAATATCTCAGTGGACCCATTTCCGTATGAGCACCACAGAGGAGGTGGAGGGGTCTGTGATGATTGTGAGCATAACACAACAGGTAACTAGCAAATCGTAGATAACAAATAACAAAGTCCAATTTGGCCTTTGAGGCCCATGTGTGTTATAAAGTGCATGTCATTTTAAATTATCTTATTGCTATCTTAAGAAAGTGTTTTGATACTGTACCATATGATTTCATTCATGTGGAATTTAAGAAACAAAACAAATGTGCAAAGGGAAAAAGAGAGAAAGAAACCAAGAAGCAGACTCTTAAGTATAAACAACCTGATGGTTACCAGAGGAGAGGTTGGCGGAGGTGGGGGTGTGGAGGGGTGGGCTAAGTAGGTGATGGGGATTAAGGAGTGCACTTGTGATGAGCACCCAGTGTTGTATGGAAGTGCTGAATCATTCTATCGTACACTTGAAAAACTAATATTACACTGTATGTTAACTAACAGGAATTTAAATAAAAACTTAAAAAATGATATTGCTAGGAAAGTAAAGCTTGTTCATTCAATCTTCATAAATCCAAATAATTAGGTAGTTTTCAGAAATAGCACTCTAATCTTCGACTATACCTTTTCAGGAATTTTTTTTTTTCTCTCTAAAGTACAGGCTATTTGATTAAACCATGAGTATATTCTGGAAAACTCAGGGATTGTTTGTTTGAGTATGCATACCCTTCAGTTTCTTTGGGTGACTTTGATCTTCCATTACATCTGGATTTTCATGTAGTGATGTTTATGTTTGTTCAGATTTGGCAAGAATCCTAGTAATCTGGGAACACTCTTTTTTAAAAATGCTAATTAAATGTACAAAATGATTATCAAAGTCTTGTTCTAAAAGCATACAGCATTTTGACTCATGATTGAAAATTACTATTCTCTGAAGGGCTGGTGTATTAAAAGCAGAAATAGGCAGTATCTCAATTTGTAAAATATAATGGCCCAAGTCTGATGGATTTGAAAGTGTACGACTCTGAAGCATGAATGGATTTATTAGATAATTATTGATGACCTAAAATGTCACCAGAACTTGGCTAGGTGCTGGGAATATAAAGACGAACAAGATAATGAATTTTCCTGTCTTCGTGTGGATTATTACATAGTAGGAAAGGCACACTATTAAAGGAACAATTACAAAGTTGTCTGATGAGTGCTAAGATAGGGCAAGTGCAGTAGGAGTTAATCAGGTGAAAGAATGAGAGGGAGGGGAATTAGGGAGGTGGTGACAAAGGTCTCTAGTAAGAGAAACAGATGTGCAGTAGCCTAGAGGAGAGAGAAACATGGAACTCTGAAAGAACTGATGGAAGGACAAATGGAAGATTGTAAGACAAGGTGCTAAGAAGGAAGGCAGGGGCCAGATCTAGAAGGTTCTATGAACCATGATTAAGAGTTTGGCTTCTATTCTCAGGTTAATAGATGCCACTTAAGGGTATTTTACAAGAAAGAGACATAACAACTTTTATGTTTTTGAAAGACACATCTGGTTATAAAGTGGAGAATGGGTTGGAGAGGGCCAAAAGTGGTTTGAGATACTGTGGTAGTCCAGGTAAGAAATAATGCTCGAGTACATTTAAGGTGGTATGGATAGAGAGAAGTGGATCCAAGAGATATATGGATTGGGAAGTGAACGCATTTTCTGAGCAAAGCGTAGGGTGTAGGTAAGTGAAAGAAAGAGTAAAGACTCAATCCTAACATTCCAGTTTGAGCAACAGGGTCAATGTTGGTGCCAGCCATTGAGATAGGAAATACAAAAGGATCAAAGCTTAGGGAGAAAATGGCAAATTTTGTTTTGGAAATGTTCACAGTGTTTCCAAGAGACATAGGAGAAACTCTTGTGGGCAATTGGAAACAGTTCTGAAACTTGTCTCTTAAGAAAAACCTTATTGTGATGCCTCAGAATAGATCAGTGTCATATATATACTTTAGTGACATCTTATGCTTATCACAAATTGTAAGTGCATATTTATTCCTGTAATTATTTAATTAGAACTCATCTTACCCACTAGATTGTAAGAAGGCTCTGTGAAAGGTGTACAATGTGTATTTTGCTTGCTACTATATTTCTCAGAACTTAGCACAGTATTTGTAACATGGTAATCACTCAATAAATATCCATTGAATGATAAATAAGAAATTTCTAGATTAGAGATAGAAATTCAGGAATCATCAGCATATGCAAATAGAAATATTCTAGAAATATTATAAATTCATTTAATTTTTAATTAGTCCATGGCCAATGTCCATAAGAATGTGTTTTTCACTTGATTATTTCTATAGTCTTCTTCTTCTTTTTTTTCTTAAAGATTTTTTATTTATTTATTTGACAGAGAGAGAGAGATCACAAGTAGGCAGAGAGGCAGGCAGAGAGAGAGGGGGAAGCAGGATTCCTGCTGAGCAGAGAGCCCATGCGGGGCTCAATCCCAGGACCCTGAGATCATGACCTGAGCCGAAGGCAGAGGCTTTAACCCACTGAGCCACCCAGGCACCCCTAGTCTTCTGATATTGAGCCAATTTTAGTAATATTTGAACAGAGTAGAGTACATAGTGTTTAAAGGGGAATTGATAGTCTTGAGTTTTATTTTAGCTTCTCTCAGTGGTCTTATATGCTACTCACATTTACTTTAGAACCCCCTTATAATTTAGATTTTTTTTTTATATAAAATGGCAAGAAAAAATTTCTAAATGAAAAATTGTAAACTATAGGAATTATGTCATATTTCCAATATATCTAAATATACAATTTCTGTTTTGCTATTTGAAATAAAAAATGGCCGTAAACAGAGAAACATTTGCTTTTAATAATGTTAACTATAGAATAATAAATTATATTTTTATTTATTTATTTTTATTAACATATGATGTACTGGGGAGGGTATGTCCTATGGTAAGTGCTGTGAAATGTGTAAGCCTTATGATTCACAGACCTGTACCCCTGGGATAAGTTATATTTAGAACAGTATCCTTTTTTTAAACAAGATTTAGTTCTTGAAAAATATTTCTAATACTACATGCCTACTTGTTTCCAACTGTATAACCATCACCTACCTCACACATAAACATTTCTCATATTTGACTTAGATTAAGTGCTTAGTCCTAGAAATAAAAAAAAAGTTTTACGTTTGGAAACAAACTCTTTCAAAATGTATGGGCCCCAACAAAGCAGAGCTTTTTAGAAGTGTGGTATTATATAACAGATGGGAGTTTAATGAAGTAAAGCACAGTTTGTAACAGGTTCATTGTTTCATATGCTCTGGATCACTGAATTGGCAGGTAGAGATGAAAGGTGCATTAAAATGGACGTCCCGAAAATTATAGAATTCCCTCGAAGGAATACAGTCTTTAATTTTGAATTATGCAGGTGATTTTAATGAATTGGAAGTCATAATGCATAACCTTTCTCTGACGCAGGAAGGAACTGTGAGTTATGTAAGGATTACTTTTTCCGACAAGTTGGTGCAGATCCTTCCGCCATAGATGTTTGCAAACCCTGTGATTGTGATAAAGTGGGCACGAGGAATGGTGGCTTCCTTTGTGATAAGGTGAGTTTTTAGTATTGAAGGTAAGGAATTGCTCACTTTCAGAAACTAATTTGGGAGATGTTCTACCAGTGACATTGAGGTCTGTATTTATCAGGAAGTCTTAAGTGTGTGTGTTTGCTTTTCCAAAAGACAGCTGCTTTAGAAATGATCCTGTGCAACTTTTAATATGAAATATAAGGCTATGTATGTAGGTGGTCCTTTGCATATAAGAAAGGCTCATTTTATTTTTAATTTTAAAGTTGTCAAAAATATTGAGAGGGAGGTGATTCCAAGTAAACTAGGAAGTGAGCTGAGTATGTGTCTTGGCATTATTGGTGAGTTAATATTAATCAAATTATTAAATAAGAATGGTTTCCCTCCTAAGTTCCCTAGAAGATCGTATAACAAAGGTCACTTACACATAGATCCAAATGGAAATTGTGATAGCCCTACCTCTAAATTTCTTATTCCAACCTTCTCTCTTAACAATACAGCGGATTTTTATAATTTTATACTTTTTTTAACCAGTATTACAAATATTGAAGTTTGACCTACATGAACACAAATTCTAACTGACCTGGGTTTGTATAGCATAGCCTACCTCAAGTCAGAAAAAGCAGCTTTGTATTTAAATGTGGTATCGTCAGCTGGAGCTTTTTACTTGTTCTGATAATACTAATATATAACAATATATAAAGGGCAAATTTACTTTAAAGAATCAATTCAATGATTGTATTAATTTTTAATAATTACATATTCCCTTGTAAATAATTGAAAATGCACTGGCTAAGAATGTAAGCCCACAATCTAGTTAAAGAAAAAAAAAATTAAGTTACAGCATGAAGATACTAAGTTCAAGGGAAAATATATTGGTTTTATAACTTTCAGCATACATTAAAAACTGCTCTAACAAATAAAAGCCAAATATAAAGTAGGCCAAAACGAAGATTTGAAAAACTTCAGAGTGACTATAGTGTGTTAATAAAAGAATGGTATGTCTTATTAGAAAGCTGGATAGTAGAAAAATCATTAACAAAGACAATTTCTAGTATTTTTTATTTTTTTATATTGAGAAAGTAGTTTCTGAGAAAGTCATATTACAATTTTACACATTTTGATCAGTAAAGATCATGTAAATGGAAACACATCCATGTTCATATGTTGGAAACTTAATATTTTAATGCTCTACAAACTGATCTACAGATTCAACACAACCCTCTTAACTGGCTTCTTTGCAGACATTTATAAGGACATTCAAGGGACTTAAAAATGGACAAAACAATCTTGAAAAAGAAAAGAGTTGGAAGACTCACAATTCCAATTTCAAAATTTACTATAACGTTGCAGTAATCAAGACAGTGTAGTGTGGTTTAAGGAGGTAGATGGATAGATAGATCATAGATCAAGCAATCACTATAATAGTATTGAGAGTCTAGAAATAAACTCTCACTTTTACATTCAGCTGACTTTTGACAAGGGTGTCAATGAAGAAAAGTCTTTTCAACATATGATGTTGGGACAATTTCATATCCATATGCAAAAGAATGAAGTTAGATTCCTATTTCACACCATCACAACACAGTCTTGTGTTTTTCAAAATATTAAATGTAGAGTTACCATGTGACCCAGTACTTTACCTTCTACGTATATGCCCAAACAAAATGAAAATATATATCCTTACATAATCTTATTCATAACATTCATTGCTACATTATTCATAATAATCAAATGTAGAAATAATCCAAATGTCTATTAGCTTATAAATGGATAAATAAAATGTGGTATAACCACTCAATGAGATATATTCAAAGCTAAGAAGAAAAAAAATACTGACATATTGCAAGATGTACTTTAATCTCAGGAGTGGGACTAGGGACAGGAAGAAAAAAAAGCTTAATAAGAGATGCTTCTATATAATATTTTCCATGTACAAAAATCTAGTTTAAAAATGGATAAAAGGAAAAACATGCTTTAAAATGTTAACATTTTTTTTTTGTTTTGAAAACATTTTTCCTTTTTCCTTTTTTCTCTCCCTAATTTGCTTTGTTGGTAATTTTTATTGTCAGATAGAAATAAAGAGAATTTTCATTAAATATAGTATGTAGACAGAGAGGAATATATAAGAATCTGGAGGTAGACACATTGATAGAATGGTTTTATGAATTTAAAACCACCACATTCTCTCTAAATCACATTCATATTTACCTTGATTTTTATTATTTTCTTATGCTCTAAGTACAGACACAAAGTATATGGATTATTATTAGGTGCAGAAATATAGTGTCAAATACATCTTGGGTAAATAATGTAATAAGAGATTTCTAAAAATTTTTTTTGTCATTTTCAATAGGAGCAGAACATGCACTAAAAAAGTTGTCAACAATGTCAGAATTATAAACTGAAAAATTGAATTCAAGGACATTTTAAAAATTCATGCAATTGCAATCCTTAATAATATTAGGGAGCACACAAGGAAATTAGGCAGTAGTTCAAGTCTCATTTTGTTATAATAACTTAGGAATCAGGCCAGCCCCAAATGGCCTGAGTGACTGTGTTGCGCTCTCTGTGTTCTGGAAGGGAACTTTCCCTTTGGCAGTTGTCATTTGAAACTCAATCCAATCTCATAAGATATGGCATGTTCGCCTTATTCTTCCATGAGAAATGTTATAATTCTTCTCATGTGAGTGCCAAGATCTTGAGAATGGCATGAAGTAATGCTCTGAGTCACTAAATCCTAAAAATACAGATGCCAAAGTCAAGACACATAGAACATCTAAAGCATAATAATAGTATTGATATTAATAGGAGAGGGGAAAATGGAAAAGAGTTATTACTATTATTGTGGAGTCCTTAATAAATACAGAGTCCTTGGATCCCTGGGCTACCATGGATAAGTTTTAGGGCATCCATACATATCTTTAAATTTATGTAGTAGTGTGTCTGTGTATTTGTTTGTTTATGTTTCTCTGAGGGAAGAGTTTTCAGTACCTTCATCAGACCTGTGTGATGTACGTGAGCCAAAAAAAGATGAAAATTCACTATGCTGGGGATAAATAGTTCCATTTATCTTAAAACCAACCTTGGTTATTAGCACAGATACTTATAATGCAAGTTTCCCAGGATGTAACTGAACTTTCTTCTTGTTTCCTTTGAAGTCAGTGCATGAGTTACTTGACATCTTTTCTGAGTCAGAGATTGACTGTTCTTTCTTTTTTTCTCATCTACTGTGACTTAAGTTTAGAAGAACTAGATAGAGCCTCATGCCCAGATGATGCTTAAAAATAAATAAATAAATACAAGCATTCTGAGGTATTGGAAAAGGGTCTATGAAGTCATCCTTAATGTACATATATAGAGAGATCCCAGTCTGCTCCTTATCCAAGGTGGGAGCAAATTGGTTCCAATCTACCCTTTCTGTGCACCTGCCCTTCATGTTTGCTGGTGTTCCTGGAGTACCTGCTTTGGCCACCTACACAGGTAATGCTGTGATGGAGAAAGTCTGTGGTATTACTAATGGCCTGAGTCATGTAGAGGGCATTCAAGAAATGTCGTCTCAGTGCTTTCCTGCTTGGGATTTTCTCCATCCCTCTTACCTCCCTTCTTTCTTACTTTGCTGTGTTCTTGGATCTGAGAAACCACGAGTTAAGCTGTAACAGTCAAGACATGGGAGACCACCCAGAGCAGTGCTTCTCAAACTTCTCATGTGCCTGTGAATATCTCAGATGTCTTTTGAGAAGGCAGATTCTAATTCAGGAAGTCTGGATTGAGGACCGAGACTCCATTTGGAGAAGTCCCCAGGTGATGCCATTGCTGCTGATCTATGGACCACTCTTTAATAACCAAATTGCTAAAACACTGTCAAAGATGTATGCACAAAAGAAACTGGATGTAGGTGTGTCAGAGAGAAAGGGGTGTGTTCTTATGCAAGTGTATACAGTTGGACAGTAATAGGCTTACTCTATTCTGTCTTCTGAATCCCATCATAAAAGCAAATGGTTTTCTAAGTTTTCCATATAACTGAGCCTTTGTTAAATTATAGTCGAATTTTACTCTAAGCTGTGTCCTCAGAATTAGAATCTAAACTAAATGATTTAAAAAAATATGGGGAAAAAACAACCAGTAAGGTAATCTGAAAGTTGGCTGAAAACTGAAAATATAGTTGTAATTATATAAAAAGAAAGAAGAATGGTTGATCGTAATGCTCAATAAGGCATCAGTAGACTGCTGCAATAGAACCAGAACAGAGAGAGATGATTAAGAGACATTAAAAAATAGATTAATAAGGCAGGAGACTAGGGGTTGGAATGAATTAGATGAAATGAAAAGGCATCAGTGAAGGAAGCGTTTCCAGGTCCGACCCAAAGAAGATGGAATCATGAGGAATAAGGACCCTACTCATGAAAATTGATTGTTCCGCCAGAGGGATAATTTTCAAGGAAATACATTAAAAAATGGAGCAGAATATACTTTCTCTACATAATGTACCATTTCCTGCAGTTCATCAATGCTTTCTCATCTGCTCAGAACTAGGTATTTGTCATCAATTACCACAACATGTCCAAAAGTCACTGTGTGAATTTTCCAGAAATATATTACCTTATATTTTGTGTTACCCACATATTAAGGTGTAAAAAGAGAAATGCACACATTTCCTCAGTCTATGAAAAGTGTGACCCTGAATAGTATGATGTATGGATATTGGCTATAAACATTAGGATGGTGAAGGATATGAAAGATGGGAAGTTTATCTAGAACTTAAAGAAAGACTTGAAAACTTGGACATAATTTGTGGTCTCTCATTCAGAGATTTAAGGAGAGATGCGTAGCAATATTTCTCTTGCAACTGGAAAGCTGAGTATTAATTGACTAATCTGAGAATGTAGAGAGCTAGATGCAAAGGATAGAAACAAAGGTGCTAGGGGTACAAATGGGTAAAGAAGGGAAACATGGATCTGATCTATCAATAAAGGCTCGTACTGAAGAAGAACCAATGTTATGACAAACTTGCTGGAGGTAAAATGGATGGTAAAATGGATAGGCAATGGAAGTAAAATGGATATATAGCTATAACTGAGGTGAGGTTCCCACCCTCAGCCTACTTTGAGTTACATATGTTTGAACACACCTGTCATCTCCTTGGGAGTGATCTTATCCCAAGGGCTATGGTATAAAACTTGACCAAATAATAATACCCCAGGGCTAGATTCAAGAGCGAAAATAGAATTGGCAGGGATGTTAGGCAATAACTGGATATTGATTTAATTAACAGCGTAGGATAATAGGATACAAGGTCCATTGCATTACTACTCGATATTAGTTAGGATAAACTAAACAGGTGTAACAAATAGATCCTCAAATTGCTAATGGTCCAAACAAAATAGTTTATTTCCTGTTCCTAGAACCCCTCCAAGTTCCCAGTTGGTTGGTGGCTCTTCTCCAGAAGACAGTTCAGGGACATAGCCTGCTTCCATTGTCTGGCTCTGCCTTCCTCTAGAAAAAGAAAAGGCAATGTGGAGAAACAACTTTCACCTCCTGAAGGTCTTCGTCCAAAAAAGGCCTACATCACTTCCATTATCATTCTGTTGGTGAGAGCTAGTTACATGCCTACAGTAGTTATGTGGAAGGCTAGAAAAATGTTGTCCCTGCCCAGGAAGCCACTTCCTAAATATTGCAGTGTACTACGAGAGAGGAGAAAGAGTCTTGATGAAGAGCCAGCCATTGCTGCTCAGTGCCCACATGACAGAAGGTAGCCCAAGAATGAGAAGGATGTTCTCTTCTACGTATAGAACCCAGTAGCTTCCGTTTAATGGAAACCCTGAGAATATAGTACCTCATCAGAACCTTGGGGGTTATCAGACCATTAATATTGGAGGCAGCATCTGCTTGGGGGTAAACTCTGTTTAGTGGCAGAGGTAACAGTGGAAGCTGGTCTGCTAAAACTGTGTTGGCACATGTCAGCAAAAGAGGACTAGATATGGGTGGGAGGAGAACCAGCTTGAGTGCAGGGTGAAAATCCTTGTTCTTGAGCACATGTAAGAGAGAAGACCCAGGGACAAGTGAATGGAAAGATAATCATGGCCTCTCTAGGTGCTCCCAGATAAGGAGAAAAGCATTAAGAGCAATAGTGCATAGGCGCCATAGATTTTAAAGGCAGTTTCAAAATATGAGTATTTTAAGACTCTTAACTAAGGTAACCACCATAGGATGGATGGATGGGTGTGTATGTGTGTGTCTTCTTGGGGTTATGATTAAAAGGTGAAAACATTTATTTATTTAGAAATGAATATAGATAAAGGTATGGTAAGTTTGTTTTTAAAACCAATCAATACATCACTGATGCTTTGTGTGTGTGTGTGTGTGTTTTATGATACTGATTCATTCAGGGCAGATTATAGGCAGCCTCCTTTCTCCTGCCAAACTAATGTGCTGAACTTTAGTTCTCAGACTAATGTGCTGATCATTTCCAGAGGCAGATGCACTCCCATGCAGGACTGGGAAATATTTAAGCTCCTGGTGAGCTGAAGGACTGGTCTTCGCCTTGATCTACCTGCATGAAGTTTTGGTGCTGTGTAGGAGAGTGCCACATTTTGAAATGTGTAAAACAGATTGTCAGGTAGTTGACATATTGCTTAAAATGCATGAGGACAAAACCTAGTCTGTAAAATCTCATAGGTTCCTTTTGTTATGCATTTATCATGTATGAAGGATTATGTGAAGCACTTTTAGTCAATTAATTCAGTCCTTACCAAAGTTGGTGAGGGAGTTATTAATTTATCCCTCGTGGAGTTACGGATATAGAGAGCCTCAGAAAGATTAGGTAACTCCTTCAAGATCACACAAGTAATAATGGGGCAGAGCAGAAATTCAAAACTCGTGTTGTTTGTTTCCAGAGATCAACTCGAGGTTAGAGATGCTGGTCTTACTTAAACACCTGTTAGGCGCACTGGCACAAAAGAGGAACCCACAGCTGATTGCTCATCTGGGTATTTACGTACATTATCTAAACATAGGAAGGAAACACATCCATTTGTTTCAGGATCATTATTCCAAATCCTACTAATTTAATCCTAACCATTAAAAAATTTCAAATATTTAGGAAATAAAAATGTGTACATAATTGGCATATTAATTTCTTGGAACCAATGTAATTCTTAAATGGAGATTTTGGTGATACCGATAAGGTAATATAGCTCCCTAGTGCTTAGTTTATACCAAAGATTCAGCTTATTATCTTACACATAAACTAATTTGAATATTTTGTAAAGCTTTTTTCTTTTAAGCCTGATTTATTTAGTTTCTTTATCATCTTATATAGACATCTCAGTATATTTGAGATTTACTTTTTCACCGGCTCAACAAACTAACATAATAATAAGCAGGCATTCTATTGTGTAAATTCACAGCAACTTTGACCACTTTTACCAAAATAAAACACAAATGATCATTAAACTAAAGAAGTTAACTTCCTATCACCATATTTCTATACACCATTAACTATAGACGTAGAAAATGTATTTATTCATGTTGGAAATACTTTTTAAATGCTACTGAGATATTTCATATTGATAAAGTCAAAACACCATCTTGTTAATAACTACTATATTAATTTTGCAGCAGATTACAATAAGACTATACTGTATGGTTGTGCCATTCAGATGACATTTATGAAACGTTCTAATTTAACATGGTGACATATACTGCATGCATCTTTCACAAGTTATAGCTTCTAATCTCTGAGCGAAAGAGACCTAAAACAGTAAAAAAAAAAAAAAAAGGGACGATGCAATATGAAATTATACCCCTTTAAGAACTAGAAGGACTATAATTATAGTACTTCCTCTTAAAACCATTCAAGTATGTAACATTGCTGGGAACAAGAGTGTGTGGGGAACCTCCGTACACTCTTTCTGTCTTGAACACTCAAAGTATTGAGAAAAAATGTATTCCATTCCTACTGTGACTTTGAGCATGCTTTAGTATTTTACCTTTTTGCACTACTCCTTAGAGATCGTGGTGGGGAAGTTTGGAAAGCAGTTTCTCAGAAATGCATTTTGGAGGGGAGGGGAAGCTATAAAAATATAAGAACCTGACAAATGATAGACATTGCAGAATGGAAAAGAAAACACATCTTGGTTTAACACCAATGTAGAAACCTTTTTTCCCAAATGAGTATTTCCTACAGCTGAGCAAGATAATAAACAGCAGTATCACAAAATGCTTAAATGGAAAAAAGTATTATGATGGAATTCTGGAATTCTCTAATCTGTGGTATTTATATGTGGCAGAAACTACTGCAGATTCATTTATTTGTTTCTGAAGTAGAATGAGTATCTTACAAAAGTAGCCTGTTATATTAATGTGAACATTTCTTAAGGGAGCCAGAAGCTTAAGGAAAGAAGTATCTATACTAGAAATATGTAGTAGTTATTAGGATCCACATCTTAGACGTGAGCTAGCTCCTAGCAGGGAGAATATACTGTATAAAGATCAATTGATAGATAGATGATGGATAGATGGATAGATGGATAGATGGATAGATAGAAAGATAGATGTATTTTTCCTTAAAAGCACCAGCAATGCTGCAAATGATTAGATGTTTCATAAATGTTTTTTAAAAAAATTACTAAAATAAGTCTATTGTCAGAATTTACATTCAGATGATTAGTAGTACAAATACTTCACTATTGACTCAGTTCGGGAAGATGATGTGTCTTTGATGCTCAGTGATGGACCTGTCAATAATTTAGTGAGATGCATGACTAAGAAGAAAAAAGAGTAAGACTGAGTCCCAAGGAGCACTTGACTTAGTGCAGTGATAGAATAGGTAGCAAGTACTTCAAGCACTAGTTCTTAAATCTTAGTATTCATAAGAATCTCTAATGCAACTTTTTAAAAATGAAGATTCCTGGACTCAACCTTCAGGGACTTTTAATTCTATAGGTTTGAGTTATTTGGTTGTGGATAACCAAAGAACTCAACTTTGGAACACACTAAACATATGTCGTAGATTTGTGTATTCCAAAATTTTCAGTATGTAAAAGTGGTATTCTTGATTAAGATGAAAATTTTGAAAACTATGAATATATAGATTTTTTTTTTACTTGAATGGAGAAGAATGTGGGGCAGGTAGTCTATGAGAATCTATTACAATTATAACTAATTCTCTACCAAAATTGAGTAGAAATTGTGATTATTTTTATACCTCCTATATATATTTGACAGTATCTCCTGAATACATTTCAGTTACATAACAACTGACTTTAATTAATTTACTTTATCAATAAACATATATCTTAGGCATGCTATGATGTACTAGGCACTATGCTAGTCAAGGTGTACATAATAGTAAATAAGAGAAACAAATGGATGAATTAAATTTATCTTCCCTGAAATGTCTTGTTTACTATTATTATTTTAAAAGAAACTTTCTAAAGATTTTTTTTCATTGCAAATGATAAACACATCTTGACTTTAGATTTTCTCTTTTTAGGTATGTATTGTATTAACCATCAATTGTGCCCATCCACTCTCAGTAATTTCTCCTAAGTGTGGGGTCTTGCCTTGAAAGTGTGCCCGGGTTAGTTCCCACTGCAGGTCTCTTGCAATCAGTGTTGTTGGGTAAATGAAACCCCTTTCAGATTTGGTTGCCCATTCTCAAATTGGTACAGTGCACCTTGCGTTTTCTAGTTTTTAGATTCTTCAAAAGTCAGATGCTCTGTGACCTCTGTCTGCTTTCTTCCCCACAGATGGTGATACCATACAGGTCTTGTGACTATTGATGGTTTCTTCTCACTTGTTACTTTTTGGGGATTTCTGCGGGTAGCTGGTCACCTAGTTTTTTTTAAATAAATATTATTCATGGCTTTTTTTTTTTTTTTTAATTTTCCTATTTAGTTCTGTCAGAATGTTAGAATTTGGAAAGACTTAAGGACTCTGTGGCTATATATTCATTACCCCTGATTCCTCTGGGGTCTGTTTCAACTTCTACTGCCTAACTTAAACATATAAAGTGCATGGAAAAAATGCAAGCCCAAGCAAGTTCTTGTTGTTTGCCTTCTTATGTGATGGCTCCCATTTCTCCTCTCTTTTCAACCTACTTTATCCATCAAAGCCTATCCCTCCCTCCACTTTTCACCTACTCACCACAATGCTCAACTGCACTAATTCAGCTTTTCCCGTACTTATCCAAACTCAGTTCTTTATGGGTAATTTAAGTCTTTTACGAAACAGAAAAAGAGGCCCCAAAGACAAGTGGGAATGAATGGCAAAATGACTCTTCATCAGGTAAGCAGCCAGGCGTCAATGTGAAGCTGACTATTTTCTGAGCCAAAAGACTGATGATGGGAAGGGAAAAATAAGCAAATGAAGCACAAAGTAAGTTGATGAAAGGGGGAAAGAAAGACTGAAAAATCAGCTAGACAGAAATTGGACAAATAGTAGTGAGAATGAATAAACTCAAAGTTAGTTCCTTGAGAAGATTAGTGAAGTTGATAAACTCATCAATAAAAAAGAGAGAAAATGCAAATTGCCAACATCGGAAATTGTAAAAAAAAAAAAAAAAAGGGACATCACAGCATATTCTACAAACACCTTGATATCATGAATAACTCTCCCCTAATTTGACATCTAAGTGAAATGGACAAGTTAACATGAAACTAATACAAGAATAAATAGAACATTAATGCAAACCTAGAAAAAAATAGAAAATCTAAATACTTCATACAAATTAAAGACATTGAATTTGTAATCAAAATTCAAATTTCAAAATTCCCTTTCAAGACGGAAAACTTCAGGCCCACATGACTTGACTGGTGAATTCTTTGATAATATAAAAGAATAAATCCTATCAGTCCTAAATAACCTTTTTAGAATACTAGGAGAAGTATATACTTGCCAAGTCATTTTGTGAGGGCTACCTGACCCTCATCCCATAACCTGACAAACCATTTAAAAACAAGTCTATCAGGAGCAAAACAAGGATGTTTTCTCTTACAACTTTTAATCAAATTTCTAACAGAGGTCAGATGTGGTGCAAAATGAAAGTAGGAAAAGACGAACATAGCTACAAAACAAATCCCTGGGCAATGTTTCCAGCCAGATTGCTGCCATCCAGCCCTTCCTGTGGAAACTCAGGGGCCATCCCAGAGGTATCATTATGTATGAGAGACTAGAAAGGCATGTTGAAGCCACATCATGGAATTTGGACTTTGTTAGGTAAGCAATAGGGAGCTATTGAATTCCATGAGCACAGAAGCAACATAGTGGTTGATGTCCTAGAGTGCAGTTGGTAACAGAAGTGGTCCACCCCAGTGGGGAAGAGTAATGCATCACAAGCATTGTGTAGAATTGCTAGGACCTGGTGATAATAAAAAGCAAAACGACTTTTACTTGATTTTAGTTTATTTATTTATTTAGTTTATTTATTTATTTAGTTTATTTATTTAGTTTATTTATTAAAAAAATTTATTTAGTTTATTTATTTACAGAATGTATGTACTCTTACTTTCTGAATCCACTTCACCTAAAAATGCCACAGGAGTATTATCAGAGTAGCAGTAGATGAAATTTGATAGTTTATTAAATAGATTAGGGGAAAGGAAGAGATACATAGAAATCATTCTATATGTACTTGCTGGGTACTGATGGCAATTCTGAGGGAGGAAGTGATGGGAACTGAGAGGTATTTCTCTTAATGTGACCTTATGCAACTTACAAGACGCATAGTGTGTGGTTGTATGTGAGCAAACATTTGTTGAATAACTACGTGAATGCATGAGTTCCTCAACAGGGAAAATACACGTTAAAGAATTTCTATAAAAGAAAAGTCTATCGTCTCTATAAAAGAAAAGACCGTTCTGAAGAATGTACCCAGTGCTTAAAAGAGGTCTTTTTTGCCCTCATTTATATTTCTTTTCTATTCAAACGATACCCTCCATATCCACTTTAATTTTCAGGGCAGACTTCCTGTTCTTAAACTTTTGGGTTTGCTTTTCAAATTCTTACTCTGCTTGGCAACATCACCATTATCTCATTGGTTTTTAGTGTTCAATGAGAACATGTAATCTGTAGCACATTACATTTTTTTCTACCGCCGGTCGGATGAGTACATAGGAAGACATATATTTCTGCTGTTTTAGAAGGGTTGTTTTAGGTTACTTAAAATATAATGTATATTACAGAGAATCTCTGCTATATATTGATTGTGCTTACCTAATTTATTAATTTTGAAATCATACTTCATATTTTCCTTAAACACAAAATAAATCATACAGGAGGTATCCAATGCCTTGAATTCACCCTGATGGAATTTCATCTCTTAATGGAGAGAAGAGCTGAGAAAGCTAAGATAATTATTGCAGAATCTTACTCTTTTCAACTGTCACAAATATCCCTGTCAAATTCATTGTTTGAATTGTCACACAATGGACTGTGTGTATCTACCATTTCTACAGAGCCTGGTACAGCAGGCTTTTGCAGTGTGGTCCGAAATGGAGAGGTCCTGAGTGTGGTCACGAGGCGATGTATAGCAGCCATTAGCAAACATTAGTGCTCTTCAGAGAAGTCCACAAAATGGTAACTGGAATGCTTGCCTGATTCTCCTCTGTGCATCCATCTCCTCACAGGCATAGGCCATTACCCTGACTTCCTGCTGCTATCATTAGATTTGTAACTTATCACAAGCAGAGTGAATTTAGCACATTGGCCATGAGCATGGATTTAGGAGTTAGGCCACTTACTACCTGTATGTCTAAGGTTTAGTTTCTTCTGTAAGATGAAGTGCCATGCATTTCACAAATGGTAAAATGACTTTTTGGTGCTTCTATCATAATGGGGTTTGGGGAGTAGATGAGAAAGACCAATATCAGTCAATGTAAGAATAAGTAAGTTTATTTACTAAGTAAAGTGCTATGGAAGAAATTGGACAGTGTAGAACACCATGGGAGTGGCATTTTAATGAAGAGACTTGCCATTTCAGATATACAGTCAAGACAGGTCTCATCAAGAAGGTGACATTTGGTTTAAGACCCAAAGGAGGTGAGAGAGTCAGTTGTGTTGAAATCTGGGAGAAGAGTCATAGGCAGAAGGGGCAGCCTATTAGAGCATCCTAAGGTGGGAACATCCCTAATGTGTCCAAGGAACAGAAAAGAGGCTATGTAGCTGGAGAGGACATCCAAACCTTTCAGGTTGCAAATGATTGGTCTTTTTACTTTGTAAGTGCCTGCCACACACCCGTCAAGTATTCTAGAAGGGTGAAAGAAGTTTGACTCAGTCATTTGATGAATTTCCTGTATTTGTTCAATACCAGTGTGAAATATACATAGTAATCATCATACCTTATCTTTACCAAGTACTTACTATGATCCAGAGATGGTACCAGTTACTTTTATATTAATAATCTCAGTTAATCCTGACAACAGATGTAGATATAATTATGCTCATTTGATTGAAAAATAAACTAAGATTTAGGTAGATTTAGGGGCCAGAGTATAGTTTTTACTATGACTAGTAATTATGCCACATCCAAGTGGTTAAGGAACTTACACCATTTAGTTGAGACAGAATAGTAGTGAGTGTTAAATTCTTAGGCACAATAGCATAGTGCATAAGCCTGCAGGATTGCAACCATACATAGAGCCCCTGATTTCCATTTAGGCAAGGTCTTGGAAAAGTCACATAATTTTCCTTTGGATATTATAATGCCTCACAGGATTGTTTGCTAATAAATAGGAAAAAATACATACAACATTATAACACTCCGCATGCAATATTATAAGTGTTATTACGTATCAGGCATCCTGTTGGATCCATGGGTGGTAGAAAGGTGCACAAGGTTATGGCCCTTTGATTGCTGAGCCATACAGTGTACAGCCATACCCTGGGAAGAGGTATTTTCAGAGAGGCATATAATTATAACTTAGACACTAGAAAATTGCAGAATGGTATAATATAGCAATAAAAGGCTATAGGACAACAGAAGAGGGAAACATGCTTTAACTTGGAAGGAACTCAGTATTGGAAAAGGCTACAAATGGGTAGACATCAACATCCTGAAAGAGAGGCCATAATGCCCAGTGAGTCAGGGCCTGCATTTGACTTTTCCTTTCCCTTGTGTTATCAACGTGGATGGCTGTGCTTTGTCCTCCCTTTAAGCAAATAAACATGCTGTTTTGTCCTCTGTTTCAAAACTCTTTTGATCCCTATTCTTCTCCAGAGCCCTCTTTTTTTTTTTTTTCCTTCCAGAGCCCTCTTTATGGATCTTTCCTCTATCCACATTTGTTCCCTCAATGATACTTTAGATGTTGTCAACACACAGGCAAGGCTCAAGTGAATTCCACACTCATATTTTCAATTAAACACTCAATATCTAGCAGATATCTGAAATTTAATGTGTCCCAAACGGATCTCCTGATTTCCCTCCAAATCTGCTTCATTCATGGCCTTTCCCATCTTAGTTAATGGCAACTCTATCCTTCCAGTTGTTCATGTCAAAAGCCGTAATATCATTTTCGAATTTTCTTTCTCTTACCAGCTATGTATAATTTGCCAGCAAGTCATGTTGACTCTATCTTCAAAAATATCCATAATCTTTTATTCTGCCTATATTTAATAATTTTAAAAAGATAAAATAATTTAATAATTAATGTTGAGTAATTCCTTTGCTTATGTCTGTTTAGCTTTTTATATGTCTGTCCCTAATTTTCCCCCAAAATGTTGACATCTCTGCTACGTGCATATCTATATTTTTTTAATTTTTAATATGTCCAAGTACAATGATTCCATCTGCACAGCCCCACTTTCTTCAAATGTTCCATCCTTTGGATTTAGTCTGGACCAATGGCCTTCTGGGCCTCCTGCTCAGCTATTAGCCTGAGATTTTCCACATACTTCTGAATCTTCATCTCCTTGATCCCATGCCTTGCATTGTTGTTGCTACTGTTTGTTTACTTTTTTATCTTCTGGAGTCATATTCCCCACTAGCTTCCTAAGAGAGGCAGTTATATTTTTTAAATCCTTCCATACCTGAAGAACGTCATTATTCTTTCCTCACTGATCCCTGATAGTTTGACCTGGTATTGAATTCTAGATTGGCAAATAACTTTGCTCATAATTTGGAAGTTATGATGTAGTATTCTGGGTTACAATAATAATACAGAATACTTCAGTGATATTCTGTAGTTCTTTTATATGGGATTTATTTTTTCTGGAAATTTTTGTCCCTTGTATTTCCAGTATTTGAATGCTTTATGAGATTGTATGTGACGTTGCCTCTGCCCCCCGCCCTCCCCCCATTAATTTTGCTAGCACATGGTGAGCCCTTTTAAACTGTAGCTTCATGTCTGGAAAAGTGTTTATTTTGTATTAATTCTTTGGTAATTTCCCCCCTCATGTTTTTTTTTCTACTTTCATACATCTGACATCTCTACTTTCATCCATGCTAACGTCTCTGCTACATGCATATCTATATATTTTTAAAATTTAAAATTTTAAAATTTTAAATGGAAATGGAAACGCTGTATTTTTATTTTGTTTTCATCTATATTCTTATTATTCTTTCCCAAGAATTTTCTCAACTTTCTCTTCCCATCTTCTTACTGAGATTTTTATTTTGCCTAATGTATTCCTTCCTTCACAGATTGTTTCTTTCTTAAGGCTTTTTGTTTTCTATATTTTTTAGTGAATACAGCTTTTACCTTATCTTTCTGCAGAATAATAATTACAGGAGTGTGTGTGTTTATTTATTTATTTATTAATTTATTTTTACTGAAGTGTAGTTGACATGCAACATTACATTAGTTTCAGGTGTTAAGCATAGTGA
Organism: Potos flavus; assembly: GCA_028534135.1. NCBI lineage: Eukaryota > Metazoa > Chordata > Mammalia > Carnivora > Procyonidae > Potos > Potos flavus. The sequence goes on along the minus strand of CM052893.1, from coordinate 46,153,917 downwards.
TTTGACAACTCTATACATTATGCTGTGCTCACCACAAATGTAGCTACTGTCTGTCACCACATATTGCTATTATAATACCATAGACTATATTCCCTATGTTGTACCTTTCATCCCATGACTTATTCAGGGCTGTATTATTTAAATGGACTAGTATAAAAGTATTCTACCAAAGAGCATAGAAACAGAAAAATGTTGTATCTGACTTTTTTGAAGTGTATTTTTAAAGGGGAGAAGCATACCCTTCTTCCTTTCTACTTCTTGGTGGATAGGAATTGGTCTTAGAGTTTTAATAGATTTATGTGCCATAATATAAATGAAGCTGGGGGTGTCTGGGTGGCTCAGTTGGTGGAGTATCTGATTCTTTTTTTCTTTCTTTAAGATTTTATTTGTGAGAGAGAGATTGTGAGAGGGGAGAGGTCAGAGGGAGAAGCAGACTCCTGCTGAGCAGGGAGCCCGATGTGGGACTCGATACCAGGACTCCAGGATCATGACCTGAGCTGTAGGCAGTTGCTTAACCGACTGAGTCATCCAGGTGCCTCGAGTATCTGATTCTTGATTTTGGCTCAGGTCATGATCTCAGGGTCCTGGGACAGAATACTGCGTCAGGCTCCATGCTCAGCAGGGAGTCTGCTTGAGGATTCTGTCTCCCTCTCCCTTTGACCCTCCATGAGCACACTCTCTCTGTCTCTAAAATAAAAATAAATAAATATTAAAAAAATAAATCAAGCTGAGTTGTACAGATGTAAATTTGTATTTTCGGGTGAATTTTGAGAAACTGATTAAAATGAAAACTTTCCATAAAACTATAAAGCCTTTATCACTTACTTTTAAGCCACATTTTAAAGTATAGCTCATTTAAAGAAAGTATAAGTTATATGTGTTATACAAACACATATTCTTTAGGTTAAGGAAATGCTAGTAAAATCATATTATCTTATTTGCAGTAGAGTGTATAATTAGAGGCCTAGTAGATTTTCATGACTATGTATAACACATAGCCACCAATAAATGCCACTTATTTTTGCAGACCAAATCAAATCTCTGTCTTGAGTAATGATCTGGATTATAGGGACTGGTAAGGGTGGGGGTGGGGAACGTAGCTGGGTACAAAGAGATCATTCATGGTCTTTGCATATCTTTATGGACCTATATGTATCTTTGAGGTTCATTATTAATCTACAACTATACCTGGTGCATGTATACACTTCTTTTTTTTCAGAGTATTAAACATTTTCATATCAATTATTTTACCCTTAAGTAATGATTCCAGCGTATTCTCTATGCCAGAGATGAGGAAGAATGAGGCAGTGATAGATTTCTTAAAATTCCTTAATTAAAAAACCCTCTTGTACATCTTCGTAACTGAATCCCAACCTGACCTTTTTGAGTATACCTGTGATTTAAGTTAAATCAAGCCACGCCTTTCTACATGTAGGTTACTTCCCTGGGTGACAACCCTGCCACCAATTGGGGAGAGCTAGATTCAGCTCATGTAAAAGGAAATCGGGGGAAGAAATGCCAGTGACTTTACAAGAGATTTGATCTGATGTCTACATTGGCATCTCTTTTTCAAATCCTAAGTTATTTTTATATTTCTCATATTAGTTTCACATTTTATATGCATATGCTGCCTTCTGAAAAGTTAGGCTCTTAATTACCTTTTTTTAACCAACATAGTATTATTTATGCATATAGTAGATAAGCATGCTATATTTTGTCTATTTCATTCTCAAACAGGAGCTTGAAGAAGAAAAATACTCTTTTTTCAGCTGTTATTTTACTTAACAGTGCTCTGAAACAAATAACTATTTTTGCATTCTTAACCACAATATAAATCAGCTAAATATACTTAATGTGACTAAGTCATGTTACAAATGAACCATGAATATGCTGAAATAGTCCTAAAAGCAGAACTGTTTTTAAAAAAAAAAAGTTATCAGGGTCTTTATCAGTAGGCACAAATGGTTCTGTTAACAAGGAACTTTATATTAAACGTTAAGACCTCGATGGAATGATATTACTATAGAAAGATCCGTCCTTAATTTAAGCACCATGTATCAAGCAAGTTTGGGTCGATGAGATAGTAGAGGAAGGGAACAAAAAACAGAGGTAAAATCATGAGACTAAATTAACTGCCGGCTCTTTTCTATTTTCAATCTCCTCAGGTCTATATTTTGATTTCTTTCTATGGTGCTCAGTCCTTAATTCCACATTTCCCTTTTAGTCCCAAGCTACTGACTTCTTTGGGGTTTATTTTCATTCAGTTCTATATATTCACCCTGCCGAAGCTTCCCATGTTTTGTGTCAGGGGGAAATGTACCTTATTACCTTCTTGTCTGTTTAAAGTTTTTTTTTTTTTTTTCCCCTCCCTCCCTCCCTGTCTTGTACCTAATGAGCAAATTATCTAAAAATAGATACGTTCATCATTCTACAAAATGTTGTATCTCCTCTAGATTGGAGGCCAGTGTAATTGTAAGAGACATGTGTCTGGCAGACAGTGCAATCAGTGCCAAAATGGATTCTACAATCTACAAGAGTCGGATCCTGATGGCTGCAGTTCCTGTAACTGCAGTACCTCTGGGACAGTGGATGGAGATATTACCTGTCACCAAAATTCAGGCCAGTGCAAGTGCAAAGCAAATGTTATTGGTACGTGTAATGCAAAAGTTTACAGTCGCATCTCTATTAACCATCTGGAATAAAATTCTCTATTTGATTTCTTAACTGAAGAGTAAAGCAAATTTCCTTGCTCAAGGCAGGCTAGACAAAAAAAAAAAAAAAAAACAATTTGGATGAAATTAACTGTCTAAAAATGATTAAATTAATAATTCTATCAAACTACAGCTTGAAGCTTAGTTTAATCAACCCTTTAGAAGTTTCTTTATTCTGTAGATGCCTTAGTTCACATGGTCCCATACTAATAAGTCATAGAAAAATATAATTTGCTTACTGCATAGATGTTTCTTTTAGGAAATTAGCACTTTTTCAAAATGTTTTGCACTTAATGAGTTCTAAGCAAATCATTTCCATGCTAGTTTTCTTAGTAGACCAAAATAAATGGATTTTTTCAAAATATTCTGTGCTACAGGGTCCTTTGTGATAAATCTTTCCATTTTTTTCTATTATATTTCTTTGAACTATTCCTATGAAATGCAAAATAAGTCAACATAATTCCACAGATCATGTATATTGGTAGGGTTAGTTATAAAGGGCCACATAATTTTAATTTTGTAATTCGGTGCCAAGCTGATTATAATAAACAGCTACCTTTGGCGTTATTTATCATTTTTTTATACAAGACCTGCTTTTTTGTTTGTTACTCCCACAGGTATTTTTCAGAAATTAGATTTGATTATAGCAATTTATTACATCCAGCATTTTTGAGGGGAACCACAGCCACATAAGGACAAAATTTATCAAGTGCCCAAAATGCACTATGTACATAATGCACTTTGAAATGTTGATATATGAGAATATTATGAGGAGAAAGTTTCCTGATGAAGTGAGTCTTGTATTTTAACGGAACATGTCTTGGTTCACACAGGAAATTTAAAAAAGACCTTTACCTTTCTATTGTCATTCAAGACACCAAGTCTTCCGTGGTTTTTCTAACACTAACCTGAATCTTATAATAATGAAACCATGCCTGGCAGTCACACACACACACACACACACACACACACACACACACACACACACACAAATGCATACATACATATGCACATACAGATGAACATATTCGGAATAACATTTTCATTTCTGTGCTGGAAGTCTAAAGCTAATTCCTTATCTTTGCTATAGGTACGTATATATACCTCATTTTATACAATTCAGCCAGACAAGCATTTCATTTTAATATAAAAAATACAGACATGGTTAATGATATGGCACAAGATGCCTCTGTTTTAAAGAAAGGTTACATGAAAATCTTTAACATAACTTGCCCTTACACATTTCAAGCATACAAAAACTAACTTTTTGGAAAAAAAACGAATGAGTAACTTGTACAGAGCAGTGTATCTTTTTATAAGTGCTGCGATGCTAAATGAATTCCAAGACTTTGGAATTCAATCTATGTGTCATCCTTTGTTCTTTAGTATGAAATATATTTTAAATTCATGATCTGAAAACAAAATTTAAGGACAGGCCTTTAAAGACAATGAAATGTTTACTTTTCTATAACAACGAAATCTTTCCTGTAATGGTTAGATCCCCAATCTTAAGAAAAGGGGGAAAATAAAAATTTGCTCTTTATTTAGAATGTGTTGTGACTTCCCTGCCATCTATGTGTTTTATTGATCCAGATTTCTGTAGGAAAATACAAATACATATATTTTTGAAGATTAAATCATCATTTTGATATTATTATTTCTAGAGTTATTTCTGCACATGTAGCATTTTTAATAAAAACACAAACTTGGTATGTGTATATAGGTTTCTTTTCCTAATGGAATCAGCCAATACCCTTATTCAATTTTACCTTGTTAATATAAAAAAAAGCCAAAAATACCGCTGTATGTTGTGTATGCTTCAGAAAGCAAACTGTTCGAGTTAACAAAACTGTTAAATCTTACTAATGATTCTATCACCAGTAAAATACATTAGCACCAATAATTTTATTAAAGTAGGTCATTCATCTAGAATAAAAAGGGAGAAGAATGTGAATTAAATGCCAAGTGTGCTAACTCGCCTGCACTTGTTAACACTGAATGTGATGCCCTGTAGGCCTTCCTGAGTATCGTTAGGAATAGATTGCCTGTCAGGAATATGTATGGCATATTCAAATAAGCACTGCGCATATTTTTAAAACTGATATGATATGAATCCATGTAGACCAATTTTAATAGTTCAAAATGAGTCATAATTCTTGTTAACAATACAGTTATTTTTAAAATTTGCAGCAATAGTGGTCCTTTTTTATTTTCCTTATTGAAATTAAATGATATGCCTTAGGTGAGTCATTCATCACTGTTAAAGAACTTGCCTTCCATTGGAGTTCTTGAATTTTTATCCATACATATACATATATATTACGCATTTCCTTCCAGTTTAAGAAATGCTTTTCTACATATGAGTTCCTGAGTGTGTTTTTGACTGTTATTTTAGGACTAATTTTTTTTTTATTGCGATCATAGCTTGAAATAAATGTTTTCATTGATTCAACCCCACGTAGTTATTTAAACTCACGGCTATGTGGGAACTATCTAAAGGGAATATTTTGCATCTTAACTTTTACTATTCAAAAATTTTTATTTTATTCTCTTTCCTTTTAATGCTCTCTCTGAAAGTAACCTAAGTTGTCGGAGATTTAAGTTTAGGTGATAAAATATTTTTCTCTGTTTGTGAAATGTATATATGTACTCCTTTAAATAGAAGTAATGGGACAGCAGAATTTACTTAGTGTTTAAAGAGGAATGTCCTGAATCACACAATATGACAAGCGATGTGATTGCTTTATGAGCCAAGGAGAGCATAATTTATATTAATTGAAAATAATAAAATATATGGGCATATAAAAGCATTGAAACAAAAATTGCTCTGGATAAGTTTTATTTATATTAATTATTTAAAGGGGTGATATTCAGAAGCAGATATTCTGCCACACAAAAATAGCAATCAGCTTCAGATTCTGTTAAACATTGGAGTATCATCTGATTTCTAGGAAAATAAGTAATGTGGTAATATGTAATTCTTCCGTGTAGCTTTGAAAATTTATTTCCTTGTCTATTCTTTTACATGAACATTATGTTAACATAAAATAATTAAAAAATAATAGTTTTCATATTTGTTAGAGAGGAAAAGAGCTCCAGTCTGTATGACAGAAGCAACATTTCCGGTAAGCATTTCTCTGTATGTTAAGGAATAAAAGTTCATGAAACATGTTACAGAACTAAAGTTCCGTATGACTGCCAAAATAAAGATCGTTCCTGTATTTTGAGTGTATGACCAGGCCTCCACGGCATTACCTGGGAGAAAACACCTAACGTTTTGTGTCTGCGTTCAACGTCGGCAGCAGCATGGTTTGTCTTGAAAGCGTGAGTAGAATCATTTCCACATTTTCACTTTCTTAAACAAATTTTATCTTCAGGGCTTAGATGCGATCACTGCAATTTTGGATTTAAATTCCTCCGAAGTCTTAACGATGATGGATGTGAGCCCTGCCGGTGCAACATGCACGGCTCAGTGAACAAACTCTGCAATCCTCTTTCCGGGCAGTGCGAGTGCAAGAAAGAGGCCCGAGGGCCTCAGTGTGACACCTGCAGAGAACACTTTTACGGGCTGGACACTGCCAGTTGTAAGGCCTGTGACTGTGACGTGGCTGGATCCCTGTCCGGGACCGTCTGTGACGCCAAGACAGGGCAGTGCGTCTGCAAGCCCAGGGTTGGAGGGAGACAGTGCCACGAGTGTTTGGAGGGATACTTCTACCTCCGGCAAAATAATTCTTTCCTCTGTCTGCCTTGCAACTGTGATAAGACTGGGACAGTAAATGGCTCTCTGCTGTGTGACAAATCAACAGGACAATGTCCTTGCAAATTAGGAGTAACAGGTCTTCACTGTAATCAGTGTGCGCTTCACAGGTACAATCTGACCAGTGGCAATTTTCAAGGCTGCCAGATGTGTGAGTGTGACTCCTTGGGAACGTTACCTGGGACTGTTTGTGACCCAATCAGTGGCCAGTGCCTGTGTTTGCCTAATCGGCAGGGAAGAAGGTGTAATCAGTGTCAACCAGGTAAGAGAGAAATGTGTTACATGTTCAGTGCACAGTGACTTTCCTTTCATTATCCCATATTGGATGATTCCTCTTTGTTTTGGGGTTGGGACTTCTAAAAACATTTGCTTCCAACAACATTGTTAGATTTATATTATCAACAAATACAGATAGAACTATTTAATATGTTGAAGATTATTTGGTGTATCTGTCTCTGTTGCTATATTTGGGATGACCCTTTAGAGGAATCCCAGCCGATCAGACATTTTATAATCAAGACTAACTTATATTTAATTTCTCTACTTGAAATAAATCCCCTTCTAATAACCGAACAAAGTCTAAACTAATAAAAGCAAGAATAAATTTTGCTTCCCAGAGAAAGGAAAACTTGGGTTAATTATCTATACCATGCCAACTATTCAGATCATGAACTGATTTGCTGAATAAAGCTGACCAAATGTTTTTACTAAATGGGCTATATGTTCTGGCATCATCTAGGGGCATCTAGAATTATTTTTTTTTAAGTTTTTATTTATTTATTTGTTAGAGAGACAGTGAGGGAGAGAGAGCACAAGTAGGGGGAGAGGCAGGCAGAGAGAGAAGCAGGCTCTCCACTGAGCAGGGAACCCGATGCAGGACTCGATCCCAGAACCCTGGATCATGACCTGAGCCAAAGGCAGACACTTAACTGACTGAGCCACCCAGGCATCCCTAGGATTATTTCTAACTGCCATCAAATTAGCAAAATAGACTACTATTTAGTCTCACTTTACCCATCTTTTTATGTGTTTGCCAACCAAAAGAAAGATGGACCCTATCCACGCTTTTCTCCTTGCCTTTATATGATCTGACTAAAACAATATACTTTCCTTATAATAAAATCATCATAATGTCATGATGGATATATATGTTTATTAGTTGTTTAACAGCTGTGTTAATGGTTGTTCTGTCTATGCAACCAGCTCTGAGTTATTCTGGGCCTGTGTAAAGGAGCATGGTGCAAAGCAAAAGGGAGATTTGCTTGTCAGAAATGGGTACGGAGGAAGTCCTGTTTGCCATGGCAAGGAAACCAGATTAGGATCGAGCCATACCTTTCCTTTCACATCGGTCACTGGCACAAGTAAATCCAAAAGGATGGATGGGATGGAGTTGATGAATAGTTAATTCTTTTTGAGATATATGTATCATAAAATAATTTGAGCTGGCTTCAATGTAAATGGGGGCTATATTATTACTGGCTGTCCCACAGAATCTGATATAGAGCAATGCAGTCAGGACTCAGGAACTAGAAATTTCCCATTGATACATATCCATTAATTCAACCATTCAGTCATTTCCATATTCCCTCTCTCTCTCACTCTCTCTTTCTCTCTCCCTCTCTCTCTAGAAGGACACAATCTGTTTCTGTCTCCCTTTCTGCATGGTTTATGGCAAATTGTCCTCCCTTTTAAGGAAAATATAGAATGTGGATCATCCCTATTAATGAAAATAATTTTCATATTTAAGGCATTCTTGTATTTTATTTATTTGTGTGGTTGCTTATTTCCCTTGTTAGAGTTTCAATGTCTTAAGAGCAAGGATTATCTTATTCAACTTGTATAGCCACAATACTAATGTAATCCCTTGTACATTGCATGCACTCAGTAAGTGGTTTAATTGAACACACTGAGAAATAATCAGGAATTTTAAGAAAAGTATCTGTTAGGGTTCTCCAGAGAAACAGAACCAATAGGAGGTATGTGTGTACATCAGCTGTACTGAGAATTTCTTTCACATATCTCCTTTGTTGGATCCTATTTCCTGAATCCTATGTGTGTTTTTTTTTTCTTACTTTATATATGTATTTGGTAGAGAACACACTCCAGTAACTTTGGAGAAAGATTATAGGGAAGAAAGTAATTTTTTTTTTTTTAGAATTTTGAATGTCTGCAAGTAACTTTATTCCACACTGATAACTATTTGAAATTTTACCATTATATTGAATCATTTTCACTCAAAAAACTATTTAACTATTATCTTTTTGCAGTGCGAGTTAGATTCCTTTTTTCCCTTTCCATCTCTTTCTTTTTCTTTTCTTTCTTACATTCTAGAAGCTTCTATTCCTATATCCCTCATTTCTGACAATTTCATGATGATGTGCTTTTGTTAAATAATTTTTCTGAGCACCCAGTGGGCCCTTTTGGCTGTAGATTACTATTCTTGTATTCTGGGAAAATCTATAAAACTCCTTTCCAATAACATCTAGACTAGTGTTTGACCAAATGACTGACACCAGATCGACCCAAGCTGACACATGATATCACCCATCACAGGCACCTTGTATATAATCCCTGCATTCTCTGTAATGCTTTGTCCCTGTCTTTGCTGAACCCATACTCTCTCCAGTTTAACTTCTAAAGAGAAAACTCGTTGTCTTCTCTCAAAATGCAAGAGGGAAAATCTTCTGGTTGGGGAGACGATTAACTCTTCTCACACCTGACTTCAGAAACCTCTGGAATCTTCAATTCCAAACCTTTCTTTCTAGACTTACACCACCTGAATCAATCAGCTTACTGTTGGCCTCTCCACGGCAAAGGCTTATTAGCTTTTACTTGTGGACATCTGCCATTGACCTTCATCTCTTCTTCTTTCTTTTTTTTATTTCATTTTTCGGTCTTTCAGAAGAGAAAAATTGTTCAACACTGCTTAGCTGAAATGTTGTCCTAGTAGTTTCTGGGTTGTAATCTTTTCAGCCAAATCCTTGTGGCTCTCCTCTGATTCCTCTCTGTTTCTACAACCCTTGTCTCTTTTATCAAAATCAGTTTTGTTGCTTTTACTTTCCAATAGATCCAGAACTGGTCCACTTTTTACCACCGCACTTGCCCATTTTCATCTTCTTTCTGGACTAGATAACAAGCCTCTTAAAACTTCCTTTCTCCTTTTTATTCTTCTCCAGTCATTTCTTAATGCAGAGCCAAAGGGATGCTGTTCAAACTTTAATCAGACTCTATCACCCCATCCTCCAATGCCTTCCCATCATTGTAGATAAAAACATGGTCCACGTAACTGTAATGCCCACGATCTTTCTCTGACCTCATTTCCAGGAGTCTTTAGATCATTCGTTCCTTTCTAGCCTACAAGTCTAACTGCTGTTCCTCACGTTGTTCAGTGCTCTGTCCTGGGCACATAGGGCAGTGTCTCCCTGGTGGATACCCCCATCGGTATTTCCCAAAGTAATACATAATTACATTTAAAAATTACCCCCGGGGTGGGGCTTCTGGGTGGTGGAGTCAATTAAGCATCTGACTTTTGATTCTGGCTCAGGTCATGATCTCAGGGTTGTGAGATCAAACCTTACCATGGGCCCTGTGCTGGGTGTGGAGCCTGCATCAGATTGTGTCTCTCCCTCTCCCTCTGCCCCTCCCTCCATTTGCACTCTCTTTCTCTCTCAAAAACAAAAAACAAAAAACAATTACCCCAGTGGCATTCTCTTCTATTTAGGCGCAGGCACAGTGCAACTCTGTGAGTGCTCATTTGATGACATATAGAGAGGATGTGGTTTTTACCCTGCCAGGAAGGAAAGAAAATAGCGGTCTAAGGACTTAATGGATTTTTTGACAAAACAACGTATTCTGTACACATAGGTGTAGCATATGGAAAGGTCAGAATGTGTTTGTGGACTTGTTTTGGGGGGAGGGGGCAGTCCTGCATTCTAGCTTCAGAAACTACTTTGAATTTTGTTTTCTGGTTTTATTGTCCCTTACTGTGAAATTTACATTGAAAAAAAAGAACCCTAACCCTGAAGTATCTTCATCATAAACAGATGTTTCCCAGTAGCCAGCTCTGCAGTTTGCACATTAAAATGTACTGCTGCAATCTGAAGCTTTCTTTCTACGTCTTTAAACACATCTGAGAGACCTAGATCATGTACCACAGGGGAGAAGCTCCACACGGGCGTGTGTGAGTAGTGGGGCAGGGAGGGAGAAGCTTGGGGTGGGGTAGGAAGGATGAACTCGCAAGCCTCCGGACTTCCGCCTGCCTTTTTCATCTGTGGTTGTGAATATTACTGGCCCCTAGTAGACTATTGGCCATAGATTCTTGTCCCACTTTCTTAAAAAACATTATTAAGGAAGGTGCATATAATGAAACCTCATGTATTATTAACCTAACCTTACTATGAATGTACAAGGAATAGGCTTAATTCAACTAAAATTTATAGGCAATTTGTTAAAGCAGCAGTGCACATTAGAAGGTACATTAGAGCCACATTGGTTTTAATATGCCATTCAATAACTTGAACAGAGGTTAAAAATGCTGCTTAACCTCCATTAAGTATTTTAAAAATGCTTTAATTTAAAATTATTTGGAGTGTGTGTACATATATGAATGTACACATACCCAGACTAATAAATATAGCACTAAATATGTTTTCCCAGTTCGTTTTTTTCAGTGCTGGATGACCTCGTAACGTTCAGCAGCAAGCACTTAATCAGAGGCTAGGCCGAGAAATGCAGGGAAGGATGTCAAGGCATCCTGAGCCAGTGACCCACCCTTGTCCTTGAGAACCAGAGGCAGAGAGAGTTTATTGAGGACTCTGCAGCTCTGGAATAAAATAAAGGCTAATTTATAATGAAAACAGCTTCGTATGACATGTTTTGTGCTAATAGGACAATTCCTCATGCTTTCCTCTGATATTTACTTTTGGTTTTGTTTTATAATTCATACAGACTATTAGAAAGTAAAACAAAGTACCTTGTTTCATTAAGAAGCATATCATATTTGTTAAGTAATGAGCTCATAAACCAGAATTGCACGCAAGACCCTGCCAATGGAATTGGAATTAGATGGCTGATAGTCCATTAAAAATCAGTGCATCAAAGTTGAGATCTGGTTAGACCACCTATCCTAGTGTTTGATGAAACAGCTTTGCAGATGAACGTGTTTTCCACAGAGAGACCTGAGCCTCAGAATAAGAGCCTCTTTCTTGATAAACCACCAGGAAAGAATTTTGTCATAAACAATATGGACTGTAATCCAGGCACATCTGTGAGGGGGAAAGGTACATTGACAAGTCATTATTTAAATTGTAATTTAAGGAAAATCCCACTTTCCTAGAAAATTGCCTCATAAAAATGGCAATGATGATAATAGGTAATATTTACTGAGTGTCTACCATTTGCCAGGCCCTGGAAAAGGGTTTTATCTGAAAAAGTCCCATTGAATATACACAATATTTATAGGTTGGAAGGATCAGTACTTTCCCACTTTATAGTAGGGGAAATGGATTCTAATTAAGTAGAACCATTTACAAATCCAGGTCCAACTGACCTCAGAGTCTGCACTCTGAAAGAGTAAAACATTTTTCTGAGTAACGCAGTATTTGTCAATCATTCACTCAATGAATATTAGAGGGTGAGGTAAAAGAGATATCCTTACAAGTGTTTGTAGCCACCCCCCATGCTGTAGCTCATCCCCATCTGTGATTCTAGCTGACTGCTTTAGGTCCTGGGGTATCTCTGTTGTGTCGAATCTGAGTAATAGTTATAAAATGAAAATTAATAGAATTCTGAGAGGCTACCATGATCTGATAATGAAGAATTGAACTGAGCTGTCTAGAAATGAGATGATCTCCGTGGACTAAGTTGGAGAAATTTCTGGGATGGTGGCAATGGCATGGGAGAGAAACTTTAGAGCATATAGTTGATAAAAATGTAAACAAAGAATATAAAAGTGTTTCTGTGGATTGTGAATATACATATCTATGCATTATAATCTCCAAGACATAATCATAGCTGTCAGTATTTATATTCATTGTTGTTACTGAATTTGATTTTTAAAGAAGTGCATTTGGAGGCCCTTCATGGATATTCCCCATAAACAGGAAAACTAGGGTTTTTTTTTGTTTGGTTGGTTTTTTTTTGTTTTTTTTTTTAGATTTTATTTATTTATTTGACAGAGAGAGACAGCAAGAGAGGGAACACAAGCAGGAGGAGTGGGAGAGGGAGAAGTAGGCTTCCTGCTGAGCAGGGCTCAATCCCAGAACCCTGGGATCAGGACCTAAGCCGAAGGCAGACGCTTAATGGCTGAGCCACCCAGGCACCCCCAAAGATTACATTTTAAATATATTGTCCTGATTCATATACATTCCCTGCTTTCCTTCCTGATAAGCTAGGCCACTCTGACCCATCATTCTATGACTCACAGATTTATCTTTACTATGTTCCTTTAAAGTGCTAAAGAGATCATGGGGTAACAGATCTCCAACAGGCCAGGCAGCCAGCCACCTACCCATCTAGCCATCTACCCATTTCATTCCAATATCCATTTTTTCAGCAAACATCTATTGACTACATTACTATGTACCAGGGGCTATGCTGGTATAAGATATATAATCATAAATATATTAAGGCATTTGCTTTAGTAGGAGAAATGGACCTGTATGTAAATATAACACATTGTGACAAGTGCAATATTAGAAATGTCCAATATAGAGCAGTGAACTGAAGGAATTCATTCATTCTTGAAGGGTGGGGGATATGGAAGAGTTACTTGAGAACGTGATTTCTGACACGAGTTTTTAAAGTAAACAAGAGTTGGTGAAGTAATCAAGGAGAGTATAACAGTTCAGGAAGAAGGAATAGGAGCAGAGACTTTAAAACGTATCTAAACTAGACATGCCTTGGTGGCTCAATTGTTAAGCATCTGCCTTTGGCTCGGGTAATGATCCCAGGATCCTAGGATCAAGCCCTGCATCGGGCTCCCTGCTTAGCAGGAAGCCTGCTTCCTCCTCTCCCACTCCCCCTGCTTGTGTTCCCTCTCTCACTGTCTCTCTCTCTGTCAAAAATATAAATAAATTATTAAAAAAATTGAAAAAATATAATATATCTAAACTAATTGAGAAGAGTTTTTAAAAACTTTTAAGTATAAAATTATACCTTGTGATAAGTGATATTTATGCAATTATTGACATTTGGCCAACTCTATGAATAATAATTTCAGCATTATTTTTATATAAAATTACCAAAATTGAAGAAAATTATTATTGTCTTAATTTGAAAATTAACATTCTGAAAATATTGATTTTTAAAATAATTACTTAAAGAGTCTTGTTGCTTAGTATTGGTGAGCCACAAATTTATCCCTAGACTCTTCTCTTAGTATTATGTCCATTCTCTGGCTTAAGGTGAGAATTATTTCTTCTAAATGGCTTATAATTAGTGCTTAGCCTCAGCTCTGCCCTCCTTTTCTGAATAGGGCCTAAGGGTTAAACTTGTTTTCTTTCTCCCATTTCAAGACCTTGGGAAAGCCTGGTTGTTCATGGTCCTCAGGAGGGACATTGCTAGGAAATGGGCTCTTCTTTTATGCCCAGGACAGTGCTGTGCTCTGCAAATAGCCACTACAGGAGATAATACCAGCTGCCTTGCTAATAACTTTGAACTCTAAGGATTCTGCAAGTCTTCTCCTGGATAAAGCAATACTATTTTATAATATGGGTGACTTTTTGCTTTAACTGCAAGACACAATGTTTTTCCCATTAGACTTGTCTTGTTTGGGACCAGGGGTTCACTGAAATAAGACTAGGGAAAATAACAAACTTTAGTGGTCTGATCAGTGCTATATATGTGCAAACTCTCAGCACTACGTAATGTAAGGGAATAGCATCGTCTTAATGACTATGCTTCACAATGTGGTACGAAATCATTCATGGAGAGAAATCTCAAAAAGATCAGTTAAAATGTTATGGACCTGAAGATGTGGAACATGAAGTGGAGCTAACGGAAGGAGATCAGAAATGTGAGTGAAAGAAAATTAAGGTCAGTTATCTTTAAGTCGCACTCTGGAGTTGAAGTTTAAGTAGGAGGGAAGGGAAAATGTTGTTTTCTATAGTTGGAAGTCATAAAAGGAGAGGTAATGGTCTAGAATTAGGCACATTCAGGTAAGGCAAGAAGTAATCACTGAGCAGGAAGGTACCTGAGTCATCCTAATTAGAACTGCTTAAAAATAGGACAACTAAAATACTGATGGGATTAACCTTTATAATCATGCTCCAGAGAGGAGGAGGGGAATTAACCCCAAGAAAAGTTCCAATGCAGGCTTTTCCTTGAAGACCACCTCCAGGTTGCAGCCTCCCTGTTTTTTTTGTTTGTTTTTGTTTTTGTTTTTGATTTTTGTTCTTCTCTGCTTGTATCTCTAATTTTTCTATGGTGTTTTTTATTTTCTAAAACTTGGACAACCAATTGTCTGTGCCAGAATATACCTCCTTGTCCCCCTTGTCTTTACAGATTTATCTAATAAGTCATTTCTTGTAAAAATCACCTGTAATTGTTCTAGAATTCTCTGTGGCTTGAAGCTATTGCAATAAGTCCAAATTAATTCTACTTCTAAGTATCTGTGTTAATGGGTAATTTATCCAAATTGGAGAGCTGTTAGTACATTCATGATGCCATCATCAGGAATTTAAGGACCTAGGTACCTTCACAGGAAGAAAAATACATTGATTTGCAGCCATAGTGTTCTTGAACTCAAAATAAAAGCCTTTGAAGTGTGTGACTTTGATTGTATGATGAATCAGGTGTGATAATATATATTAATTTGCATAACTATACTTCTGGAAACACATATAAGGCAAATTGCTATAGTGGATGCAAAGAAGCAAATGACATAATCTAGTTGTCAATTACTCTAAAAGATGACAAGATCAGCCTGTTCTTTCCAACAGATTGGGATGGCACTGATTTTGAGTTTCTTCTTTTTCTTGGAGCACAATCCTTTTCTATTTGACTATTTCTGAAACTTTCTAGGAGAGAATATGCTGGGCTAAGGAGAAGAAAGACAAATTGTGGATGGCTATGAAAGAATGGCTTGTTTTCAACCAGAGCCTCAAATGAGATTTATAATATATTCCAATTACTTTTCGTTTGTCCCTGTAGCATAGTAATACACAGTGGATTCACTTTGTGTTCATGTTCTTTCTTTCTTTCAATATCAGTGATATATACCTAAATTAGTGATCATGACAATTGTACAGATCATTTTCATTTGTCAGAACTTTATTCATCAGAATCTTTCTGCAATCCCCCTTCCCCTTGTTTCAGTAAAATTTCTTGTAACATTATGCATGTGCTTGTGTGTGTATACATGTGGAGGTGCATGTGTATGCACAAACACACACAACACACAACACACAACACCAAGAACCATTTCTCCCTCATACACTTGCTCCATCATTTTAATGTCTAATGCCTTTCTAATTTTATAGCTGTTGTTTATATGAAATTTTAAGTATTGTGAAAATATTTTGAATCATATTTCTATTTCTTCTGCTATAAGAAGCAAATATGGGTTTTATAATTAACCTAAATTACCTGTTTTTAACTATAATATTTATGGAAATCAATGCCTACTTATAATTTGTTACATTTGTGTGACTTCATCAAATGTTTAAGGAGTGCCTACTCTGTGGCAAGCACCGTACTGGGTGTGGGGTGGCAGTGGCGAATTTATCAGACAAGGTTCCTGTATTAATGGAGGTTACAATCTGGTGAAAGTGAGGTTAATTATAATTTTCATGAGCACACTAAAGGAAATAAACAAGATTTTGTGAAACTGGAATAGGCATGTTTAAACTGGCCTAGGGTAGGTTACTCAAGGAAGTCAGAGACCTGATTTGCCTAGGAGTGAGCTGAGCAGAAAGGATAGGTCAAAATAATTTCAGCAAACAGACATGCCAGTGACAAGGCATGTAGGTATTAAGAACAGGAAGAAGTATGACTGGAGCAGACTGAGTTGGAGATGAACAGTGAAATGAAGCTGAAGGTAGAGGTGGGACCTGCCAGTGAGACTGGAGCTCGGGTTAGGGATTTGGATTTTTGTTCCCTGAAGGGAATAGGAAGTCATCATGCAATTTTCAATAGAGGAATGAGGTGTTCAAACTACACTCTGAAAAAAGGTTGTTCTAGCTACACTGTGAAGAATAGATTGGAGGGGACTGGAGGGATACCATGAAATGAGATGGCCTCTGTGTGACTCTGCTATTTGTTGACTCTGTTATTTTAGGAAAGTTTGTTAACCTTCCTAACCTTCAGCGTTGTCATATATATAGTGAACGTAATAATAATACCTGAGTTATTAGCATTGCTGTGAGGAGTGAGATAATGAATATAAGGCTCTTACCATTGCCTCTGGTCCATAGTGTTAACTATAATAAACTTGGTGGTGACTGTGACTAGGGAGATGGCAGTGGGGATGGAGAGGAGAAAGTTTAAAATTCTTAGAAGACAGTATCCATAGGACTTGGTGCTTAACTAGCTGTAGGGGTGGAAGGATATGAAGGACTCAAGGGTTGCCAGTTTTTAGCAAAAAACAGAATGCTCAGTTAAATGTAAATTTTAGATAATCATAAATTTTTAATATAAGCCAATATCACAGACTTTTATAAAGAAACTCATTGTTTATCAGAAATTTGAATTTAACCGGCCATCTTTTATTTTGTCTGGCTACCTTCCCAAAGATGTTACAGGGTTCTAGGTTGACCAGTTGAATAAATGGTGGTCCCATTTGCTGGAATGGAGATATTAGAGAGCTAGTTTTTTTTTCGTTTTTTGTCTTTGTTTGTTTATTTGTTTTTTAGAGGAGAACTAGTTTTTAGTGGAAAGATCATGGAGTAGATTTTATTTTATTTTATTATTTTTTTTAAGATTTTATTTGTTTATTTGACAGAGAGAGACACAGCGAGAAAAGGAGCACAAGCAGGGAGAGTGGGAGAGGGAGAAGCAGGCTTCCCACTGAGCGGGGAGCCCGATGTGGGGCTTGATCTCAGGACCCCAGGATCATGACCAGAGCCGAAGGCAGATGCTTAATGACTGAGCCACCCAGGCACCTCTCATGAAGTAGATTTTAAATGCACTGAGTTTTAGTTCCTGGGAGACACCCGGGTACAATGTACATTATTTACTCAGCTTTTTTTTTGGTTGTAACTGACACACTAGTGAAGAACATCCGTAGCCACATTTGTATTGGGCGTTGGGAAGTGCCATGATAGTGTTCTGCTTTGTGGTGAAAGAAAAGACTGGATGGGAAGTGTATATAAAAACTTTTCATTTCTTTATTTCCAGGTTTTTATCTTTCTTCAGGCAATGCCCCTGGCTGCCTGCCATGTTCATGCCATAAAACAGGTGCCGTTCATCACATCTGTAATAGCCTAACTGGTCAGTGCCTTTGCCAAGACGCTTCCATTGCTGGACAGAGTTGTGACCATTGTAGAGACCTTTACTTTGGATTTGATCCTCAGACTGGAAGGTAAATATTTTTAATAATATTTAAATATTTGTATTGAATTATATTTGTAATTACTTAATCTCCTAACAATGATTTTTTTCTCAGTGTTTTTTTGTAAAAAGCAGTATTTTCTGTCCTCCCTAGTTTGTTGATATATTTTTGACTCTTTGATGCCTGCATTTGTTGAGCATAATAGTAATCTTTGAATATTTCCTAGAGTTCCAATGTATAGGTTGCTGTATATTGATAGATGTCCCTAGTATTAAGGTCTGGGAATATTTAACTAGATAAAATTCTTTTCCCTCAAAGAACTTACAATTTGGATGGAGAAAGACAGGTAAAGAAATAGCCATAGAAGCAAATGTGTGCACACGTACACACGCACATACACATACATACACATACACACAATATAAGGGTTGGGATACACAGTATATGTATATAGATCTTTTATGTGGCCTCTGAATTTATTGCTTATTTATTAATTTACTGCATCCATTTATGTTGTCCTTGCCTTTCTAATTTACATTTAAAGACCAGTAGGGAAAAAAAGAGAAAAAAAAAGAAAACAAAAAAATAAAGATCAGCAGATTAAAACATATTTTTGTATCAAGTGATAGGATTTTTTCCTAGTGTATAAAGTACATTTTGAAAATAAATTTCCCACTTTTCAAAGTTACACAGTCTGTAATATTCTACTTCTTGTCCCCTGTATATCTGTGGGCGTTTATTTTCATACACGTGTGCTCATTGCTGTATTTTTGAACATGTGCTGGAATGCCGATTCCATGTGTGTTTTTTGGGTCTAGTCAGATTATAAGTTTGTCTAGGATTGGGACTATATCCATGAATTCTTTGGCATTCCTATCCCCAAGCAATAGTGTTATGTTCTGTACACATCAATCAAAACTGTTTCTCAATATGCGTGTGTGTGTTTATAAATATAATTGCTAATTAGTCAAGGGTTTGAGATTATCTGGGCTCTTTTCAACTCATTGTCCCCTGCTGCCTGCCTTTTGGCTGTTACGCTCTTCATTAACACCTCGATTAGAGTGTGGACAGGGTGACAAGGTAAATTATTGAAAAAGAATTCAAAACTAGTGCATTTGGCTTTCTGCTAAAATCCAATGTGATTTAAAATCTTTCACATGATATTTAAAATATTTATTAAAACAATTCTTGCTCTTATTACATACCTTTTTTGTTTTTTTAATCCATGCTGTTCCACTTCTGTTACCATTGGAAGGAATATCATCTTGATGGTCTGAAAGCATTACTATTCCTTTTTACAGATACTAAATCACTCTGAATGAGTATAGAAATCACGTGGTAGAGTAAATGTTAAATAAAAAGTATCACCAGGATTTTGTAGTAAAATTAGGGCCAGTTATTGTATGTATTATCTCCTCTACGTACTTTTTATTGAAAGACCATATAACAAATTCCCCAGCTGAAATTCTTACATTGGTTTGTTTCATTCCTGGCTACCTCTATCTTTAGGTTTCTTATATTTTCCAGTGTTTCTGACAACATTTAATTACCAGAGAAAAATATTTCCCCAATCTACTCTCCTCCTTGGAATACTCATGCCCATCTATGGCATTTTGTGCCAGTCTCTTACCCATTTTCTTTCTACTGGTCCCCCCTGTTGTTCTTCCCACTCCTACCACCAAAATCCCTTATGTATGACCAGGAGATTTCTAATGGTTTCAGCTTTTTCACTTAATTTTATTTAAGTGAATCTGATTTCTTCATTACGCTACTCATCTGCTCTTCAAAGTTCTTAGAGTCAGGCTGACTTTTACCCTTTCTGCTTCCCTCTAGTCTATCTACTCATCCTAGTCCCCACCTGAGTCAAATTCAGGTTCAAGAATTACTTACAGAATGGTGTTCTATCACCTATCCCTCTGTAGAAGGACTCACTAACACTGGGATTGGACTCCCTGGATTAACTGAAAAAAAAAAATAATAATAATGGCTGGGTTTAAATGTTAACGTAAATTGATGAGGCATGGGGAGAGCCAAAAAAAAGTCTACATATAAATTACATTATTAGAAGGAGCTAAGGTGGAAATCAAGAAGGCAAAACTCAGTAAAATAAAAGGGTTGAGTATAGGTTGACGTCTTGGAGACTTCCAGGTTTCCATTCACTGAGAACTTTATCAGAGGGATGGTCTTTTCCCCCCTCACCTCCTATTCATTTAATTCCCATTCCAGACACCAATTTTCATGAACATAACCAGGTTTTTGTTTTGTTTTGTTTTTGATCACTTGGAGCTTCTCACATCTTTCTAATCCCAGAAATGCTACTCTGTGAACACATCACATCTTTCCAGTCCTCTTGTCTCTAAATTCCCTCAGAATTGGCTCCCAGCTTCTCTCAAACCTCTCATCTGTTACCCCTACCTAATGCTCTTGATCAGCCCTATTCCTCTTACTCATCTTCTACCCCTACTCTGAAACAAACCACCTTAATCCTGACTCTCTTGAGTAATCTGAGTGCTATTAAGAGCTCTCATTTCTGCTGTACTCTGGGTCAGCTGCAGGGATGATGACCTTGCTCCTGCCCTGAGCCCGGGAGGACTTGAAGACCGAGTGTCTGTGCTGACTAGAAATACTGCCATGCATTTACTTCTCATCCCCTTGCTTTCTCTCCTCCTTTAAACTATTGCCAGTCTCTTCAAGTCCGTGTCCTTGCAGCTAGTCTTGCCCCCTGCTTCATAGACTAAAACAGACAGAACCAGACATAAGTATCTCCAGATTATCTTCTCTCCAGCTCCAATTTGTCTACATTGTCACATGTTCCCGATTTTAAATCTAATCTTAGAAGAAAACAACATATAATTTTTAATGACATATTGCCTGTTCTTGATTTGTCCCCTCCTGTTTTTCTTCCCTTGCTCTGCTCTCTGTGTCCTCTTTACACCTCCTTCTTCCTCCCTCTGAACTTTACTCCATCAAATCCTCCCCTTATTTTAACTTAAATCTCTCCCTACTGGCTATATCATAACTATCTACAAATATGCTCTTCATCCCCATCCTAAAGCCTCTTCTTTTGACTCTGCCCTTCCCTATGAGTCCTGGAAGTTGACCTATACTCTCTCACTATTCTACTACTTACTAACATTTACAAAGAGTAGTCTTTATCTTCTGCATTTTTCCTATTACTCATTCATTCCTCAGCCCACCATATTTAGTGCAAGTGTTAGCAGAACTTGCAAGTGTGGACAGCAAAGAACTAGTTAGATGACTCTCAAAACACTCATCCAAATCAAAGAAAGTAAGATAGCCAGATAAAGTAGATAAAAATGGGTTAAGGAAATGATAAACTTAGAGAGAAGGGTTTCACTGGAGGGAGAAAGCAGGGGTCAGTGGTGCCTCTCAGTGAGGGGGTCTTACTAGATGCCTTGCAAGGTGATATGTGTCTCCTGAAGTTGAGGATACCAGTGGACTGATAAATTTCTTAGACTTGAAAAATCTAAATGAGGGGAGATAATTTGTCAGGGCAGTGCTTTGATTATGTTATACTCTCAAAATTTTTCAGGTAAGGAAAAGAGTGTATTTGTTATGACTAGATAAGGTCTACAAGGAAGAGGAAAAACATGGGGTTGGTAATCTTAATGCAAAATGCAAAAGGCTAAAGAGACCCAAATAGAGAAAACGATGAGATTCTAGTGGGCTAAAAAATTAGTTAGCAACCAGTTGGAATATATCTGAGTTCTCTAAAATTATAGGTGAGAGATACCTAGTAGAGGGAGAGAGATCAATGAAGAACTCACAAGAGTACAACCTCCAGTGAAGAGTCAGGTGTGTATGCTGTGGGACCAGAGAAAGTACCCTGCTTTGGGTTTTGCTAGTCCTGGGCATTCTTACCCCTCCTCTGGCCTATGCATGAGAGAAGAGGAGAGTAATAAAAAGAGCAGTAATAAAACTCTACCTTCTCTGATTGTAGACTTGCTGCTTTCATTACGTCCTAGCTAGAGGAGACGTCTGTTCTTTAAAATATCTATTCTTCGAATAGATTGCAGTATTGACTAATATACTGGACTAGACATTTTATTGTCTGAATTTAGCCTATTTTTTTCCTTTCAGCTTTATTGAGGTATAATTGACAAAAATATATATATATTCAAACGATCAGGGAAAGATGAGAGTAAAATTGATTTATGATTGCTTCTTATGACTTCTGGTTTTTCAATGTAGCAATTATTTTATTGTCCTCCCTATTTCTTAAAATTAGCTCTTTTTTGGCCTCCAAGATCTTATCTCTTTGTCTTCCCTTTTCCTGGTTACTCCTCTTTAATCTGCCCATTCAATTTACGTATCTGTGTTTATGAGTTCAGACACTATATAAACGACTCCCCAGTATATCGTCATCTATTCAGATCTCTGCCGTGAGCTCTAGGCCTATAGTTATCTATCTCTTTGGGGTTTAAATTTACATGTCTCTCATTCTTAACATAGCCAACACAGAACTGATTCTCCTTTATGTTACTTTCCTCATTTCCTCCCCAAATGAAAATAAAAGTCTCAAGACATCTCATGCCATCATCATCTTGGTGAAACGATGTAAATCTTTAAATTTAAGTCACACCACCCATATGTGAGTAGGGCTCAGGATCCTCCCAGATTGAACAAGATTGGCTCTGATATTGAGCATAGCTTGCCACTAGAAAGAGCTATTGGAAGTAAGAGCTGCCATATATAATGTAGCTTCTCTGAAATGAATAGAAAGAATAAAGCTTCCCATGACCATTTGAAGCCGAAGGAAATCAGCAGGATTTGTCCTCTGCTAAATCAGTCATATGGAATGCCTGTGCTTTGAGTTGACCCTTATAGTCCACTGATGAGTTTGACTGTCTCTTTTCACTCTAACGTTGATAATCGTTAGAGAAGAAATCTTCTAGCACAGAAGGTCATAGAGAAAGATATTTCAAAACGTGACACTGAGAATTGCTTGAGTTTATACTTTTGCTCATCATTGAGAAGAGATAAAAATGGATTTTATTCTTTTTATGTTTTCCATTCCTTTCCTGAATGATATTGAAATCTCTTTGTTGACTTCTGGTTGTTATTGTGTATATATACTAACACTGGCTATTTTGAAAATGTGCACGAAGATGACTAAAATATATGGGATTCCATTTAGTAGAAGGAATTTTGTTGCTTGAGGGAAAAGTTCACTTATAGTCTAAATATATAGACATACTGTGTAGGAAAATAACTATTGATGCCCTGATGACAAATTTTTAAGAAAGAAAGAAAGTTAACTAAAATCAATCAAATCTATTTTGAACTAGGTACTGTGGTAGGTACTTACAAATATACATTTTTTCCACTAATTTCCAAAATTCTACAACAGATTGTCAGTATTTTATTATTAAGCCAGGAGATGCAAGTATCATTGCGTCTCTTTCTTAATTTAGAAAATAAATTGACTTTCTCATCTGCTTTTTCGATTTATCTAATCAGGGGACCTTATTTAACCCTCCATGAAGTTCACACATCAGCCAAGCTCTTCTCCGTGTTTCTTTTGATTGTATACAGTTATGTTTCCTATATCTTTCTCTTGGCTTACTTTCTAGACTTTTCATATACTCCCAAGGGCAAAATAAATAAAATAGGCCCTCACCGTAAACTGCAGCAATAATAGCAAAAATCCACCAAATACAACAGTAACAGGCTGAAAAATCATTTGCCTGTTTTCAACCAAGTGGTTCATTCTTCAGAAGTTACCTATCACAAAAAGGGGACATATATTTTAAAAAGCTGATCCAAATGCAAAAATCACTCTGTTTACCTCTGACATATAAAGCAAACATGACTTAATCAGTATTGAAAACAATGAAGCAAAAAAAGTCTGCCCACTGAAAAATCAATAAAGAAAAAAAAAGTATATCGTATTTGTCTAACCCAAAAACAATGAGACAAAAATGGGCCACATGCAATTCATCTCAGTTGGTAGTTGAGACTCATATTAGACACACTGTACACTCTGGTACTGTCCTCAACCTGACCTGTGAGTACAATTCCTCCTTCCCATGGCCAAGCCTAATCCAGCCCATCATCTGGTACAGCACTATTTCTCTTACATACCACCCACACATCAGAGTCCCCCAGAGTTTCTCCTCTAATGACTTCTTCTCTCTATATTCATTAGTTGTATTTTGTCTTTTTGAGCCTCAAGGAGCTAGAGCTAGAAGTATCACTACTGGTCTCTTACCAGCTGACACACACCAAACTGTAATTTTCTTCAGATAGTAGGAAATTGGGATCTAGGCCGGCCAGAGGATCTAAAAGCTCAGAGTCCTAAAACATACAATGAAGTAAAATTCTTCTATGACCACATTATTTTTGGTTTTACTGTAAACATTCTCCATTTGAACCCTGAATTATAGATCTGGTCTGTTAATCTTTTCACATGTGTATTTCCAATTGATCTCAATTGGTCTTTCTTTGAGAACCAGATCAATGACTTCAAATGAGAGCAGATAATTTACTTGGCAACTTATGTCTGTTCATGGTGTGGGAATACTGGGGAATGTGCCTCATAGAGTCGTGCTCCAGGATGACTCTTCATTAGACAGCTGGCTGTTTTCCAGGGTGATGGGAGTAAAAGGGCTATATACCTCTCATCATCTAGTAATCTAGCCATACCACAAAGTAGTGGCAGAGTTCCCAGAAAGAGAGCCGAACCCTTGAGGCCTACACTCAAGGCTGTCACATTGTTATCTTTGCCTTATTCTATTGGCCAAAGCGAGTTACAGACAAGCCCATATTTAGGAATGGGGAAATAGATTCTACTTTTGGATGATGGAATTATACAGTTGGTTTAAAGGACCTGCATAAAGAGAGGGGTAAAGAATTGTGATCATTTTTACAATCTCCCATGACCACTAAACAATATATTCTTCTTTCATATAGATTCTGTATGATTCTCTAAGAAATGTCCATTTTTATAAATTAGTAGCATTTGTTCAATGAGATGTAATAAGAATAACTCAGTGTTGGGCATCAGGATATCTGGGTTCTAGTTTATTGCTTCTCCACTTGACCAGGCGTATTAGTTTCCTATTACTACTGTAATAAGTTACTGCAAATTTAGTAACTTAAAACAACATGGATCTATTCTCTCACAGTTCTGGAGGTCAAAAGTCCTAAAGTAATTTTATTGGGCTAAACTCATGAGATGAACAGGCCTATGTTTCTTTTGGATACTCTAGGAAAAAAATCCATTTCCTTGCTTTTCCCAGTTTGAGAGGCCGCCTACAGTCCTTAGCTCACGGCTCCTTCCTTCATGTTCAAAACCAGCAGAGTAATGTTTTCTCTCTTTTCTGACCTCTGCTTATGTCCTTCTAAGTTTTCACTCTGACTCTCATCTTCCTACTTCTTCCTATCATCTTATGATTATATTGGATACTTTTGGATAATCCAGGATAATTTCTCCATCTAAGGATTCTTAACTTAATCCCTTCTGCAAATTCCTTTTACCAAGTAAGGTGTCACATATTCACAAGTTCCAGATATTAGGACTTGGAGATTGTTGAGGGGTCATAATTCAACCTAATGTACCAGAGTTCAGCAAACTATGGCCTGAAGGCCAGATCTGACCTGCCATCTGTTTGTGGAAATAAAGTTTTATTAGAACACAGCAATATTCATTCTTTATATATTGTCTATGACTGCATTCATACTACTATCGCAGCAGAGATCTAATGGCCCACAAAGCCTAAAATATTTACTGTCTGTTCCTATATAAATAAAGATTGCCGACCCTGTAACCAGATTGACTTGGGCAAGTTGCTTATTTCCACTAGTATCATATAATCATAGCTTTTTAGACTTGGAAAGAACCTTAAAGTAATTTTGGTTAAACTCTGCCCTGTACATTTTTCTGCGTAAATCACCTTTTCAGAATAACTAGTCACTCAGTTTCTGCTTGAAACCATGGAAAGAAAAAGAACCTCTGTCTCATGAAGCAACTTGTGTTTGTTTCAGACAACTCTAATTCTGAGAAAGATCATTTCATCCCTGTGACTTTTGCCTAGTTTTATTTCTGCCTTCTGGGACCATAGAGAATAAGTGTAATCTCTCTTCTATCTGAAAATACTAAGAATTTGAATCCGTTATCATACCTCAAAGTTACTATGTTACTATAACGTGGAGGTTAAGAAGAGTGATATGAGGGTTTCTTCTAGATGTAAACACATGTGATATTGTTAATATTGTGAAACTTCTGAGATTTTATTTCTTTTAAATATTTGGTTTTGGTGACCAATATGTGGGACTAGGTGGAGTATCAATAAAGAGGAAAGTGGTAGGGGTCTCAGGTGCAGAATCTTGCTAACCAGCCTCTTTTCTAAATGACAGGCATGCCACCTCCCTGGACTCAGATGTCATTGTTGCCTGGATGCAAGAGATTGCCTAGATTTAGTCCTGATGAGTCCCTTTATTTGTGCCTGGGAAGACTTCACTACAAAAGGGTGGACTGGGTTACTCCTCCCTTAACTCCTCCCTTCTAGTTGAGACGATACCAGATACCATTCTCACTTCCTCTCCAATAAGCCATGTGTATGGCTTTCAGTTCACATAAAGAGGATCTTCAAGCCCCAAATTCCTTTCCTGTAATTCTGATTCCAGTTCCAAGGGAATCCAATGCTATTTGTAGACTGTGATGAAAGGAAACCTAGGAACCTCAGTGGGATGAACTTCTACTGCCGAGAGGAGATACAATCTTAAGCAGGGGAAAACCAAACTCCTCTCCAGGGCAGTCACGGGATCCTAAACAAGAGGACTGAACTGAGAACTCTTCTGGCCTTAGGGTGTCACAGCAGAGGCCAATCTTGAAGAAAGCTGTCCCTTCTCTGGGGGACAGGTTAGCTAGGGGAACAGCTAAGCTGATCAAAAAGGGCTCAAAAGAGCTAAATTGTCCTCAGAGCTACACGTCACATTTGATTTATCTGTAATGTCCTATTCTGAATCTAAAGTTTTCCGAGTGCTTTATTTATTCATTCATTCATTCAACAATATTTATTGAAACTTTACTGTGTGCTAGGCTTTGTGCTAGGGACTGATGAAAGAAAACTCTTGGTCCAATTTCTCCAATTCACTTTAAAGCCTCTTTCTGTTTTACTCATTAATAATCATTAATAATCCTTGTCTAAATTCCCTCAGCAATTTGAGATTTCTTCCTCATCCATTTTTTATGTTGAATGGTGTCCCCATCACCTACCTATCAGCAAATTAGAAAACTGGAAATAACTCCATGCCCTTCTTTGCTTCCCTTTTCAGTTTGTCTATCTCATCCTACTGATGTTATTTACTCAACGTAAGTAAAACTATCCTTCTCCTTTCCATTGTTCCTTACCATTGTCACGTCACCATTTCACCTAATCTAGCAATATCTTGCCTCTGCTAAACTTTCCTATTTAGCTTTGTCTGTTACTCCTACATATTCTGAATTTATATCCAACATTTTGAATTGCTTATAATCTCATACCTTCGCCTGATGTTTCTTATCTCCCTCTCTCTCTCTCTCCCTCTCTGACTTGCCTGGCATATTCCTGCTCAACTTTTAATATTCAACGAAACATCTCCAAAATTCCTTCTTTTTTTAAATATTTAGTTATTTATTTGATGGGGGCAGGGGGAGAGGGAGAGAGAGAATCCTCAAGCAGACTCCCCATTGAGCACAGAGCCCAATACGAGACTTGATCTCAAGACCCTGAGATCATGACCTGAGCTAAAATCAAGAATCGGATGCTTAACTGACTGAGCCACCCAGGCAACCCCCCCAAGGTTCCTTTTTAATACTCTTTCTGCTGCCCCATTCCCTGCCACCAGGTAGTTTTCCTTTTCTGTGCCCACCAAGAGTCTGCATCCATCTTTATTAATGCTGTGTTTTATATTTCTCACTTGACTATGAGCTCCTTGAAGACAGGAGCAACTCTATCTTATTCCTTTTTATGTCCTCAGTGTCTCTTCTAGTGCTAGAAGATAATTGGACCTCAATGAATATTATTTATGTCAATCGATATGTTTGAAAAATTTGATGGTACTCATGAATTGAGCCCCCCGATTGAAGAGAGGTGTTGAAAGAGAAATGTCAGTAAAGTGATCCATATCCTGGAATACATCCCTAGACCTCCTGCAGTAGCTCTCCCTCCGATGATGAAGCTTCTGACAATGAAATGCATCATTGAAACACATTCCTTCATTAATAGTGATGTTTTGCAATAATAATAAGCAGAATAGCTCTTTCTCGTACTATTTGCACAACTGGACTACATTCCATGGAAAGGAAAATATATGAGATTTGTGATTTAAGAGACAGAAGCCAATTAACTTCTTTCCCATTGTACTCAGTAAACACTGAGTTACAGAAGGGCCCAAACAGAACTATAATAGCAGAGTGCTGGCAGAGATTAGCCATGCTTTACTCCTGTTTTGTTTACCATAATGAACTGGTCAATAAACATCACAAATTGTTTATCTGTATAAATCTTGACAGATTACTCTTTATGAAATCCATTTAGCAAGTGAGGTTTTCCCATAAGGATGAAAAATGAAGATTTTAAACAGATTGCGGGAGAAGCTCTGACTGCACCAGGAGAGTCAGTGTAATAAAGGTTTCTTTATATTAATATTACAAAAACCATTTATCCTGACAAAATCAATATCACAATTCGTCTTAGTTTGGTGTTTCTCTTTCTAAGCTTAAAATGTCTTCTCCTTTATTATGTATAATTTTGTTTTAATAAACGTGAAATATATTTCATTTAGGAGGTGCTCTTGAGAAGGGATAACTTATAAAATGACATCAAACTTGTAGCTTATTTGCTAAAGAGTCTTGGAAATGTTTAAAATTACATTTGAGTGGCTGAGAAATTTATAGAAAGCATTTTACTTAAACCTTAATTACAAAATTATCCCTAGTGTCCTTTGCATTAGAAACAAGCTATAATATTCAGAAAAGTCTCCTATGAACTTCGTTCAGGTAAAATTCTCTCTCACTGAAGTCAAGCAATTATAACAAGTCAGATAAGTTAGATATTAACAACAGCTGGGATAAGAGACTATAAAATCAGGAATAGTCACATTTAATTACTCAAAACACTGCATGCTTTCAGAAGCGATTTATTTATTCCATTTGGATTCAGAACTTAATATCCCATGGATATTGACAGAGCTGACTTGGAGTTAAGCGTGTAGCAGCTAGCTGGAAGAAAATAGAACTACATCAAGGAAAGGAATTATGTTATACACTGGAAACTATTACTCTAAATGTACTGTATGTAAAATAAGTGTGATTGTCTCATGAGTGAATGGTAATAAAAACTGAAATACTCAAGAGACACTTATTCATGAGTGGTGTGGTGATATATATATGCATTGGGAGAAGCTTGCCTCTTATTGTTTATGCTTACCAATATTACATTAAAAGCCTACAAACAATATGCTCTAAGTAATAGCATATAATGAAATTAAGAGCAAATCAAATATTTTGTTGCTTCTATAATTCCATTTTAATTTCAGTGCATAATTTTCTTCAGCTCTGATACTTAAGTAGCCTAAGTAAAACATCTATTTGAAATGGAGTTCTGATGCATGTCTATACATAAAGGACTTAATATAGTTGTTTGTAGGGGGAAAATGTCCTTTTATCATGACGTAAAAAGGGCAAACTACAGTAGAGTGGTTTTCAAGAGAAACTGTACTTTATTTATTCCCAAGGTGATGTTAGTCCATAAAACAAATTTGCAGCTTATTTAGCAGTCCTTAGCTTTTATCAGCCTTTTTAAGGGTGTTGAATGATTACCCAAGAGATCATACTGTAGAAGTTGCAGGGGGATGAAGAAACTATCCATCCAGCATCTTTATTAGAAAATAGAGGTGAATCCATTTAATGTTGTTTTAAATGTACCACATGGAAAGTTCCTGTTTACAAGTGTGTTGTCTTTTTCCATGTGCTGTTTTGCCTCTCTAATACTTCATGGTGCCCGATCCATGACATTGGCATATGCTAAGAATTTGAATAACTTACTCAGAAGAAACAGGTTTTGGTTTCTATCATGGCAAAATGCCAGACCAGTGATCTTTACAAGCAACTTTAGGTCCAAGAAATTTAAGTTGGAATGAAGTTTTCTCATTATTTTTGTGTTATTAACATCTTTTCATAAATCAGAATAATGCTCTATTCTCCAACCATTCTGGATAAGTGAGTTTAGTTCATAAAACAGACAATGAAATATAACCTATATTAAGGCATCGACAGTGCTGGAATGTGTCTTCCTCAAACTCTTTTCTTAGTGAAATTTAGTCTTTATAAAACTAAATAGAAAGTTTCAAGATTTTTAGGGAGAGCCATGGTTATCACACCCAGTATTCTACTTCATAACTTGATAGATACTTGGAAGGATGATTTGTGGGTACCTAATCTAAATTTTTAGCTGCCAGAAGAACTGCTTTTGTGAGAAAGCAAAATTTACAGTATTCTTAATTGAACTACTGGCTTTCAAAATAATCCATAAGATGTATCATGGCATGAAAAAAGCAAAGTAACACTTTTTTTTTTTTTTTGCCATTAATTAGTTTACAAAGGGAAGGCTTCATAGAGATTTTATTGTGAGCAACATTTTGTTAAAGATTCTTTTTCTTGTTTGATGTTGTGTTTGTTTATTTGTTTAGCTCAAGTGTTCTTTTCAATATATCGGCTAAAACAGGCCATCTTATTTCACAATGTTATTGATGTAACTTATACTATGAATTATTAATCAAAACATTATTTTCTTTGATGGTTTATTTGTCTTGTTTTCAGATGTCAGCCTTGCAATTGTCATCTCTCAGGAGCCTTGAATGAAACCTGTCACTTGGTCACGGGCCAGTGTTTCTGTAAACGATTTGTCACTGGATCCAAGTGTGATACTTGTGTTCCCAGGGCAAGCCATTTGGATGTGAACAATCCACTGGGCTGCAGCAAAAGTAAGTGAACTCTGGCTCTGTGCTGGTGGATGAAACATCACGCAGGGAAGAGTGTCTTGTTATTTACTTTCACAATTGAGAACCCATCAGAAAGGCTTAGGCACAAGGTGGAGAATTTAGGTGGGAAATGAAAAAAAAAAATTACACTACATGAAACTTGTGTTCTTATTCCTTGATTAGATTATTGATGTGGTGATTATGTTAGTACTGGAAAATTTAAAACATTTTGTTAGAATGGAATCACTAGCGTGGTGACCAGAGTCCTGGTTTTCCCCCAGACATTGGACTTTCCAGTGACTCAGGACTTCGGTGCAAAAATCAACACTACTGGTTAAAACAAAATGATTGGTCACCCCACCAAACAAGGACATTCCCAGCCAATTTTCTCTAACACATGTGAGATTTATTCTTATTTCTTATGAGTTATGTCCTTCCATCCCCCAAATTTTATTGGTACCATGCTATTATTAGTTGCTTATTGATATTAGAGCAGAAAGTTTATCATAGCATATCACTCCTATATTTGATATTTCTTCTGCAAGTTGTATTAGTTGTTTAAATATCTTACACATTCCTCTTTTCAACTCCTGGAAGCCAAAGATTACGTCTTAGTATCTTTTGACTTTTCAACACCATTCTCGAGTGCCTTGACTTGACTTCTCAAGGTCACCTGCAGTCCTACAGTTTCATAGCATATTAGTGATTTATTTATATTTACTCTAAGATCATATATCCTTACCTTTTCCAGGATTTCTAAGAAATGCCTGCTGAGAACATGTGGTAAGGAGCCCTCTACAACATATTGTACAATACATGTTCTCCTTGGGGTGTCCTGGGACTATCATGAGTCACAATGAGAGGGAATGCCATAAGTCAGGACAAATCATCATAAACAAGCATGCTTGGAACTGTGTAATCTACATTTAAGGGAGAGAGAAATAAGTAAGAAAATATTGGGCTCCACAGCAACGGTACTAGATTTTGAGGTGGAGGAAGGCAGGGTGTAGCTAATGATTAACAAGACATATTCAGATTTTGTACCTGTGTAGTCTATCTTCGTATCTTGTGTTTTATTTGGTCTCTCTGGATGTTAGTATAAGTAAAATGGTAGGCATTTAGGCTTCTTTTGGGAAAGGACTATCGTAATTGCCTTTCTTATAAATAGAGTCTAAACATAAATCTGAATTTCACTGAGAAATTAATTAATATTTGCTATTCATTGATTAACTATAGAATTGATTGATTTCTGTGCAACAGAAATTACAACATATTGCTTTGGATGTCGATTGTAGATCATCATTCTGTGAGAACCTTACATATAGCATACAGAATCATGGTGATTTTTGATTGGTTCTGCCATTAATTTTGTGTGAAAATATTGACATTGCTCCACTTTTTTATACCTATTCTGACACCTAAGACACAGTCTGGGAACTATACCTCAGGCAAAACTGGACAGTTTGGTTCACTGAACACCTGGCCTACATTTCTTAGTAGTGGTAGACACTTACTTTTATGTTTCATCTTTCCTTCTCTGGGCTAAATCTTCTTGTCTTTCTGAATGCTTCCCATTTTTAATAGTTAAAAAGCTTTTATATTCCTATTCTTCCATATATATACACGGAAGTACCTTGACTTGACACACACACACACACACACACACACACACACATATGTGTATATACACACATATATCTATGTATATATTTAAATTTTCTCTTTAAAATTGTGATCCTTACTGTTGAATACATTTGTTCAACCTCTTGTAGTAGTTGTTGCTGCTGTTGTTTTGGGTGCATGTTTCACAAAATTTACAAAACACTGTGCATGCAAAGTTAGAGACACAGTATCTACAGAGGTATTTCATTCAAGAAAAAAAAAATTAGACAAGATTCCTGCCTTTAAAAGACCTTGAAACATAGTTAGCAGAAGTGATGGATACACTCACAGTAGAAGGGAGCGAACAACGGCACAGGAAGTGCCGACCGTGGCATGAGTATGAAGGGAGGCTGCTTTCCTTCCTATTCCACCTTGATTTTTACATGGTACTTGCTTTTTATCCTAGCAACAACCGGAACAACCAGCTTCACAAAGATATGATGCTATTGAAAGGAATGTAGTGCTATCTATTGTTGAAACTGTGAACTACCTCGGGCTGGTATTTTCCTCTGTGTCCAACAGATGTCAAGCATGTGTTTTCCTTGAGCGTTAGAATGTTTGATAGTGTCCTTCTACACAGTTTGGGAACCACAGGGTTATAACTATTATTTTTCCACTTAGAGGCCACTGGCAATAGGTTAGCAATATCATCTGTAATTTTTTCCTTTTTTTTTTTTTTTTTTTTTTGATGGGGAGTTGAGTTGGTAATCTGAACATATAATTTCCAGAGTGCAGGAGAGAGAATTGAATTCAGATAAGGTAGTTAGACCCTCTCTCATAATCTGCTTCTTATTTTGTGATTCATTTCTTTCCTATCAATATTAGTTTCATGCTTTCAAAATGATAGTCATTCTCCTTGATAGAGGTAATACAAAAAAGGTACTAAATAATTCTGCCTTCTATATGCTTTTTTTTTTTTTTAAGATTTTTTAAATTTATTTGACAGAGAGAGAAATCACAAGTAGCCAGGCAGAGAGAGAGGAGGAAGCAGACTCCCTGCTGAGCAGAGAGCCCAATGCGGGGCTCGATCCTAGGACCCTGAGATCATGACCCGAAGGCAGAGGCTTTAACCCACTGAGCCACCCAGGCGCCCCGACCTTCTGTATGCTT
Organism: Potos flavus; assembly: GCA_028534135.1. Classification (NCBI taxonomy): domain Eukaryota; kingdom Metazoa; phylum Chordata; class Mammalia; order Carnivora; family Procyonidae; genus Potos; species Potos flavus. The sequence continues at coordinate 46,120,202 of CM052893.1, read as the reverse complement.
TACTAGCGAATGAAATGAAATTTCATTTGCCCTAAACTTCTAACTATGAACTTAACTAAATATATATTTAGTTAATAGTTTTATATATATATATATATATATATATATATATATATAAAATGGTTATATATACATAATTCATAACTCATTTGTGTTTTAAGTCTTCTTGACACGACTCCTGTATTTATCTTTGGTTATTTATCCATCTTTTTATCACTTATATTTTTTCCTTTATCTTTACTTATCAGAGAGGCTTTTGTAGCTAACCCCTTTAAAAAATATTTTTATTGTAGTAACATATATATGACATAACATTAACCATATTAGCCATTTTTAAATGCACACCAGTGATATTAAATATATTCATGATGTCGTGCAACCATCACTACCATGCATCTCCATAACTCTTTACTTCTTATGAAATGGAAACTGTATACCCATTGAACAATAATATCTCCCATTTGCCCCCAGCCCCTGGTAACCACAATTTTACTTTCTGTCTCTATAATTTTGAATAATCTAAGAACCTCATATAAGTAAAATCATAAAATATTTGCCTTTTTGCTAGTGACTTATTTTACTTAGCATTTGTCCTCAAGGGTCATCTGTTTCGTAGCTTATCTCAGAATTCCCTTCCTTTTAAGGCTCAATAATATTCCATTGTATGCATAGACCACATTTTGCTTATCCATTCATCCATCAGTGGACACTTGGGTTGCTTCCATGTTTTGGCTTGTGTGAGTAATGCTTCTATGAATACGGATGTATAGCCATTTCTTCGAGACTGTTTTCAATGACTCTGCTTTCAATTCTGTTGGATATATAATCAGAAGTGGAATTGCCGGATCATATGGTAATTCTATTTTTAATTTTTTTGAGGAACTGCCGTGCTATTTTCTACAGCAGCTTTACTATTTTAAATTCCTACTGACAGTGCACAAGGACTCAAATTTCTCCATATCCTTGCCAACATTGTTATTTTTTATTTATTTATAGTAGCCATCTAATGTGTATGGGATGCTGTCTCATTGTAGTTTTGATATGCATTTCCCTAATGATCAGTGATATTGAGCATCTTTTCATAGTTATTGGTTATTTTTATATCTTCTTTAGAGAAAGTGTGTTCCAGTTATTTGCCCATTTTTTAATTGGGTTATTTGTCTTTATTATTGAGTTGTAATTGTTCTTTATATATTTTAGGTACATGTCCTTTATTAGATATATGATTCCCACTTTTTTTTTCCAATCTGTGTGTTTTCTTTTCACTTTCTTGATGTCATTTGAAGCACAGACATTTTAAAATTTGATAAATTTTAATTTACCCATTTTTTGTTATTGTTTATACATTTGGTGTCATATCTAAGAAACTATTGCCAAATCCAGAAGATTTTCCCCCTATATTTTCTTATAAGAGTCTTACAGTTTTAGCTCTTAGATGTAGGTCTTTGATCCATTTTGAATTATTTTTAGATATGTTGTGAGTTAAGTTTCCAGTTTCATTCATTTCAAATGTAGATTTCCAGTTGTTCCAGCACTGTTTTTTGAAAGGACTATTTTCCCCCTTGGTTCTTGCTAATCTTGTTGAAAATCAGCTAACTATATTCTGTTGACTTTTTAATCTATATTTTTGTGTTATTTTATTACTTGCTCTATGAATGAGAATATGCATCTTCATTTGCCACAGTCTACTTCAGGTTTGTACTGACTTAATGCTGGTAAACTATAACAAGTAAACTCTTGATATAGCTCCCTTCCTTTCCCCATTTTGAGTTATGATACTGTGTAATTGTGTGTATGTGTGTGGTATATGTATATATAATAAATCCTACATTATACTGATATAATTTTCTTTTAACAGTGATAAGTTTTTAAAAATTATTTGGGAGAAGAAAACAATATGAGTATATGAATATACACACACATACACACAGAATCTTTAATGTTTACCCACATATTTATCCTTTCTGGTGTTCTTCTTACCTCTACATGATTCAAATTATTTGCTTTCTGTGTCATTTCCTTTTAGCATGGTGGATTTCTTTAGTATTTCTTGCAGGGCTAGTCTGCCAGCAATGAATCCTCCCACTATTTTTTAAAAATTATCTGCAAATACTTCCTTCCTTCCTTCCTTCCTTCCTTCCTTCTTTCCTTCCTTCCTTCCTTTCTTCCTTTTTTTGATGGGTACTTTTTCTGGATAGAATTCTTGATAACAAGTATTCTTTTTTCTTTTAGGACTTGAATATGTCATTCTACTACCTTATGGCCTCCATCATTTCTTCCAGGCTTTAAGTGTATTTTTCTTTAACTGTGAATGAATTTTCTCTTACTCCTTTAAAAGTTTTATTTTTCTCTTTCAGCAGTTTGACTATGATATGTTTGGTATGAATCTCTTGGAGATTCTGGAGTCATTGTACTTTTTGGAAATGTAGATAAATGTTTTCCATCAAATTTGGGAAGTTTGAGCCAATCTTTCTTCAAATATTTTCTGCCACTTTCTCTATCTTCTCATTTTGGAGATCCCATAACACCTATTTTTGTGCATGGTACGCCTGACGTTGTCTCATAGGTCTCTGAGGATCTGCTCATTTTCGTTCTATTTTTTTTCCCCTCCTTTCTGTGGATTGGCTAAATCATTGCCGTATCATTACATTCTACCTATTGCTTATTTTTAAACACTTTTTTTTTTCTTAGAGAGCATGTGTGCTAGTGGGGGAGGGGCAGAGACGGGGGCAGGGGAGAGAATCTTAAGCAGGCTCCACGCCCAGCACAGAGCCCTACACAGGGCTTGCTCTCAATCCTGAGATCCTGACCAGAGCTGAAATCAAGAGTTGGAAACTGAACTGAATGAGTCACTGAGGAGCCCCCCTGCCTCTTGCTTTATTTTCAAGTTCACTGATTCTTTCTCTTTTCCTCTCAAATCTGCCATTCAAGCCTTTTCAGGGAAGTTTCCATTTCAGTTACTGTATTGTTCAGCTCTGGAATTGAGTGTTTTTATACATTCTATTTCTGTATTAAAGTTCCTTTTTACTGAATCATCATGAGATTTTTCTTTAACTCTTAGAACATATTTATAATAGCTGCATCAAAGTGGTTTTTGCTGTACTCAATACTGGGGATCATTCAGAGTCTGTTTCTCTCAACTGCTATTTTTATGAGTATAGTTCACAGTTTCTTTGAGTGTGTTGTAATTTTATGTTGAAAACACTTATGTTGTTAGATTTTTTTTGTAATTTGCATATACTTAAATGGTAGAAAACTTTCTCCACTGCAGTGTACAGCTGTTGATGTCTAATCAGGTTTGTTGTTGTTTTTTTTTTAATTTTAATTTTTACTTATAGCCTGGCTTCCTAGGGGTCATTGCTGTGTCTGAATCAGCCAAAGAGCTGGGCAATGCTTGTGCTCAAATACTTCCAAACCATATAGCTTCTGCCAATCAATTCATATATGGTATTACATGTATAATTAGTTATAGCTAGTTCCCAGTTCTTTTTTGGCCTTCATTTTTCTCTGGCTCTCATGGTTTTTCCCCATACCTTCATAGTTTTCCAACCAGGTAGGAATCTGTGGAGAGCTTATTTCAGGCCTCCCATGGCTCTATCATACTCAGGATCTCCTGGTTTATTATCTGGTAAATTCACCACTTAACCACGCTGGGAGCATATAGTCAGGCTAGAAAACCAGTGAGTTTTCCCTCTTGTTCCCAATTGACTGTGCCAATTTTTGGCAGCAAAACTATGAATTTCTGCTGCCAACCCCAGATCAAGTCAATACCCTATGGCACCAAAGCTACTGTTCATAGGCAGCCCTCCTGGTAAAACTAACACACCTGACTATGGAACTGGTATTATGGTTACAACCCCCACAAACAGGCCACAGACTCCTATTGTTACTTTTCAAGAGTAAATGTTCTCAACTTTTTGTTTACCTGTGGTTGACTTAGAGCTCCCAAAATGGTTATTTTGATGATTTAATTCAGTTTTATATCACTAAACTCTTTACGTTGCCATAATTAGAAGTACTCTTATCTGCTTTTACTTTTTAATTTTTTTAAATAATTTTCTAGATATTGTTTAATTTTTACATTTCATGTATAAAAGATATTTTTAGGTTCTCAATAACTGTCTTCTACTTGTTTCCTATTAATTAATGCTTGGAACTGGGTTCATGGCCACATCTTCCCTTGTAGTTAGGTATTTCCATGTCACCAAGTTTCTGGCCGAATTGATGTGAGCAGCAGTGATGTGTGGGAGTCCTAGGTTGTGCTCTCATAGGTGTGGGGCATGCCCTCCATCTCTCCTTTTACCTTTCCTCTTGAATTGGATATGGACTTGGTGGTCATCCACCTGGGACCGAGTATACAAGGACGACCCCCTAAGGATGGCAGGACAAAAAGACAGAGGGAGTCTAGACACCTGTCCTCATAGCCACAGTGTTCCCAGCCTTTCATGAAAAAGGGAAACATACACATTCTTTTCATACTCACAATAACCCTGAGAGTTAGACATTATTTTCCCCTTACTATAGATGAGGAATGATTCAGAGAGTCCACCAAAATTTGCACTACAATCACGCAATTATCAAAGTGCCTAAGCCAGGATTAAAACTCATGGCTCCCTAACAAATGGATGTAGTCACAATATGATACTATCCTTCCTTAAAAGAGAGTTTTGCAAATGCAAAGATCACAGTTTTTCATGAATGGATGAAGTTTTGATGAATGAATGAATATGCGACTGTTTTCTCAGAATTCCCCTTTTGGCACACAGCAGGGTGAATTCAGGTTATCTCATGGCCAGGCTTTCATAATATTTATTCTCGGAGTAGTATTGAACCATCTAAGCCTTCAGGTCTATGAACATTCTTGTTTCAGGGTCAAATAGGCACTATACATTTATACTGCAAAGTTGGACAAGATTGTGGTTAGAGATGGTCATAACAAGTAATCAACTTTAAATATTTGAAAGAGCCTGTTTGTGTATTTGTGTATGTGAATGCTTGTTGCCAATGAAATTTTCAAGTAATGCAAATCCTTTTCTATACCCTTTGACATGGGATGGAAACATATATTTTTCAGTCATCCCAAAAGTATGTTGCTATGTTAGAAAATACTCTGAAGGTCAGTTTTGATCGCTTTAACTCTGAAATCTGTTGTGTTCCTGATAGCATGCAGAGTTTTAGATGTTGTCACTAATATTCACTAAAAATATTCAATTGCCATAGATTACAAGGCTCTTTGAGAGTGCTACAAATGAGTCAGTTTATGAGTCTTTGTGCTTCTATCAAGAACAACAGGATGTGGAGCCCTAAATTAAAAATCACTGACAGATCAAATGCACTGTCAGTGTTCAACAATCCAAACAACCTGTCGAATATGGCAAATTCCTGAACTCAAAAGTAGAATGTCCTCTTTGGAAATGATTCTCTTTTTCTGTGTCATTTTGAGATTAGTACTATTCTTGTCCTATATCTAACTAGGCATATGGACAGTTAGAGTTTTAATATAACAATGCAAATTCCAAAGAAGGAGAAAAGATAAAAGGGAAGAGTGAGAGTGTATCTAGTTTGAATATTTTTCCTTTAAAAATATGACATCAGTATTATCTCCCTTAGGATTAGAGACATTCTCTTTAGGAAGCCTATGCATAATATATGGAATTTTGTTTATTTCAAATTCAGTGCTCTTGAAATACTTTCTTAAAATGTTTTTATTGGATTATATCTTTAAAGTGTAGTGTATCCCTCATGAATGCTGATGAATTAGTACTAGTTCTTAGTTGAAACTCTTTGCCTGGTGTGCAGGATCACTTCACTTTACTATTCCATACTTCCCTACCCTACTCTATGCCCCAAGATTCTGTATGGTCTGCATGATCAGGCTCCCTTGCCCTCTGACTTTCAATTGGCTTCCGCTACTAGCAGGAGCCTGCCAATCATCTGGAGTGCTGGCAGAAAGGAAGTGGAATATTTAATCCTCAGCTACTTGTCGCAATGTAGGAGCAGTCTTGAGCTCATCTTGAGGTGGTTGTATCCTGCCATGCTTAGTCACATCTCCTGCCGAATGATGCTTTTCCTACAGCTCTTTCTGTCCCTGAGTGCTGTGCCCCTTTAAGCTAGGGAGAGTGTGTTAGAAAAAAGCTCACATAGTGGGCCTGACTGCTTATTTGTAGAAAGACCTGCTTACAAAGTTAGCCTTTGGTTGGCATCTTGGAACAACTTGGACTTTGTAAGGGGTCTCACCATCCCCAGAACAGGTAAGAGTGGCTTGCTATCTCTTAAATTTTGCCCAACCAAATGGTTTATGCTTAACCCTGCTTTCCTTCTGGGAATCTAGAATTTGAGAGGTTTTTCATGCAGACACAAACTGTCTACATAAACAGCCCCCCGTACAAACCCTGGGCATTGAGTTTCTAATGAGCTTCCCTGGTTGGCAACACGCCACATATTTTCATAAAACATTGCCCGGGGAATTAGGCATATCCTGTGTGACTGGAACCTTGTCGTTGATTTCCCCTGGACTTACCCATGTACCTTTCCCTTTGTTGATTGTACTCTATTCTTTTGCTATAATAAATTTTAGCCACAGGTAGGACTATATGATGAGTCCTGCAAGTCTTCCTAGCGAATCTTTGAAGCTGGGGGCGGTCGTGAGGACCCCTAACATAAATAGGGAAAGAGCTCAACTATTACGCCCCGAGTACTGCTTTCTTTCTTTTGGTTCCCTTACACACTCTGCATACCTTTTTGAAAATAGTTTCTTTATCAAGCTCCTTATTACATTAGTTAATTGGAATGTGCTCTCTCTCCTCCCCTCAAACGCTACCACCCAGTGACTGTAAATATTTCATATAAAAGTACTAATAATTATTTGATTGAGTCATTTCTACACATGATTTTTGGAAATTTCTTAACAAAAACATTACTGGTTTTTAAAGTAAGGTAACAGACACCTTTGATATGTTATTTAATGAAAAATTCTGAGGAGGATGTGCTTCTCTAAACGGATGGAGGATTATGCATTTTGTTAAGCCAGAAGGTAATAAATAACTGGTGGCTGATTGTCCTTAAAAAACAGTTAGACATTATTTTTCTCCTTTACCTTTAGGTATTCTGGCAGGGAGAGGGTCTGGTGCGGAATGAAGGAAAAGAGGGAGACTGAGGAAAATATGCAGTGATAAGAGACAATGTTTCCATAGTGTATACTTGCATTTTATAAAATGTCACTAAAATAGTGAGATGAATGCTCTTATGTGCCACATGGAAGCAATCATATTACTTCTAACAGTCATTGCATCTCTAACAGGTGTGGGTATATCCACATAGTACATTCAAAGTATTTCTTGCTAATATTTAGACTATTTAATATCCATGACGTTCATGGGTATTCGTATCACCAACTATTATTCTTTCTTTTACACTGTGCTCTGTGAAGCAAGATGAAGCATTGTGCTTAGTGGAACGGAAAATTTCTTTTTAAAAATCCAAAAATTACATTACTTAACTTTCAAATTTCAGCATAACTTATTTATGTTAACTTTTAAATTAATTAAGTAGAAAATAGGTGTTACATATCCTTGGATACTTTCTCAAAAGAAGAAGGAGAAGGAGAAGAAAAAGCAGTGCTTAATGTAAAATTGTAAATGTAAATGTACATTGTAAATGTAAATGTAAAACTCCCCAACTATGTTTATGACAGCTGCATTGACCTACAAAATTGTTTTATGCTTATAGATAAAAAGCTTTGTTTTAGAGAACTCATGATCTGTACCTTCTGTTTATTAATGTCTTGGTAAATCACATGTCTTCTTGATAAAGTAATCCTGAATCAGAAAGACCTCTTTGCTAGAGATCTTACTTCAGCTTACTTGTGTGCTTATTGATTACCTTTGCTAATAAATGCTCTCTCCATTGTAATTTAGCGCCGTCCCAACAGCCTCCACCCAGAGGACAAGTTCAGAGTTCTTCTGCTATCAATCTCTCCTGGAGTCCACCTGATTCTCCAAATGCCCACTGGCTTACTTACAGTTTATTCAGGGACCGTTCTGAAGTCTACACAACTGAAGATCAATACCCATACAGTAAGTTTAAAGGTTTGGCGATAGAAAGATATAATATTCTGAGAACTGATATGTTAGTTAAGTTCTTTGACACTGAGGATAAATGTTGTCGTGGTTTCCTGTGTCTAGCAGAGAGTTTCAAGCAGAGACAGAATTACGAGTCTCACTAGCCATCTCCTCGTGATCAAAACAATGCAATAAAAATGAGATGCTTCTTATTTGATAAGCCCTAATGCTTATCAAATTCTCAAAGATGAAAAAAAAAATTACCCTATTCAGCCAGCATTGATGAGGATGTGGAGGAGTTAGAATGTACATAAACTGCTGGACTATCTATGTAGTTTCATTGGCACAACTTTTTATGCAGGATAGATTGTTAAAATGTATGAAAAACTATATCCTTTTATATACCATTTGATTCAGTAAATTTCCTTTAGGAAATTTATCTTTTTTTTTTTAAGATTTTATTTATTTATTTGACAGAGAGACACACACAGAGAGATGGAATACAAGCAGGGGGAATGGGAGAGGGAGAAGCAGGCTCTCGGCTGAGCAGGGAGCCTGATGTGCGGCTTGATCCCAGGACTCTGGGATCATGACCTGAGCCCAAGGCAGACGCTTAAGAATGACTGAGCCACCCAGGAGCCCCTAGGAAATTTATCTTAAATGAACAGTCATAAATGGACAATATGTTCAAGCCTACACTATTTGTAATAATTAAATACTGCAAAACATTCAAATATTCAAAAATTTTTAAATAAATTATGATAGATGGATAATAGGATCCTGATACATTGGTAAGTGAATTGTAGGATGTGATTACCTATAAAATGATATTTTAGTTTACATATTGATGAATGGGAAGTGTCCATGACACACTGTGTAATGTAATAAAAGGTATTATAAATAATCTGAGTTATATTAAATTAAAAAATATGTGGAAATTTTGGAAGACTTACAACAAACTGAACCATAGTTTTCTCTGAGCATAAGGATTACAGAAACTTTATCAAATATTCCTATTATATGGGTTGTTCTTAGATTAAAAATGGACTTTTAAAAAAATGGAATCAGAATACTAACCTTCATGCAAACAATGTAATTTTATGCATACACTGCTATTTCCAGAGAGAGAAAATATAATATGAACTTAAATTGAAAGAGAAAGGATGTGAAAAACATGAAGACTATCCTTGCATCTATAACTTTTAAGAAGATTTTAAAGGAGCTTATAGAAATCAAGCTATGGGGACCCTTGTGTTTAAAAAAGAAAAAAAACTTAGAGGTTTCAGATAGTTTCTCTGAAGTCAGAATGAAGAAATAGAAGTGTTTACTTCCTTCCACCTCTGTCTTCTCCAACATTTGCCTCTAGTCATGTTTAGCTACAAGCTAGTTTAAGAAACTAGTTTAAAAAACATTGGAATAGTGATTCTAATTCAAGTTTCCATTTTGTTCTCTTTGTTTAATACCCAATTTTCCAAATTCCAGTTTAACTTACTTAATTAGTTAGAAAAGTGTGTAAAGTTCTATGGAGGCACTGAAGTTCCGTAATCTTCCTCAAAACGGTTAGAGAGATGCCTTGTTTTAATGTAGTGATTGGATTTAACTTTTGCACAACGTACATTTATAGTGTATATGTACTAGAGCAGGTTACATTTTGTACCTAATTCTGACTGACATGCACCTACATTATCATGTCCACTTTCTGTTAACTCTAAATGTTTTTCCAGTATTCCACCTCTTCTTTGAAGTTAATGGCAACTCTGAACTTCATGATGCAGATTGCAAAGGGAAATGAACATCTGTCTACATCTGCCATGTTGGCAAAGCATCCTAAAAACCTGCTACTAGAATGTTTATTTTCTTCCAAATATCAGCATGATCCAGGTGTCCCGAAACTTAAACTTTTGTGATAGGGGAAGAGAGAGTTATAAAAATATTGAAAGTGATTTTGAAGATGGCAGTACCACTCACTGGTTGGATTATTTCTGAAATTGTGAATTAGGGCCACCCCATTTTCCATTCAGCTTAATTCAATAATAAAATTAAACTTCAGTTATACCCTTCAATTCCAGTGGCATGTTTTCCATAGTAACGTATTGTGATCTATTTTATAGACCATTACATGAGAATACAATGCTCTGGCTCTTATTCATGATTGCACTAATATAGAATCCAAATAACAGTTTCTTACATAATAAATGTGTACTCATTCCCTAATCAGACATTTATATAATCCTATTAAACGAGTTATTATTTCCTAAAACCTTCTTTTTCATTAAAAAATGCCACTTCTGGCATTTCTTGACAATCACTATAATTAATGATGTGAAAATTATCTGCATGATGGCATTTGAACAGTAAGAACAATTGGTTAACGCTGTCAGAACTTTGTATCATTCTAATAATACCCTCATGTTTATTACTCTATTTCCAGTGTGTGGATAGCATGTGTAATATGAAAAGGAAACAGTACTTATATTCAGTCGGATGAACACAAATCTTTGGGTTAAATAAAGGCATTTGGAATTATAGGTGGAGAATCATTGAACTTTTCAAAGAAAATTAATAGTGTTGTCTTCCGAGAAAGTTTGATCATTTGGTTGAGACCATTATAGAATTCCTTGTTAGAATAAAAACTTTTCTTAGCTTGCCCAATGCACCATGGGAATCTCTAGGACAGTGGTTTCCAACCTAAGATCGTGACACACTGGTGTATTATCTTTAAATGTTGCAAAGTATGTGTTACTAGTAATAGTACACAAGTAATGGTGGGATAATTTTAAAGTTTCTAAATAAGAAAATTTTTAAAAATAAGCAAAATTTACATCCTCATAAGCTTGTACATAACCAGCTTTCAAAAACAGGAAAGAAAGGTATAGAGGTCAAATAAGTGCACTGGGAATTGTACATAATCAGTGCCTAATATTATCTCCCCTATAGCTCCAATCTGGTTTGCCCACAGGTATTTTCTATGTGATGGGTGTGAAGAGAACAGCTATCATAGGAAATAGCACTCATTTGATAGTGTTGTAGTTGTAGGGAGTGGCCAATAAATCATATTATGTTTTCCGACTTGAGTTTGGAACTAAAAGAGAACTAGACCTAGGATTCAGTAAGATGGAAATGAAAAATAAAAGTCATTTTCATTACTGATAAAAGTCAGAACTGGAGAACAGACCTTCTCTCCTACACTAAGACAGATTAGAAGGGAGAAAAATCAGTGGGCTGATCTGAATATGCTCTTTCCCCCTTTTCACCCCAAATTCACAGTTAAATCATTTCTCAGTTGGGAAGCCATGAGTAGAGGAATAGTCCTTACATGTTTACTCTAAAAAAATCCTTTCCCAGAGAAATGAGAGGATGAATACTTCTACACCTGACCACTGCTTACATAGCCTAAAGACGTTAACATAGAGTTGCAGATGACGATACATCTTAGTGAACTCTGAGACCTCATTTCTACCTTTAATATCATTATCATTCGTTACTCTATAGTAAGTCAAGGGATCGATGTAACAAGAGGTAGGATGGTCCAGCTGCTCTGAGAGAAACAAACAGGAAATATAGGGAGGGAATGAAACAGAAGAGTTGATGACAAGCAACTGTTTCTATAAAGCTCTTAATATTCTTTCCTAGAATAATCAATCAGATGTAGATGGAAAAATCATTCCTTCATTTATTCAATTAAATTTTATTCAGTGTTTACCCCAGATCAGGAACTGTATGAGTCGCTAGAGGCACAAAGCTGGAAGGAGCAGTTCTCATTATTGAGAGGGAGATAAAAAAGTAAGAGAAAATTATAATATATATTAAATGTTGAATTCGAGTAGACTTGGAGTATTAGGAAAGTACTGGGAGGGGGAGAGGAAGACATGCCTGTGGTGGCAGAGAGGGAGACTGAGAACCATCGAACGTTTCACAATAAGGAGGTGATGTGTGAGCTGGATTAGCCAGATACTGCAGTAACAGAAGAACGATTTTCCTGGAAGAAATTGTATGTGAACAGGCATGAAGGGAAGGTGTATGAGAAAATAAGGTACTTTCAGCAAACCTGAGCAGCTTCAGATAGCTTTCATGGGTGGTATATTAGAGAAATACTGCAAACCAGAGTGGGTACCAGACAAGATCGTGAATTAGTGCTGAGGCAAGAATTCTGAATGTTGTCCTGAATGTGCAGAAGTTTGTGGTTTGAGCCTGGGTGGCTCAGTCGGTTAAGTGTCTGCCTTTGGCTTAGGTCATGATCCCTGGGTCGTGGGATTGAGTCCTGCATGGGGTTCCCTGCTCAATGGGGGAGTCTGTTTCTCCCTTTGCCTCTGCCTGCTGCTCCCCTTGCTTGTGTTCTCTCTCCCTGTCAAATAAATAAAATCTTAAAAGAAGTTTATGGTAGGAGAACAATTTTTCTAAGCTCAGAGTTAAAGATAGAGATAATTCTTATCCTAACTAAGGAGTATGATCTGCTCGAGATAAGTTCTTTTAACCCAAGTCATTTTGTTGTTGTTATGGTAAAATTAAGAGAAATTCTATTTATACCCCTTCAATTACCTTTATTTAGTTCATACTATATGTTGTTTATACAGTGTTCTTAACCAAATATGTGTTGCCATCACAATTCTGTAATTACTCTAATTACTTACTAAATAGACTCCTCTTGTAGATTTTGATCTATCAGGATTATATTCCATTTCTCAAATGCCACAAGCATCAAGTATGTACTGAACTTCTCTTAATTATCATCAGGTTATGTATCTTCCAACTTCCAGTTTAAGCGTGTGCCATTCTCTTGGAATATTAAACACTGATATTTGTTTTTGCCTTTTAGGTTTGGCTTTTGACATGTTAAATAGAATATTTTCTATCAGTTTGCAAGCATTCAATGATTTTTCAAATGTTTTGAATATCTTAAACAGTTTCATGTGGAATACAGATAACTCTAAGTTAATAAGTATTTATTGAATTTACTATTATATGCCAGAAATATATGTAATAGTAACTACACCCTGGCTATTATAGACAGGCAATTTCCCTTATTGTTTAATTATGATCACATGTTATGAGCAACAAGTATGATGTTCAGGTAATATACTGAAAACCAATGTAGTAGTCATTTGAATAACTGATAGAATGAAAGTACTTAGCAACTACTATCAATATATCACAAGCAAATTTTTCCAGTGGAGGATATCAGTTTTTCTGAAGAAACATAGTAAATGTCATTCATCAAATCTTTCTAGTGGAAGATATCACTTTTTCTAAAGAGACATAGTAAATTTTATGTATCAGCTTTACAGATCGATTCAACAAATATTTATTGAGATTCTACTCTGTGCTACCAATATGCTGGCAAGTAAGGAGGACATGGTCCTGGCTTCCCAGGGTGTTAAGGAAAAACAATTCATCAAACTATTAAAATAAAATGTGAGAAAGGTTGTGTTAAGGGATATATATATATATATATCCCATATATATATATAATATATATATATTATATAACATATACCAACATATCTCACATGTATGTATACATACATTTATGTATACATACATGTATATATAACATATACATGTTATATATAACATATACTAACATATCTCATATGTGTGTATACATATGAGATACTCATGGGAGATTATGGCTAATTTTCTTTCTTCTACATCCTGGAAAACCTGAAATCTCGTAATATTCTTCTACGTCATTTAAGCACTTTCAGTACATTAAAAAAAAAACAAAACTGAATATCAACTCTCCTCTGCCCTGAAGCCATTTCAGTTTTGGATTGCAAGAAAGGTAAGGAATTAGGAGAATATGAATCTGGATTTTCCCAGATTACTTAGGTTCTCAGAAGGTAACTGTTTCCTGGTTTCATTTTATAATAGAAAATTTCACTAATATGGGAGATAAGAATTATATATCAATGGGAATACATTTTTGTTATTTGATACTAAGCATACTTGGAAAGAAATTAATCAGTGTAGGGGTCTTGGGTGGCTCAGTTAGTTAAGCGTTTGACTTCAGCTCTGGTCATGATCCCAGGGTCCTGGTTCCAGCCCCACGTGGGGCTCCCTGCTCAGTGGGAAGTCTGTTTCTCCCTCTCCCTCTGCCCTTCCCCTGCTAGTGCATGCCCTCTCTCTTTCTCTCTCTCAAATAAATTTAAAAAATCTTAAAAAAAAAAGAAATTAATCAGTGCATATTGTTATTATTAGCATCTTCAAAAAGGAATCTCTTGCTATGTTTGTGCAATAATTCATCTAAGTGATTTTGTTGTTGGTATAGATCTTTTTTTTATGAAAGTGTTATATCCCATTAAGGAAGCTTAAAATAAATTTTTTAAGCCTCACAATTGCAGCATTCTAGTATGATGACTAACTTCACTTCAGAAAATTTCTGGAGTAGTGTCTACTCCAGTTTATTTTTCATAATAATATTCAAGTACATGCACTATTACATTCTGTATTTTTTCTCATGTTGCTACATGGCCTTCATCACTGTTTTTAAATAATTATGTGATATTGGTATTCTACTAATGTATCATATTAATATAAAATATTATAACCTGTTAAATTCCATTTTAATTTACTTCAGCATTTCCTATTATAAATAACACATCCATATTTTTATATGCTTCCTGAGGAAACATTTCCCAAGAATTGGATCAAGGATCACGGTCTCATAAAATATGTTTGAACGTATCCTTGTATACGCTATCGGTTTACGGCCTCTCAGCTTCAAACCTACTCTTCCCTGCCTGCTTTGTGACAGTGAAGCTGGAACCTGTAAATATTTCCCCTTGACCAGCTGGTGCATGTATCACAGTCCTGCAATACAATACACTTCCTGTCCCCTCAGAGAACAGGAAGTTCCGGGCACAGGCCTAACCATGTCCACGCCCTATCTTTTTAATCCTTTAAAAAACCCAGACTTCTCCTGTGTCAGTTCTCCACTGCTGATAACAAATGTCTCCAAAATTATGCAGTTTCAAGCAACAATAAGCATTTTAAGTTCAGTTTCTGTGGGTCAGAAATTCAGGAGACATTCCAGTCAAGGTATCGGCCAGGTGACAAATGTGGCCTGTGGCAACAGTTTGACAACCCTTGGTCCAGGGCAATATTGTTGAACAAGCAAACAGGCTACATAGAAGAGACTGCCATTTCTGTTTCAGAGAACTGCCAGAAATTTCTCTTTTATCTTCTGTAAAAAAAGACACTATAGTTTAGAAAGAACAAGAGTTTAAACAACATTCTAAATAGTTTTCATGACAAGAGGCACTTTTCTTATGTTATACTGCACAGTAAAAGCCATCAGAATTTGCTTTATTTCAGTTTTAAATATATGAACCATTCTCTTATTCAAAAGAGCAGATTGTATAGTTTATGTAGTTAAGTTATAGAAATGGGAAAAAAATTAGGAATGATTCCTTACCGATTTGTGAAATGTGACTCTTTCCCCCTTTTAATTTCAGATATTCAGCACTTCTTAGACACTGACCTGTCACCATATACTTCATATTCCTATTACATCGAGACGGCCAGTGTGCATGGTTCAACAAGGAGTGCGCCTGTCACATACAGGACGAAACCGGGGGTCCCAGAAGGAAACTTGAACTTAAGTTATATCCTTCCTATTAGCTCAGACTCTGTGACACTTGCCTGGACTGCACCTTCAAATAACTCTGGTCCTATAGAAAAATATATTTTGTCCTGTGCTCCTCCAAGTGACATTCAGCCATGTGTTCCTTATGAAGGTCATGAAACCTCCGCTACCATCGGGAATCTGGTTCCATTCACCAAGTACCATTTTTCTGTACAGGCATGTACTAGTGGGGGCTGTTTACACAGCTCACCCCTTACGGTGATCACAGCCCAGGCACCTCCCCGAAGGCTGGGTGCTCCTGAGGTGCGGAGGATCGGTTCCACAGAACTTCATGTAGAATGGTCTCCCCCAATGGAACCAAATGGTAAGAATTCAAGGCTTAGATTTCCCTTTCTTGAGTAAAACATGCATGAGAATCTAGGCATTTGGAATTGTGCATTAAGAATCTGGCAACTGTATTCATTTTTGTAACTGTAGGATATAATAATTGAGAATTTCTAAAGATATCAGATACTATTTGTACTGGTTAGTAGAACAAGTATATTTCTTTAATCTAATAACAAATTCCATTCATTTAATTGCCCCTTAAAAGGCTAATATTATCTTTGCTCTTAATGACATCTGTCACAACACAAATGATGTTTCTAATTTGAAACTCACTTATGAAATGCATTATATTTGACTGTGTCACAAGTTAGGGCACCCATAAGCAGTAAATTTTCTCTTTTAAGCAAGAAAAGGATATAAAATAATACAAAAAAATATGTATATAGGCTAGCTGACTCCATTAAGTTAATTTTTTGTCTTCATACAATTGAACCCTTGGTTATATAGGCCAGACACAAATTCATAGATTTTTAGCAATTAATATCATGTATGTATGATGGCAAAACCTCTTTTCTTAGACTTTTAAAGTTATTTGAGAAGATTAGCTAGAAATCAAGTTTAATATTCTAATATTTATATAAACAGGGCTCGTATTAAACAGATAATAAAATTAAAATACCCAAATTTGAACGTATATAAATTGGAGGTGCAATGATCAAATCTGCCCCCCAAAAGCAATTCTTAGTAGAAATTATGATCATTCATTCTGAAAAGGATTGAATTTACCTGTAGTAAGTTAAAGCTATTTTGTGTTTATGCCTTCCCTTTGGTTTGTTTTTCCCATGAATATGCTTTTCAGCAGTATTGCATACATTCATCAATCCATCAGTCTGTTGTCTTTTATAAGTCCTGTCATCTAGATTACTGAAGAAATGGACAGGTAATCTAGTCAGAAGAATAATGCATAGCTGGCACTTTTTAGTCAGCCTAACCCTACCGCACCCCCAAAACTATCTGATGAGTCTTCTTGGTTCACTGTTTCACTTTTCTAGGAATAATTATAAGATATGAACTCTACATGAAAAGAATGAAGTCCGATGGAGAAACCACATCAGCAGAAAGTCGAGTTTTTCAAAGCAGTGGCTGGCTCAGCCCTCACTCATTTGCAGAATCAGCCAATGAAAATGCGTTAAACCCTCCTCAAACAGCCACAACCATCACTGCCTTGGAGCCATACACCACGTATGAGTTTCGAGTCTCCGCTGTGAACATGGCCGGCAGTGTGTCTTCTGCCTGGACTTCAGAAAGAACGGGAGAATCAGGTGAAGAAAAATGCTTTGAACTCTACTTTGAAAATTCCCAAATGAAAATACTGCCCCAAATGAAAGTCAACAGCACTAAAGTACATTTTGAAAAGCAAGAATTATGTTTATATAGGCTAACGAAAAATTGAATAGATTGGTTGGTTATGTAAATATCTCAAGGTCATAAAGCACTTGCAGTAAGTTTTAGGGGGAAAAAATAAATGCCTTAGCTATTACTTCAAGGGGGAAAAATAACTTTGGGGAATGTTTGCCAAAAATAGTAATTGGTTTTCATTCCCAAAGTAAGTTGGCAGTATGTCCTATCTTGCTCCAAATTCAGCACAATTTATGTTCAATGAAAGAGATAACTGTACCAATTTCACAAATCTTATTTTGTTTTTATTTCTCTCTCCAAAGCAAATAGTGTAGGTACTAGATTCTATCCTAATAATAGAATCCTGGATATCAATATCTGTAATTCACAAATATGTTTATAAACAGTTGGCAATATGGTAAGGAAGGAGAGTAAAATTTTTAATTTTCCTAAGATATCTTCACTATAGCAAATGAGATATTCCCCCCCTTCAATTTCACTGAAACATTAAAACACTTCAAATATCATGAGCCTTTAACCAAAAAAAGACACTTTTGTTATGCTTTGAGTCTATGGATATTCAAAGAAACCCAAGTCCTGATTTAAATTGGATCTGTTAGGACTATGGGAGGATAAGGGTAGCTTTAGGTTGATGTCCAAGGGAATCATTTCATGAATAAAATGTGCATTGTGCTTGAGCATCTCTTAATGACTACCAGCCATCTTGGACAAATAATAGTGCCATGATAGCACAAGTGATGAGCCATGGCGTTCTGGAAGGGGAAAATCAAGGTCAGAAATGAAAAGTAATGGGTGAAAATGCAATACTGGACCCTCATAATCTTATGGGTCACTGGCTACTGAACGTGCGATGAGGTCCTTTGATAATATACCTTTCGTTAGCACATTTAAAATCCATATTAGGATCTCAAGGATGGCAGGGGGAGAATGTATGTGCATATATACTCTGAACATTTCAATCAAGATTTATTGAAAACTTTAAAAATTTCTTTGGGGTTATTTAGAACATTTTAGATTTACCTCTTTCTGAGGGGTAATATTCTCCAAGCTGTATCAGTGTAGCTTGGTGAAATACATCTCTACATCTGAAATCCAGTATGTCACAATGCATTGTTCTGGACTTTGTGGACTAAGATTCAGTTTTGATGACTTCTCCTTTCAAATGCTTCATAAGACCTATGGTTTCCTACCCCAAATAATCTACTAGTTATCTTGATGAACATAAGCAAATTCCTAAATGATTTTTGTGTGTGTGTGTGGATGGAAAATATCTTTGCTAGGAATATAAAGAATATATATCTTTGCTAGGAAAATATCTTTGCTAGGTGGAGAACATCCTTGCAGAGAACAACAAAAAAAGGCAACTAGCTTTTCTAAACACCAGTATATCCTTTGATGTTTAGAAATCAGAATATCATGTAAGGAACAGGGTTATGTCAGAAACAAGAATAGGTGTATGAATTCCATCTGGAAACCTGTAGATACAGTGTTCATTGTCTGCTTGTGTTATTGTCATTGATAGTGCCGGCATTCATGACCCCTCCTTCCATCTCCCCGCTCTCACCGTACTCCCTCAATGTGTCCTGGGAGAAGCCAGCAGAAAATGTAACAAGAGGAGAAGTTGTGGGGTATAAGATCAATATGGTTTCCGAACAGTCATCTCAGCAATCTCTTCCGGCAGCGTTGTTACAGGTATTGGTATTTTAGAATTGAATTGTCTTCCTTTTGATATTTTTTGATTTTGCAGAATTCTGTGACCAAATTCTCCCTTATATATTCCTTACCTGCTTCATTTGTTTCTTTCTTTTTTTT
Source organism: Potos flavus (assembly GCA_028534135.1). Classification (NCBI taxonomy): domain Eukaryota; kingdom Metazoa; phylum Chordata; class Mammalia; order Carnivora; family Procyonidae; genus Potos; species Potos flavus. Next base: position 46,100,999 of record CM052893.1, on the reverse strand, counting down.
TTTTTAAGATTTTATTTATTTATTTGACAGAGAGAGAGAGAGATCACAAGTAGGCAGAGAGGCAGGCAGAGAGAGAGGGGGAAGCAGGCTCCCTGCTGAGCAGAGAGCCTGATGTGGGGTTCGATCCCAGGACTCTGATATCATGACGTGGGGCTCGATCCCAGGACCCTGAGATCATGACCTGAGCCGAAGGCAGAGGCTTTAACCCACTGAGCCACCCAGGCGTCCCCACTTGTTTCTTAATATAATACCATGTGTACAAGGTACTATATATTTCTATCATTTATTTTTCTAATATAAGCATGTATTAAAACAAAATAGATATAATTTTGTTTAATAAAATCTGCTTTCTACACTTAACATCTGTCCTTAAATTAAGGAGCTCACTTTCAGTAGCTGAGCCCTGTCATGTTATTTGGGCTTACAATAATATTTTCAACCAACCCACCATCGGTTGATATTTATGTTCTTTTGGAAATATAAATAACATTGATAAGAATGTCTTCTATGTACATTTTGCATATTTCAGTTTCCTAAGAGAAGAGAATTCTGAGGAATGGGTTTATCACAACTTATAGCAAAGGTTAACATGGTCAAGGTTTGGGATATACAGTGACATATTGTCTTCTGGTAATTCATACTCCAGCCAGCAGTAATGAGGATAATAATCATAGCTAACTTATGAAGGCTTTATTGTGTACATGGACTAAGTCACTTGATATCTATATAATAATCCTGGAGGGGGAAGGGTTCTTGTTTCCCTCCAATTTATGTTGTGGTCAATGTACTCCATTAGCCTATTTTACCAGGATGATGGTGGCCAATGACAGAGGTGACTGATGTTAAGTGGACAAGTTATTCTGTGTACTTGGCTATTTAGCACCTCTTTTGAGAAAGACGCTCTTTGGTGGGCATTAGCACGATATAAAAAGAACTTCACATGTAACAGTCTCTCCCATGGGCCTATCCACATTCTTCTTTCCCAGACTTCGTGGCTCCTGATCTTCCAGTCTTCTTTTTTTTTCCCCATGCCCATGCCCAATACATTCGGGTCACTGCCATATAGTTGAGATGTGTTCTACCTTTGGGCCCTTCCCTTTCTACACAAAATGGATGCCAGATGCACTGCCTGAAGTTTTGCCCATTGAGCAGATTTCTTCTTACTGCTGGTTTTTCGGGCCATCCTTGGATGGGGCTATAGAGCATCCACCACTCATTTTTGACTTGCAACCACAACTAGGACCACCCATCTGTGAAGGAAACCACATTTTTCTACTCTCTCAGCTCATGAGGGACATCTGAGAAGTCATAGGTATGAACTGAGATTGAGCGGTCAGTGTACAAATGGTAATGACATGAGGGTCCAAACAACCTGCTTGCACAGGATATTATTCCTGGCTCTGCTTATGCCCATTCCCAGATATCCCAGTCCATTTTATGATGAATTTCTGTTGGACCAACTTGTTCTTAAGACATGGCTTGTCTGACAGAACTCAGCTCATGAGGGGTAGCTCTGGCTGCATGGCCATTTGATGTTGCTAGTCAGATTCTCTGCTTTTACCAAGGCTCACTAGCAGGCTAGGAGCTGTCTAGCAAATGGGGTTTAATTTCCATTTAAAGGGATATGGAAGGGATATGACCTTGCTCCACATCCCGTGAGTCTACCTTGTGATTCTCTTATTGAGGGCTTGCCATAAATGTCTCACATCATCTTTCCCCACTATAGTTACTTCTAATACCACAGCACCTGATAGGCTTTATGTCCCAAGTTGTTTGGCTGCTTGCAACACAGCCTTGGCCTGTGGAGAACTCTCTCCAGTCCTAGGGCACACTCTGAGTTGGCAGTACTTCATAGTATTCAGTAACTTAGTCAAGAATAGTATTCCTAGATGTGGAATATGTTCTCTTCAGAATGTAGGAAGGCCTTCCAGACATTCTGTTTCTTTCCTACTAGTGGTAAGTGCAAAATGCAATAATTTGACCTTTACTTTGGAAGGAATGTCCTAGCATGTCTCAGGCCACTGGACCCCTAAAAATTTTACTGATGTGGCAGACCCTTAATTTTAAAAAACTCAATCTCTCATTCTTTGGAGCATATAAATACTTACCAAGACTTCTCTGCATCTGCCATGTTTTGCTTCTCTAATTCATTTAATAGGATGTTATTAATTTGGAGAACCAATACTGCCAAGGAGGTTTTCACAGTTTGCCTTGAATTGATGACCTTCAGATCTTGTCTTTCTTCAGTGCATTAATAGCACCCAGCAAGAACTACCTGATTCCAAGCTCCTTATAATTACTACTTTTCCCAAAGTAGTCCATATAATTTCCAGTTCCACCAAACCAGTGAACTTCCTTCCACTGGTAAGTCATCCAGTTCACCACAAATGAGATTAAGAATCATCAGTGTAGAATCATTAGTGTATACTAGGGGCCATCAGTACTCCATCCATTAACTGGGATGAGGTTCTCTTTGGCAGCCAGCTGGTTGGTGATCCAGCTCCAAAATATCATTTTAGAGTCTCCTTGTAGGGCACTCCTGCTGTCACTATCTTAGGTCAGGTTCTCTGGGAAACAGATGCTGCAGAGAGGATTGAGTACAGGTTTGTTGGGGAATGTTCTCAGAAATAACACACAGAAAGTAGTAAGAGTTACAGGATTGAGCAGAATAAGAAGCTGAATTGTGATGCAATAATAAAAGGGTCCAAGCCGATCCTCTGGGTAGTTCTGGAGCTGAAATGACCCTATCAGGTTGTCCTAAATAAGTCAAGGAGCCAGAACTTTGTAACCCATTGTATTAGTTTCCTGGGACTGTAGTAACAAATTAACCATAAACTAAGTGATGTAAACCAACAGAAATTTATTTTTTTAATGGAGGGCCAGAGTCTGAAATCAAAGTGTTGGCAGGACCATTTTGCCTCTGAAGGCTATCCAGGATATTCCTTCCTTGCCTCCTCCAGCTTCTGTAGCTCCTTGCGTTCCTTGGTTTGTGGTAGCATAACTCCAATCTCTGCCAGTCTTCACATGGCCTTCTTCTCTGTTTTACTGTCTCTTCTGTATCTGTTTATCCCTCTCCTTTGTTCTATAAATATATCCCTTGTACTTAAGACCCACCTTAAATCCATGATAGTTTAATTAATTATATCTTCAAAGACCCAATTTCCAAATAAGATCACTTTCTGAGGTACTAGGCGAACAAGGATTTTTGGGAGACCTTCTTCAACACATTACCAATAGGTTTGCCAATATTTCTGAGCCTTTTCAGTAGACGGAGCATGTTTACAACACAAAGCTAGAAGAAGAACCAATAAATAATTTATGATTCCTTGTTTTACTTTTCATTAGTCTGAAAATAAGTGCTGACTAATTTGCATCTGTGTCAGGTGATAAACGCAGAGGTAGCCTTACACATATATTGTAACTTAAATGACATAGTCTACCAATCCAGTGTATCATAGGATTTAAGGTAAATTTACAGCTGTAACTGCTTCATTTGGTTCTTAATGTTATACCCTATTTATCACTGATGTTTTGTTGTTGTTGTTGTTGCTATTCTTTTGCTTTGTAAACTGTTATTTCTTTGTAAAACATAGCTTCAAAGCAACTATTACTTGCAGTATGGTATTCTAGTCTAAGAAACAAAAATAAGAAAAAAACATAGTTCCTAAAAATATAGCCTTAGAAGTCTATTTATTTGTTCATATCCCACTTCTGCCAGTTGCTAGCTTTCCACAAATCTCTGTACTTCGGGTTTTACTCATCTGTAAAATAGGAAAACCATTTCTGCTTATCTATATGGTTTTTGTGGAGCTTAAAGAGCTTGAGGTCCTATTAGTGATCATTATTAGTGAGATAGGACTACATTAAAATTTTAAAAAGATAATTTTATCATTCAGTGGAGCAGGAAAATAATGTTTTTTTATTAGTGACAAAAATTATGAATATGCATCTTTTTTGTTTAAAAGTCCTTTCTTTGTGACCAAGTTGAAATAAGGATGTAGATATGTCACTTTATTCTTTCTTACGCTTTCTCTCCCCTACATATATCCATCTACCTAATCATATATTCAAGAAAGTGAAATCAAGAGTGGCAAAGTCAAAATCTTCACCTTCTCAATAATTAAATTTGTATCCACACTGACCTGAGTGTGTCTTGTTATAAGCTTGGTTAAAAAAAATAGCCAAAATTTCTAGGGAAGACCTGTAAAATAATTGTTACAGAAACTTTGGCTAAGAATGTAGCGAGGAAATACATAGAAGTGGTGATATTAGTGTAGGATTTCAAGCTTCTTTGGAGTTTTCTCTACCTCCTTAAAGATTTATCCCCACAAATTTTCAATTAAATTGGTCCTTTCAGCCTTATAAAATGACTATATATATATATGATAAAGACAAAGATTACCTGAGTGATTATTTTATATGCCCAAGCTTTAAGGTAACTGTCTTTTTTTAAAATCAGGTAATTTCTAACAACTATATGTAGAGAAGTAAAAGTCCATAAAAATTAGTATTAATCTACATTTTCTATTTCTTGTAAATATTTTGTGTTCTTGCTCCACAGAATAGTTTGTTTAAAAAATGATTCAACATCCTAAATGAAATAGGGAATACTTCATTTTTTATTTTTTTTTTAATTTGAGTATAGTTGATACAATATTACATTAGTATCAGGTGTACAATGTAATGATTCAACTCCTCTATATGTTGTTATGTTCACCATAAATGTAGTTACCATCTGTCACCGCACAGTGTTGTTACAATACCATTGACTATAGTCCCTTTGCTGTGCCTTTTATTCCTGTGACTTATTGATTCCATAATTGGAAGCTTGTGTCTCCCATGTTGTCCATCCCCCATACCTTCCCTTTGGCAACCATCAGTTTGTTCTCTGCATTTGCAGGTCTGATTTTGCTTTTTGTTTGTTCATTCATTTATTTGTTTGTTTGTTTTTAGAGTCGACATATGAGTGAAATCATATGGTATTTGTCTTTCTCAGACTGACTTATTTTACTTAGCATAATATCCTCTAGGTCCATCCATGTCATAAATGGCATGATCTCATCCCTTTTTATGGCTGTATAATATTCTGCTATATATTTTTACCACATTTTCCTTAAAATAAGAAACACTTTATTATATTTTATGTGGAAAGCAATTCCATTTTCTAAAAATCTACATTAATCCCACCAGGGTTGTTCCAAATGGGATAAATTTTATAACAATATTCAGTAAATTTTACTCATTTCAAAGTTTTACTTTTCTTAGAAAAATTTAAGTCACATTGGACAGAACAGAAAATTTTATATCCTCAATCCCTCAATAACAACTTTAGAATTAGAAACATAAAGTACTTATAATTTGGTGTTTGATATTTTTCTGATTTCTAACTGTAATTGTGAGGAAATAGTACCAAAGTTTTAAATTATTCCTAGATTTTTAGAATCTTTGAAATCACCTTTATTTCTGAAAAATGCTTTATATATAGTTTATATTCCATTCGTACTGTTTCCTAGAACTACTCATTTAGGTCATGAAATTTTAAAGTCAATACCCAGGCAAATATTCCAAATGAATTTTATCTTACTTCTACAGTGAAAATATCTAGAAACTTACTTCAAATGTTACTAACCTTTACAGTTACCTGCATTTATATTTATGGAAGATTATTTGATATGAATGTATATCAACATCCCTTAGGAAAAAAAAGTTTTATACTAATGCTCAGTGTCATATTCTTTGTTTTAATGAGTTTTTTCCTAAATATAATTTCCACTGCTTTCTGTATCTATAAGTAAACTTACATGGATGCTTTTGATCATTTCTAGTTATAATGATGGGACCAATGCTCAGTGATAGTTGTTTAATTATTTGTTTATGGACTATGGAGTTTCTCTCAATCTCCTTTGCTCAAATCTGCTATTTTCATTTGAAATTGCGTGATAAAGACAATATTTCAAAAAATGAAACTGTTTGATCTAATCTGCATATGTTTATTTGTATAAGAAAGATAATTGAGAATCGACCTCATGTGGATGCTCAGTAATGTGTTTCCTTGTTTTCCTTTTTCTTTTGTGTTTTTTTTTTCTTTCAAGAAAATGATGGAATTGATTTAACATAGTGACATTTTTCTGTACTAGCTCCACAAATAACATGTGGGCATTACTATGCAGGGTTAGTTTTGTCCAAGCCCCATGGTTTTATTTGGACTTTTTCATGATAACAATGACAATGTTGCCATCCTTTATCTCTACCATTGGTGACAATAACCATACCACCACGCTGCTTTATGAGGCAATAACTTGGTTTCCTCATTTATCCACTCAGGAACTGGATTATTACCTCATAAAACAGTGTGATTGTACAATTATCAATTAAATCCTAGCTTGTTGAGACTCTTCAAAAAAAAAATCCCTTTCCTAATAGTGGTTGGCAATAATTCCTCTGTCTGAATTCATAGAACATGACTGGATTTGTGGATTCCTGACTGCCAAGATTATATTTCTCACACTGTTTATCTATTATTTGACTTTTTTTTTTTTTTTGCCTTGAAGGTGTACACTGCTAAATCCCAAGAGCTGTCTTATATTGTAAAAGAACTAAAACCTTATAGGATATACAACTTTACTGTTTCTCTCTGCAATTCAATTGGTTGTGTAACCAGCATGTCAGGAGCGGGACAGACATTACCAGCAGGTAAGCAAGTTTTAATGGACACGAAAAATATATTGTGTCTTTATAAACAAACACCTATAAAGCTCAATACCTTGTCTAGTTTGGACTTAATACTTATCTTTTCTGGTTTCTCCTGCTCCTTAATCACTAACCCTGGTTGCTACCTATATTGACATTTTTAAGCAAATAAAAAATAAGTAAATGAGCTGAAGTTGAAGAGGTCCTTGGGAGCCCTGAGTTGCCATAATAAGAACTATAATTAGATGCAGAGCAAGTCCAGAGCTCAGCAACCACCCTAGGTCCAAGTGATGTTCTGACAGTTAGAAGTGTTTAGGTGGCTTCTTATGAGGGCTTAGGATACATCTTCCTGACTCTTTTGGTGGGCTTTGGATTGACTCACACCTGCCCTCTGGGGCTGAATGCAGATATCCGGGGATTAATGGGTGGCCCTGATGTTATATTTTGCCTTTATTGGATAGGCAGTAGTGTAATAATTATTTTGTTATTAATAAGAAGCTCCTAAGTCTGTGAAATTCAAATAAAAGACTATCAAGTAAGATCTTAGTAGGTAATGGTTTGTATAGATTTTTGCCTGCTTTACTTAGAGCAAACTAGATTCATACAAACTTGATTACGTGTATCACTAACACCTACATAACTCAATCACTCTGTACTTAGTATATTTTCAAATCAGTTTTTCTGTTGGCAATCAAACAAGGCTTGGTGCTCCTTAAGAAAATGTCCAGATGTGAGAAGGTTAAGAGAGTCCTAGATGAATGACAGATATTATGCAAACATATCTAGCTATAAAAATATTCCCTCTAGCTTTTTCCTAACTGTATTCAGGTCCAATTCTATTGTTTTGTTTCGCCTTGCTTTAGTTCTGGAAAAACTTGTTTGGCTCAAATTATTTCATCCAAGTAATTTTGTTTCTTCAAATTTTCCATCAATGAGAACGACTCCCCAATTCTAAGGAACTATATTTTATTACCGCTACAACTGAACTCTTGTGTTTTTATATATTTATATGTATATCATATGTATGCATACATTTATGGCATACCTAGATTGTACAAAATACCATTGTTCTATAACACTATTTATTTATTTTTGTCTATTAGATTATTAGAGGGTTACTGAATATGGATAATAGAGGCAGGCTCTCTGTGTCCTTTGGAAAAATGATATAGTTTGGGGCTAGAGAAAAAAAAGGAGGAATCTGTCTTGCAGGCTAGAGAAAAGTAAAAATAGAAACAGCACAAGTTAAAAACTGGCCTGAGTTATGATAGAAAATAGAGGGATCCCAATCAGGTGAGTGAGCAGAACTGAAATCATAACTTCCCAGGGTTGTAAAACACTTAAAAGTCATCTAGCGTGGGGCGCCTGAGTGGCTCATTTGGTGGAGCATGGGACTCTTGATCTTGACTTGGGTTGTGACCTTGGGATCCTGGGATTGAAGCCTGCATCTGGCTCCAGGCTCAGTGCAGAGTCTGCTTGTTCCTCTCCCTCTGCTCCTCCCTCCACTCTCTCTCTTTCTCTCCCAAATAAATAATAAATTTATAAATAATAAAATCTTCAAAACAAAAGTCATCCAGTGTGACTTTCTAACCAATAATAGTATATTCTATGTAACATTCTTCCCGTGTGTTTATCCTACTCACGTTTGATATCTTTAGTGGTAGGGGAGCTACCACTTCTCAAGCAAATCCATGTTTAGAGACCTCTTTCAAAGGGTGATTTCTTACATTGATCCAGAATATCTCTCTCTGGCCTCTATTCAATAGTCGGGGCTGTCTTCAGTCTAATTCATCTTCCTCATGACAACACTTCCAACAACACTTTCAGTAACAAGTCTTCCCTCAAGTCTCTCGCTCGCTGCATACCACAGCGTCTCCCGTCTGTACCTCACGTGCCATAGTTTCTACCGCTAGCAGGGGTGCGCTCCTCTAGGTGGGATTCAGTCTGTCTTTTCATGGAAACTGCAAGGACTGGGTGGGCCCTGGGGATGGGAAGAGAAAAGCAGGACAAATGCCTGTGCAACAGATCCTGCCCAGTCAATACACCAGTGATCATAAGTGTGTTAGCAGCATCCACCTTGGTTGTAGTAACTGGTTTCTGTGGCGTGTAAGATACCAGAGCTGAGGGCTCTGTGCAGCTCCCATTTTAGCTACTGGTGAATGTTCTGAAGGCCACTCCTGTCCACTGGAAAAGTAGTGAAATGAAACTAATCTAAGTCCTCTCAATTCTGACTCTTTATCCTTGGAAGATAGAACTTCGCAACTTCTCATAGTCTCTGAAAGCCATGAGATGCACAAAGTAATCGACTTTTAAAAATAAGAGCTTATTAAAAAAAATAAAAATAAGAGCTCATTCATATATTTCGGGGAAGCATGATAAGCCAGGATGCCAGGGTTTCAATTTGAGGCTCTGCTATATACTAGCTCTATGACCTTAAGTAATCTCTGTGACTTCTGTGGCTTGATTTTCCAATTTAAAAATAAGGGTAACTTATTTCATAGGGTTCATGAGGATTAAGAAAGTTAAATATTGAAAGGAGTGCCCAGCACAGAGTAAATCCTCAGTAGAAATTGTTATTTTTATCATGATTATTCTCACCCTGTCGCAATGTAAATGTTATAAAATTTCTAATATTATCAAAATCTAAAATGTTATTTTACAATTTTGCTTCGATTACACTATTATAACACAAATGAAACAATGCAGAGTCCTGAAACTAAGGATTATATTACAAAAATAAACTGTAGGAGTGCTAAAGCCTAAAAGAATTATTTTTCAGTTCTATAAGGACTATATCATTCAGAATTATGGTAAGCACTTCGAAATTTTGCTCAAAAACTACAGATTTCAATTTTGTTAGTTTCAGTGTACAGTTAATGTGCCATAATCATATAGTTACAGTACTTTGTTGTGAATGCTCAGTTCAGTAAGCATCTAATAAGGGCTTACCTATTTAGGGCACTGTGGGGGATTCAAAGATAATTCTATTCAAAGATCCCTTAGTGGTGCTTGCATGAAGGTGTCAACATAAAATAGGTAGGGTTAACACTTGGAGGCATTGGAGAAAGGACAAAAGAAAGCTAGGGGAACATAGTATATGGGATAGATAGCTTTGATATGGGAGATTGGGAAGTTATCTCCGATGAAATGGCATTTGTGGTGGACTCTAAAGGATTGGTTAGGATTCGGGTAGGTATTTACTGGACACATGCCATCCTAGTCACTATTTTAGAGATTAATATTGTTCCAGGTACCAATGGGATGAAAACTGTGGTTTATGAAGATTTCTCTGGCAGTAGAATGTAGAATAGAAGAGAGTGTGCAAATATAGTCTGGTAGACTTTTTTAAGAGGCAGTGAGGGAGTAAATCAGATGAATAGAAGTAAAGATTGAAGGAAGGGAATGGAGGTGGTCCAAGGAAGAGAAATCCACAGGTTAAGAAGAAGAAAGAATTGAAGATTACAGTAAATATTGCAGATCATGGTGATGCCATTAAAGATAATGAGAAAGATGAAGAAAAAACACATGGGAGAAATAAACCCATGAGTTTAAGTTTGATTTGATAGAAACACATCCATGACGATTATAAGGAGCCTGCAGCAGAAAATGCAAATCTGGAGCTTACCAATGGTACCGATTTTGTAATTATTACATATAGATAAAAGTAAAAGTGTGGATGATAATGAATTAGCGAAAGCAGAGAAAATATAATTAAAAGTTCACATCTTAGTGAATGGTCATATTTTGGGCGAAAGAGGAAGGAGGAGTAAAGGGAACAGAGAAATGGTCAGAATTAGAGGGAGCAGTGTCAGCAGAAGTTAAGGGAAGAGAGAACTCTAGAAGGATCTAGAATCCTGTAGTATCATATGCTATAGGCAAAGCAAGAAGAATGTGATCTACAAGGACGGTGGCATTGGGGACCCTTTGGGGAGAACTCTAGTGTGATTGAAGCAGAAGCTGGATGTAAAGGACTGAGAAGTTGTAGGGGAAGATGTAATGGTAAATTTAAAATGTTCTAAATATGTACATTTAAATATGAAAATTTAAAATTGTTTTTTGTTCTTCGCCAAAATTTTCCTTCTATTGAATTTCCCTTAAAAGAAATACATTAACTTTTGTTTCCGTGTAAAATGCTTTCACTTCTGAAGGAAAAGAGATTTTAATATTCTCCTGGGAAAAGGCTTATTTCTTAATCCTGTAATACATTTGGTCAGAGCTCTGATTCTTCTTCTGCCAAGTAGAGACTCAGGACACTTATGTGACAAAAGTATGGAAAAATAATTTTTGCTTGCCATTTGATTTATTTTAAAAGACATCATTTTGGGGGGAGGGGTGTTATTGAGATCAGTAAGAATGAACTTACTTCTTTTCGTTGGAATATAAGGAAAAGCCCAGCAATTACAGATCCAGTATCTTTCTTACTAGGCTAATTTTTAGTAAATGAAAGTTTTCTTCTAAGATTTTCTTAAGATTAAACATCCGCTATAACTCATAGATCCTAAGTCCATAGAAAGGAACAAAGAAAAGGTCAGTCCCTTCGAAGAGTCAACAGGTTTGCTGCAGGGAAGAAATAAAAGTTGACTTGCAGCTTTAGGATTCTTCCTGCCCTGTTTCTTCCAGTCATAAAATTGCAGTTTGGAGGGAATATATTACTGCAACGAATTCTAATGGAGGTGTGAGGAATTAACTCTTAAGTATAAACGCAGTTCACATGAATTTATTATGGGAGATTGAAAGGAGCCAGTGACCATTCAAAAACTTTGAAAAAGGACACCAAAAGTTAGTAGTAGTGCTCAGCCTTTCCAAGGCCTTGATTCATGAAAGCATGTTTCCTCCTTAAATCTCAGTCACAGAAATCAGAAAGATACTTGTAAAGATTTATCTGACTTTCATTAGAAAGCTTGAGAATTACAATTTGCTCTTGTTCTAAGTATTTTTCAGTGAGAGATATGGTTAGAATCCGTGCCTTTCATCCAGAATATTGTGCCGCGGCTCCGTTAGTGTCGTGCCCGTGACAAATTCGAGAACTGATCTGCCAGGAGGTGTATTCCCAGGAGCAGCTGTGTTTCCCTCCGTAGCAAAGTCTCCAACCGGGTCTTTGGTGGCTCAGGAGCTGCTTCTGGGGGTCTGAGGGTAATGAACGCATGGCCCCAGCCCCCTGAGAGTCCTTGCTGTTTTTTTTGTTTTTTTTTTCTTTAAGATTACCCTTTCACTGTTAGGAAATTGGTGTGCTTCCACGCTTTGTGAATTGGGCACACTTTAAACCTTTCTTAAGAGAAATTCCTTCTGGAGCTCCATTCCTGGGCGAACAATGTGATATCTCCTTTGCCTGTCATAAATTGACCTCTACGCTACTAGCTTAGAAGTGCCCATCTCCCATTAAGCAAGTAATTAGTGGTGCATTAAGGTTTTTCTCCGAATCCGAAGTAAAATGTATAGGCTGTTTGCAGCTCTGTTGAAAACACACATTGTTTGCATGCAGGTACATGAGTCTTTTCATTGTGAATAGGACCCAGAGTGATTAAACAAGCACTCTTAATATGTTAATTTATAATTTTAATTACAACAATCTTGTATATATAGTCATTAGTGAATACTAATATAAATATTTTTCTATCTTTTTATTCATAATGCATAAACCAATCATCCTGTTACTTCTCTGAGGTTGCCTGTTTTTGTTTCATAATACAATCTTTGTTCTTAGTTATGAATGCATTTTGTTCATTCCTGTCTTGAATAATCCCTCATTAAGCTAGTCACTTTCTGCTCCATGCTAAAAAGGAAAAATTATCATGCAAATGTGGCATGCCATATTAAAAAGCACATTACCAAACACTTTTGTTGCTGTCCTTCAATTAGTTTCCCTTCTTTGAATTTAATTCCATTTGTTGTTAAACTACTGACTTGATGTATGGACTCATGAATCTGAAGCTGCTGCCAAAAAAGTGGGGGGAAAAAAAATCAAAGCCTCTTCGAAGAGCTGCAGAGGCAAGCTGAAATGAATTTGCTTTCCCTTTGACAAGAACACTTGAACAGCACTGGAATCTTCTGATGATTCAACTTGGCTAATTATCCAATTATTTATTTCAAGAATAAAGGCACTGTTTTACAATTAGAGAAGTGTAAAGCAATCTGAGAAATTTGGTAACTACAGATGACTTAAGTAACTTCTAAGATAAACAGTATCTGTGCAAACTTGTCTCACTGAGTGTTTCCGGGCCGCAGTGCTGTGTCTCAGTGTCCATGAAATCCTGAGTATGCCGAGGGTTTTTTGTTTGTTTGTTTTGCTCTTTCGACAACAGAAATTCTTTTACACTTTTAACCAACATGTCAAATTTCCGTGACTCTTAAGCAATGCTTAAGTTGTATTTCTCTTGATTAAAAGCTTTTGGTTCAAAGCAATACTTTTTAATTGCCTAATGATATAAGTCAGTTCTTAGGAAAGAACCGCACATTTAGGAGTTCATTTGCAATATAACTGAAAAATTCATTGCATCGCAGTAAAACAATTTACTGTTAATTACAAGGAGAAGAATTTGCTGTAGCATGCTCACAGATTGCCATGAATCATGCAGCACTCCTAGAGATTTATAACAGATGTGTAAGTGGGATGAATTAGCAGGGTTTAATAACAGAGACACAAATCATGCAGACTTCAAGGAGCTTTAATTGATATACTAGAATGTGACGGGCATGAATCACTCAGCCATTCAACAGCACTGTAACATATGGTCAGCTCAATATGCTGCATCTTAAATCGGTTGGTGAGTCGTTGGTTGTCCCATATGGTGGAAGCAATATATTTTTCATGATTAAAAAAAATACATCAATTTTTTTAAAGAAATATGATTGCAAAGCATGTTTGTTATTGAACAGTCACCTGAATGCCAAACTGGGTTTTTTAATGATTTTTTTTTTTTTTAACATGGCCGCTTCCCAAAATAAATAGCGGCTACTACTTGTAATACCAGATCGCTGGAGGCATTATCAGGACCAAATTGGTGCTTGTTGGCACACTTGGTCCACAGAAAGCCTATGGAAGAGTGCAGCTGATGGTAACTCTGATTGTCAGGGAAATCCTTCAGACTCAGGCAAAGCAATCAAAATGAGAGGAATGATGTCACTTTCAGAGACGTTCAGGAATGCCCAGATTTGCAAAGAGAATAAAATGAATTGAATGGGAGACCCTTACCCAGCAGGGTAGGAAACAGGCTGTGGTAATATGGTTAATGCATCATGTAGCAATTTGGATGTAGCATTTTATACTACCGTCTTAATGAAATGCTCCGTCCTTCAGGAACATTCTAAAAGGACTCCTGGCTGACCATCACAGAGATGGTAATACCAGTTCCATGTTATCCTTGAACAATTGTTTCGGTGTATGGAAACAGACATCCTCGTGCAGAGATCCGTAACTGGTGGCATGCAAAAACCCTTTTTACTGAAACTGGGATCTGGCAGCTTTCGGCAAAGCTTTTGCAGCGTTAGTAAATCTGACAGACTTGAAAAAGGAATATTGCAGCCTTAGAACTGTGGCTGCCAGAATTTAATGTCAACAATTAAAATTTATTTTGATCCTTACCTACTGTTTATTACTGTTTGTATACACAACAGACCTTACTAATACAGAGATGCACTATTAGATGGAATTACCATCTGTTCGGAGTGAAATGCTGGCATCTGTCTTAGATGCTAAAACTAAAATGATATTATTTCTAACAAAACAAAATTAACTGCTTTCTGCTCACCAACTTTAATTTTGAATGTGCGGGTGCACCCAAGGAAAGGCTTGTTGATGAGACACGTAATGACCTCTGTCTCCAGGTCTGCGTTCAGATACGTGACTTTACTAGGGGCTCTGCTGGCCTTTTGGGCATGCCGAAATCATACTTTTTAAAAACAGTCTTTGAGCTTTGTGATGTTTTACTGAAAGAAAGGCGTTAAAACAACCCCATTAGAATATGTAAAAATCGGCTGGATCAGAGAGACTGCAGTATGTACAATATTTTGATCGATGTACCCTAAATAAGTACAAGGAAAGCAACTAAAGAGACAAAAATTCATCTGAACAAAGTTGCCATAGGTCTCACAGTGACACCTTTAGGAAAATATTAACTGTATCTCCTCTGTTAGACTATTTTTAATTTTCTCCTACACTGACATATATAAAAGATTTATATCCAGCACCCTTTCCTTTTCTTTTTTAAAGCCTAACTATCCTATTAACAAAGGTCTCTAGCTTTTCGAAGTTAGAGAATTTGGAGTATCAAGGACAATGGTAGTTTCCATACTGATATCAGATTGGTGATGCTAATTTCTGAGAAGCCAAACTTCAGTTCTATAGATCACGAAATAATAAATTGTGTCATACCAGCATTTAACGCATGTACATAGTGCATTAACTCTAACTGTAGTACATTTATTTGTGCTAGAGGAGACTCGAAAATGATTAAAAAATCAATACTTTGCTGTCAGAGAAGTAAGTGTTACGATGCATTTAAGTAGTTAATTGCAAAAGCCCCATAAAAGCTTCAAGTTTGGGTAGCAAGGATGCCATAATTACAGTCCAAGCAGCTCCCTTTTATTAGTGGTGGACTTTAGGGAACCGTGCTCGCTGTCCTCGCTGCTGCTGCCGCGTGCACGGTTCAGAGAGCAAGGGTCCTCTCTGCACATCTAGGATGCTAGTTACGTGCAAGTTATTGACGATCACCAGAACAACAGCTGGGAAAGGTAGTGTTGATTCGCCAGGGAGGCGATTTCCCTTAAATTCTCTAAAAGCAGCGCTTTCCGGCCTTTCTTCATGTCCTAGAACACATAGAGAAATCATAATATTTGTATGTCATGCTGGGGTAGAGAAACAAGGTGGCTCAGAGCTGATGGGAATAAGCTAGCCAGCTTCCTGGAGGGCTGAGACGATCCATGTGTCATCTGTCCAGCATCCCTTCTGCTTTCCTCACTGAGACGCAGGGCTTGAAAATGTTCAGTCAGAGAATTTTGAAACTGGAAGACACAATCGGGTCTATCGTGCTCTTCGACAGATGAGGCGCTGAGGACCAGAGAGGCCAAGTACTGGATTAGCCCGTGTTCCATAACTAGAGACCTAAGGAGCCAGTCTAGAATCTAGCTCAGCCCTCTCCTTTCCACATCGGTTCCACTGTACATCTTCTCTCTCGGAGGAGACTACTAGTAAACCAAGAAGGAGGAAGTGGTAAAGTAGATTTTGTTCTTGTTTCTCCAGTCAGAGTATAGTCAGTGAACAAGGCAAGGCTGTCTGATTTCTGAGATTCTTTTTTTTTTTTTTTAAGATTTTATTTATTTATTTGACAGAGAGAGAGAGAGAGATCACAAGTAGGCAGAGAGGCAGGCAGAGAGAGAGGGGAAAGCAGGCTCCCCGATGAGCAGAGAGCCCAATGCGGGGCTTGATCCCAGGACCCTGAGATCATGACCTGAGCCGAAGGCAGAGGCTTTAACCCACTGAGCCACTCAGGTGCCCCTGATTTCTGAGATTCTGAGGGGAGAATCCTCTCTCCTCTTCTGGACACTGACTGGAGAGCAGTTGCAGTAGGGTTGTCAATGGAGAAATCATGGCTTCCTGGCCTGGATCTCTTGTTTAAGTTCTGACCCCAGTGCCCTTCCATGGACGTTCTGGCCTAGCACTGTTTGGGAAAATTACAATTCTCGAGATGGCTTTGCATTTCTGAGGAAAAGTCAAAATCATGTTCTATTGACAAAGTGCCTGAGGATGTCTCATGTTAGTCTGCTCCCCACATAGGCCTAAAACGTAAAAAAGGCTGTTCATTCCTGCATTTCTGTCTTTGTAATAGAAAGTTGACGATGTTTTAAGATATTGACACTGCGTGCAGTGTTCATAGGCAACAAACTCTTGCTTGAAAACAAATAAAGAGATTTGATTTTAAAGACTTGCCATCAACGAGAGCTTCTGCTCATTTAGCCTTCCATTCTTATACTATGACACTCAAACTCCACGCTACATAAATTTTGCACATGTAAATTTATGCATTATGATATGCTATTAATCAGATTATAAAGTAATAAATGCTGCATAAAGAAGAATGTCTATTATCAGAGCTTTTTATAAAAGCATATTTATAAATAGAAGAGCTAGGCTGGGAACTGGATACAAAGCAGTTGCAAAAAAATACAAAAACATTGTAATTTTATTCTAAGTAGAAACAGACTGTATGTTATTTTTCTTTGCAATGATGAAGATTGAAGATCCATTTTCTGCTTTACAGCTGTAAGAGGATTTTCTGAGTAAATACAGATTTTAATGTGGATGAATTATATCCTTTTATAATATGTAATATGCAAGATGTGTTATTGGCTAATAATAATAATGTGCCTTGTATTTGTATAGAAATTTACTTTGTAAAACCTGACACAATTATATATATTGTTTTTTCTTGCTTTTTTTATTATCATGTTCAGTTAACCAACATATATATATATATATATATACATATATATATATATTGTTTTTAAAAGCAGTTATTGTCAAGGTATTCCACTGAAAATGTGTCCTCATGTTGTAGATGGGAAAACTGAGGCATACGTAAGTTTTAAGTGATTTTTCCAAGTCATGCAGAATGGGAAGTTAAAAGGTAAAATATAATCTCTGAAAGACGGTAGAGTCCTTTCACTTACTCTATGTTGTCTCTTAATTCACTGTTTTGTGACGAAAAAGTTTATAGCTATAATCCCTTTACTTTGATAGTCTGAGAAATAATCCTTTATTTCTCCTTTCTCTTAGTAAGTCTGTATTTGTATGAGTGTGTTTAATAGTTCAGGAATATCTATTTTCCTTTTCAGCATTTTACGTGTGTGTGTGTGTGTTTGACCAGTCTAGTTTAATTGATTGAAAATTCCCCCTCTGGTCTTAGGGGAACTCTGAAGATAATGACTCAGTAGGGTGCTCACCCTTTCAAACAGGCTGGGTTGACTCCTCCAAGTGAAACTACAACATACCAGCTGGAAGGTTGTTTGGTTTTTTTTTTAAGCAAGAGAATAAAAAAATATACTCTAATTTGACTCATTCTCTGTAGTTGACTTCCTAAGAATAGTCTAATTGCTTAGTGGAATAATTCCCCTGTGAATTTAGAAGTGTTCCACTACTCGTTAGAATTTAAACAGTCATTAATTGTAGTGGATTCTCAGTGAAAGTGCCCTTATTGATTATAATCATTTTGCCAAATTAAAATAAAAAAGTGCATTCTCACTTTTAGGAGATATTTTTTTAAAAA
The DNA here is from genome assembly GCA_028534135.1 of Potos flavus. NCBI lineage: Eukaryota > Metazoa > Chordata > Mammalia > Carnivora > Procyonidae > Potos > Potos flavus. The sequence goes on along the minus strand of CM052893.1, from coordinate 46,083,048 downwards.
ACTATGGAGTTGCTGGAATTCCTTTTCTTTTGTTTGACTCTGAATTTATATTCCTGATTATATAAGTGAATTTATATTCCTGATTATATAAGTGAATTTTGGATTATGCTATCAATGGGGTAAGGGATTCTGAATACTATAGTGGTACAAAATCTCACCATTATCCCTAACTAGCTGGATGGTTAGAGTAAAGAAATACTAAATGTCAAGCAAATGGGACTTTGAAGAAGAGGCTGCTTTTAAACAAGGATAATACTCTTAAATTCTTTATCAGTATAGGAGGTATATTCCTAATTTCTCTAAATATTTAGTTAAAAAGGAAATCCTATTCTCAATGCACCAAATATGTATAGTTTGTGATTCTCTAAATCTTTGCTATCCAGTATGGTAGTCACGATAGTCATTTATGGCTATTTAAACTTAAAATAAAATTAATTAAAATTAAATAAAATTCAAACTTACATTCCTCAATCTTATTAGCCACATATCAAGAGCTCACTATCCATATGTGGCTAATGCCTACCATATTAGACAATACATATCAGAACATTCCACCATTACAGAAAGTTCCATTGGATATCATTGGAATAGGTGCTATTTTTCAAATTAAAATGTCAAATCCTTTTGTCCCAAAGCCCTAGGGAGTCGTATGTGGAATATAGAAAATAGAGTTCAAAATTCCTCTTTTGTGCCTTTATTTATTTATTATAAGGATATATCTATTTACTTGAGAGAGAGCTGGGGGAGGGGCTGAGAGAGAGGGAGAGAAAGCATCTCAAGCAGACTCCCCACCAAGTGTGGAGCCCAGTGTGGGGCTCGATCTCTGGACTCTGAGCTCATGACCTGAGCTGAAATCAAGTATTGGATGCTCAACTGACTGAGCCACCCACGCACCCTTCTTTTGTGCTTTTAAATAGCAAGTTTTAGACAATAAAAAATTATGTAATTGATCCTCCATTACTTCCCTGAACCCAGGACTCAAAATTTTTTGACAATCCTTCTTCTCTTGTTAAGCTCATAGTCAATGCTGAAATTTCAATACAAGAATGGAAATCCAAACGCTGAAGAGAAACTTGAGGGGAGAAGAAATTTCTGGATGGTCAGCCTTTTATTTTGTTTTGGATTATTTTGAAGATGGGACATAGCTTATAGAATGCGATCTTTGAGAACCTACCATTTACTAATTTTTGGCAAGGAATGCTGAAGGAAATCATGCATAAAATTTAGAGTCATACATATATAAAAATAAAAACATCACATGGTTTGGATGGCAGAAGATGAACAGAATTATTAATTATCTTTCTGAGATGATGAACATTTTGCTCAGTGCCCCCTTCTTTACAAAAAGTTAAAATAGAATCACAAGTAATTATTTCCCTTTGGAAAGCTGGCCAAGCTTTCTAGAAAGTAACAGATAGTACTTGTTCTAAGTTATTTTAAGGCGAATTGTCTTTCATTAAGGATATCAGTTCTTGTATTCATATCATTTTAATTTGTGTTTATTGAAACAGGGAACAACTTTGTGTGCAGAAGTTTGTGTTAACACGGGTGTAAAGTAAGAATCCACAGCTTTGGTTTAGACCCTTAAAAAGTAGGCTTGGTGATAATAACATTTGTTCCTTTCTTTGCTTGTACCTCTCAAATGCAGTGAACCCACTTAGAGTGGGGATGAATCACAGCCTATGCACTCAACTGTTTAAGAAGAAAAATCATGAGGGCACTTGATGTAATGAGCACTGGGTACTATATGCAGTTGATGAATTGCTAAATTCTACCCCTGAAACTAATAATACACTATATGGTAACTAACTTGAATTTAAATAATAAAAGAAGAAGATTTGGCAACTTGGGGTCATCATTCCTGCATTATCCATAGGCTGGCATGAATTAGTGACCATTCACCCTAGCCAAGTACTTCTCAGATCCCACACTCCCTCTCATCTCACGAATTAGCCCGCTTCAATCATTTCCTTTACTTCGTTGGCATCTGAGAATTGCAGCCGTAGTTGAAGCCATGTTAAGTTGAGGGGCTCTGCCTTTTGTGATCAGTAATCACCGATGATAGTCATGGCTAGTCACAGGCTGCAGCCTTCATGAGGGATCTTGTAGCTTCTGGGTGAGGTAGTTTCCACTCAGGCAAGGGAATTTCTCCAGAAAAGGGGGCAACCACGACTCATTAGAGACAAACAGACACATTGCAACCTTGCAATACCAGCTTGGTAAAGGGAATCTGAGTGGGGCACCAACAGACTATAACATGACATGTCTCTTCCTGAGTGAGAAAGAGTAGAGAAATTATCTGCAAGAGGAAATTTTGTTTAATCCTCAAAGTTTTATGATACCTTTTTGTTCATGGTGTTTACTCACATTTAAGATAAACTCTATTGTGTCTTCAGTTCCTAGAGCCATGTCAAGACTTGAGACCACAACTGATTTGATCTCGAGTGTGATGTACACAAGGGCGTGTGTACCTGTGTGTGAATAACTGTGTCTAGAGGTAGAAGTTCAGTTCTTGAATGTAACAAGTGTTTTTGACATTTAGCGCCAACCCAACTGAGGCCTCCTGTGGTGGAAGGAATCAACAGCACAACCATCCGTGTTAGATGGCTCCCACCTGAAGAACTCAACGGACCCTCTCCTGTGTATCAGCTGGAAAGGAGAGAGTCATCTCTCCCAGCTCCCATGGCCACAATGATGAAAGGAGTTCGTTTCATAGGGAATGGATATTATAAATTTCCCAGTTCCACACATCCAGTCAATACAGACTTTACTGGTAAGTGTTTTTGACATCACTCTGTTGAAGAGGCACTAAGCTCCAAGGTGTTTCTTATTATTTTGATATCCCTTCAGAGTGAATTTTTATTATGCCTGTCCACAGAAATACTAATTCAGACCTTTCATAACTTCATCTTGATTGGGTCAACTTGTCCATCTTTTTGGTATTCTATGTGGGGAGACATAGGTAAGTAGAGGAAAGAAAAGAAAAATATAGATGTGGGAAGGTCACCTTATTTGATCAAAGTATATGCTGGAAATGACTCTCCGGTACCATTTACCAGAATGTGTTCCTCAGACTATTTTACCTGCTCTACAGAAAAAGAAGAATTCTGTAGGTAGATGAGTTTGAGAAAAGCCCTGTGCTGTGGAGATTCTCAGTATACATCAGGTTATTAAAACCTCTAAAAGCAATCACAAGAAAGCTAACTTTGCTTAGCTCAGTATACCTAATCCTTATTTGTCACTTTTTTGAAGCATTAAACTATCAGTAGGTATTTTCGGAGGGCATTATGGGAAAAATTAATTTGGGGGAAATATGGCTTCTATGGGTATGTTGGCAGTATGGGTAAATGAGGTGCTTGCTTTGGTGCGTGCGCACACACACACACAGAACACCTCAGGAATCAACAAAAATAATATTTTTACACGATATATTTTTTAAAATGAAAACCAATGTTAAAAAATTCCCCAATAAAACGCCAAAATTTTGAATGAAGACAGGCTTTATCCCTCACATGCAGGATTCTATAATCCTGCCTCATTTGTCTCACCCAACTCCTGGTCTTGCTGGTCCTACAATACTCTAGAAGTCCTCTTACCTTTCTGAATTAGAGTTTCTAAAAACACGATTATACTGTAACTGCAGAAAGCTGTAACTGTGTTACATATGTCACTTTCCCAATTTTCAAAAAATATACAAAGTTTAAGATACCTGTGATTCTTTAAACTTATAACGATATTCATTTGATCCCGGAGAAAATCATTTTGGAGCAAATAGTTTTGAAAATGTTGCATGTATTGAGGATGACGAAGTGGAATTTGAACTATAAAATATGGCTCAAATATTATTGCTTTATTTTTTATTTAAAATAGTAGTTTGCTTTGAAGTGAGGCTGGCTGCTGATAGATATTTGTAATGAATCGTGTCCTACCAGAGATATATTGAGTGAATGCTTAGCTTAGCTAGTGGTTTGGTACCTCAAAATCATCATTGAGTATTAGATATTCAACCACTGAGCAATCATAAAATGTTCAACTCCTGCTTAATATTCGTAAACGTCAAAGAAAAGAAAGAAAAGAAAAGAAAAAACAGGTATGTGGAAAAGAAAGTTAAAAAGCCTCCAGATACAAAGTCAAAAGGCCTTTTCTCAAATGGAAAGAGAAATCGCCTTCCTGGTCCAACGTTTGGCTCGCGATGTGTTTCTTCGAGGAAACAGCATTTGTTTCCATTCAGCGGAGTATTTCTGCTGCAAGCATGTCCACTCAGATTTGCTGGCTAGCCAGCAGACAGATTTTTGATGGGATCACCTACTGTTGTTGCAGTGAAAGATAGAGTGGCCCGTCCACCGTTAATAAATTTAGTCGTCTGCACGCTCTCCCTCGCCAGCCTTATACTCTGAGGTGCAAGGGCTAGGGGCAGATGTAGCGTCTGGGAAGTTTTCCAAATTCCTCTTTAAAAAAGTTAGGCCATAAACACCGGCCTCACTAAGCAGGATCCTTCTGTCTATAACAAAGCCTTCAGCTGCACAGAAAATGTGTTTGGAGTATACACATCGTTTGAAGGACAAGGCGGGGAGATCACAATTTTGGCTTGAACTGCTCCCTGGAGGTTTGGTGATTCGCAGAGAATAAGAAGTTCTCCTGCATTCAGGCACGTTCTGGGGCATTACTAGCTCCTTTTTATTAGCAGCTTTACCTTATTTTTAAGGTTCTCTTTAACTTTTAAACCAGGTCTGCATCAAATCATTGGTTTGACCCTTTGGTACAATTGGCAGGGTTGGTTGAATAATTATATTGAGCTGAGCCATGGATAAATGAAGTTCACTCAATTAATAAGCAAGGACAAGTTTACAAATCCAGTGCGATAGCTATCTTGAAACTTGCATCTGTCATAAGCAGAGAGATACATGTATAATTAGCATCCACCATTTGTTTTACTTAAATATTCTCTCATTCAGTCCCTCTACAAGCTTGCAGGTAGGAATTTTTACCTTCTGAGTACAGAGAAAGTAGTGGGACTTAGGTCCCATAGCTACTGAAGTTCAGGGTTGAAATGTGAACTGGAAGTTTCTGATTCAAATGCTGGTGCTTTGCCACAGAGGGGGAAGGCACATATGTGGACAGTTCTTTGGAAGTTGTAGAATAAGATCTAAAAATAATCAATGAGGTTGGGAGGCGATATAATTATCACTCAACTATTCCTTATCCAATACCACGAAACTTTTTTGGATTTGTCTTTCAGTTGTTGGCTTTTCAGGTATAAATAGTAAATAGGGTTGGCCTTATATATTTACTTGCATCCCCAAAGCCATCTAGGGATCACTTTTCTTTCCATAGCAATTGATTCCCGAATGTCCTAGAAGCTTGAGGTTTAATGTCTGAATGAAATTATTTTAAATGGGCTGAAGTGCTATATGTCAAATGGTGCTATCAACTCACATTTCTATATATTTCATGCAGTTTTTTATGTTCTGAGGCAAATTTAAAGAGCAAATTTTAGAAATCTCTAACATGATTAATTATATTTAATAAGTGAATAATTGTAAGAGCTAAGATCTGCTTTTATTTTGAATTATTCATTTTAAAATATCAAACTCTAACTAAAAGGACTCCTGAAATACGAATGGAAATATCAAATAATATTCAAAGACAAAATATACCATATTGTGTATTATCGTACATATGTTATATATATAAAAAATTAGTCAGATTTCACCCATTGATGAAAAGACATAAATACATTCATAGCATATTCCATAGTCATGAACAATGTATTAAAAGTCTCAATATAAATAATCTCAGTATTACAGTTTAGGATGGGAATCTCCTATATAACTCACCCCTCTTCCATATTTGCTTTAAACGTTTTTATCTCATATGATATAATGAAAACAGTTCAAAAATATGAGTATGTGATCTAATATGTTGCTTAATATCATAAATTACTTAGCTTTATATTGTAAATGAACTCTATCAAAATTTATCTCTGGGTAGAAAAATTAACCAGATATAGCTTTCTTAGGATCTGTTTTTGGTACCTTTTCCCTTTGGAAACAGTATTCTTTCAAAAATCTAATCTTCAGGAAGGGTATATTACCAGTCATTTACATCATAGTATAAATTTAAGGTCAGGTATTAACTTCCCCACTTCTCCATGATTAAGAGCGAGTGCTTTAGGAGCAGACTAGTAAGTTTCAGATCTAGGTCCCACTGTTTATTAGCTAGATGTAATTAGACAAACCCCTTAACCATTTTTGTGCCTTTGTTTCCTTTTCTTTAAAACCGGCAAAATAGAACTGCTTACAATACTCATATCCAGAAGTAGGTGAGAATGAAAGGCAATAGCCCACCTAGGGAACCCTGTGCAGTGTCTGTCACACAGATTACTTCGAAGTCATTGAACATTAGCTATTAACTCTTAGTCATTTAACATATGTTTGTTAAGTGTTTACTATGAGACAGGGGCTTTTCTGAAATTTGTAAAATCAATGTTCTCTTAATTCATCTGCTGTTACACGTAATGTAATATGTGTGTGCCTAAATGTTCTATTTAGGATATGAGTAATATGCAGCTTGTATATTAAAATGTGTTATTTAATCTTGTTATTAAAATTAGTTAAATTAATCTATTTAGTATTGAAACATTGGATAAATGATTTTTCGGTAGGTCTAATCATGCTTGTCTATTAAACTGAGGATTGTGCTACAGGAATGATGCCTCTAACTTCTAAAATTCCAAATCAATGAATATAGCATGTATACGTAGCTTCAAAAATTCTAAATAGAAGCTATTGCTGTGAGTTTAAAAACAACTAGATTTTCAATTGTTCAGTTATGATTTTTTTCATATACTATGTTTACAATTTAAGATTAATATACATTTATTTTTCTCTGTTAGTCTGAGGGGATATGTTAATTTATAGGGATAATTTAAATGACATGGAGAGAAATACTCAATATAGAAATGGATATTCAAGTCTTGGGTTATGTCAGAGCATACATAGAAGCAGGAAATTCAATAGAAGTTCATGATATTTTAACTAGATAATCATGTAAACACTCATTGTAAAATATTCTTTGGGTCACATGGGGTTAACAGTACTTTCTCCTTCCAGAACAGGAGTAGCAAATAGAACATTCCCTACTACAGCTGGACAGGGCGATCATTGTGTCCTCACAGGGGAAAAGAAAAAATGCTCATTTTTTTTCAGGAATGCAGAAATCAAATATCTTGATTTACACAAAGAATTTAGTTCTTCCCATGTAATGCTATAATCCAAAAGGAACCTGGTAAAAACAGCAAACTAATCTACTGCTCAGATTGGCATTCCAAAGGTGACCCTCTCTCTCCTTGTCACTTTTTCTTCCTATTAGCGAAAACAGGTCCATGATCATTTGGGGGAAGATTTGACTATTGTTGTATCCAGATGCCAATCACACCAACCTTTTAAACTGCCTTTACTGGTGACCCTGCCCAGAAATCAGGAACTGCCTTTGGGGAGATCTTTGTAGCAAACCACTGGGGAGATGAGCATACACGTGCACCTGGATGTAATTCCCTTTTATTTGTCTTCACGAGAAATGTGATTACTGATGCTGAATATCTTGCAGATGAGAACTCTGTACACTTTCTTCATAATAATGCTGTTCAAGGACACTAAATGATTGTCATACATTTTTGTCTCCTAGTATTTGCCTTCCCCAAAATGACTGAACTCAAATGCTTTAGGAAACAGAAATGCAATTAATTACAGACCTATGAGAAAAGAAATGCAACTCCCTGAATCAATATTCCTTAAAAGCATATATTTTATATTTTTTACTCTATGATATATATGCTTTATTATTAATTATTATTTCTAGTGAGCTTGGGCATTTAAACACTTCATTAAAGGAAAGCTGATTATAAGCAGTTACAGGGAAGGTGCAAGCAGGGAAAACTTCAGATAGACTAATTAGTAAAAGCATATTAATTCTGACCTTCAACAGCCGTGGTACCCGGTATTTGTTGTCCTCTGACTGGGAGCAAGTCCTTTTGCCAGAGAGTGCTTAAAAAACAAACAAAACAACAACAACAACAAAAACAACAAAATAAATAAAACGCCAAGTCCTTACAAGGCACATTTAAATCACAAGTTTTATTTTACCTTTGATGTTAGATCTTATTCGTAGTTATTGAAAAATAAATACATGGACTGACTATATGGCCCAGCTGTTTGATGAATAGGCAGTAATGATATGGAAAAATAAAGGCAAGAGTAAACATGGAACTTGGGAACAAAGTAGAGAAGTGGCTCTTGGGGAAGAAAGAGTCTCCTTGTGTGTTTCTGCTTGTGACAGAATCAGAAGAGAGTGTATCTGTTTGAATGTATCTGTATGGACTGGTATCCAAATGCTTATCTTCTGAGAATCACAGAAGTCAGACGAACCCATGGTGATGAGCGATACTAAGAAGTAAGGGTTAAAATTGTTTTGTTTTTACTACCTTTCGTGGAGATGTGTGAAGATGTTATCATTGGAGGGGAAAGGACTATGTTTCTCCCCATTCACCAAATTCATCATCAAGGCCAGTTTGTGATGACTGTGTGTGTCTTAACCCTTGTATTTTTTAAAGTGACACATTTTGAAGCCCATTTCCATCCTGTTGCCCTATGTTTGAAATGTTAATGGTGGGGTAGGTGTGGGAGTCATTTCAGTTTCACTTTTGAATTTTAGCTCTGATTTCACAAAAGAATCATTTCAGCACATGACTTTTTCTTTCACCATTTTGCTCTTGCTCAGGTGGTCAAATTGAATGAAATTGTAAGTTTCTCTTTGCATGAAGAACCCTCCCGCCCCACCACCTTTTAACTTTTACAGTGTCAGTCTAGAGCAGGAGGTTACCAAGTTCTCCTGTAAATGTCCAGACATTAAATACTGTCTGCTTTGCAAGCCATGAGGTCTCGGTCCCAGTGCCTGAACTCGCCGAGGTGGTGTGAAAACAGCCATAGGTGATAAAGAAACAAATAAGGGTAGCCTAATTTTTTGGGTAAAAACACTTTATCTATAAAAACGGACATCGTGCTGGTAGTTTGCCTATTTTTGGTTAAGAGTCCAGTCTTAGTTTCTTAAATTAATATATAATTTCATTTATAATACATTTTTCTTTCTTCTGCCCTAATGCCAAGAACCCTAAAGATCAGAGTGCCTGAGTGGCTCTGTCAGTTAAGCATCTGCCTTCCGCTCAGTTCATGATCCGGGAGTCCTGGGATTGAGCCCCACATCAGACTCCCTGTTCAGCAGGGAGTCTGCTTCTGTCTTCTGTCCCTCTCCCTGCTCATGTATTCTGTCTCTCATTCTCTCTCTTTCTCAAGTAAATAAATAAAATCTAAAAAAAAAAAAAAAACCCTAAAGATGAGTACAGGGTAGCTCAGATAAAAGAAACAGGAGAGAATACAACAAAATAGACAGTAATACTTGGTAAATGAAAATATCTTGAAACAGCATCTAGTTTTTCCCAAGAGGGATTTATGTGTTCTGTTAACCAAGTCAGCACTGACCGTGCCAACAGGATAGAGTAATACTTACATTTGGTGCAGACTGGTTCTGTTAGTTGATAACTCTTTGTAGCAGCTTTAAGGGGTGTGTGTTTTCCTTCTCTGTTACACTCACACCAAAATGTATGGTCATCTGCTATACACAGTGCACATTTGTTCCCACACTCTTGGGCCACATTCTCAAACACCCTGTGTCCACTATGTCCCCAGGTTTTCTATGTGGTCTCACATTTACCTACTTAAATTGTCCAATGCCTTTCTCTTAGGATATGTTAGCCATTTAAAAATCTTCCCTAAGCTTCTTTGCTAAAGAAAAAAAATTCTTCATCTCTTAATGACATTCAGCATCAATATAATTTTAGTTTCCTTTTCATTCTTAAATGGATAGAAAGAGGAACTTTGAGCAGAAAAAGATTCATAACGGTCAGCAATGATAGAGAAACTAGCCTCTATGAAACAATTGAATAAAATGAATTATTTTCTCTATATATTTTTTGGAAAAAAATTAAAGATATTTAAAGATCTATGCTTATCGTTATGTTATAGCTGTTGGGATAAACACCTACAGAAGAGTATAGATTAATTTCATTTCTACTCAAATTAGACTTGAAATAATATCAATGCCGAAATGCCATATCTTTTTTTTTTTTTAATTAACGCATAATGTATTATTTGCCCCAGGGTACATGTCTGTGGATCCTCAGGCTTACCAAAATACCATATCTTTTAAAGCTATGTTCTAGTGTTCTGAAGAAATGTCTTACAAAATTGTGCACCAGAAGTTCCATTTGAGTGGGGCAATCAAGTGCAGTTATGCAGACCACATTTAAGCTCTACGCATTGAAGGAAGCTCATAAACATAGCCCTCAGATGTTTGGGGATTCAAGAAGGGAAACCCAGGGGGCGCCTGAGTGGCTCAGTCAGTGAAGCATCTGACTCTTGATTTCGGCTCAGGATAGGGATTCGTGGGATGTTTGTGGGAATGAATGATATAATGATCTTCCCTCCCATACAGGCAGAAAATTGGAAAAGAATGCAGATGCCCCTTTCTTGGCTTCTGCCTTCTTCATTTTTCTCCCCTGAAATCTGTTCCTTCTTCTGTGCTTACCACTGTGTCTACCAAAGTGAATATTACTAATTGAAATAGAAACCTGGGAAGTTTCTTGAATATGACTTCTTACTCCCTTTCTAACATTCCATCAATTGTTCCTCCTCTGAACATTCTTCCTCTGATACATCTCTTGGAACCATCCACTGGTTGTATAGCTACTCCCTAATCCGGGTCTGTGTTGTGGGTCTCCGTACCAACAGTTTCACTCTTATCTAGACTATTTTTCTAACTAATGACCTGTCTTGCCATTCTCTTGCTTAAAACTTTTCAGTAGCTTCCCATCAAGATGTCTTGCATGAACTCTTTTCAGCTTATCTTTCCAGCCATATCTTTCCATCCATAGACCTCCTGGTTTCCTCTGAGGCTCTATGACTACCTTTCAGTCCCCGCTGTTTGAATGTGCCTCACTGTCTTAGATGCCTGGGTCTTAGAACAGATCTACCCCTTTGCCCGCAGTGCCCTCCCGTACTTGCAAGAGCTCCTCCTTCCTTTCACCAGACTAATTCCTACCCATCATTAAAGTTTCAGCTGAGCTGTTCCTCCAAATGGCCTCCCCACTGCCCCAGTGTCAAATCTAGATTAGGGGCCTCTCCTCTATCCTATCATAGAAAATGAGAATTTCTCTATTTTAATCCCTACCACACTCTAGTAGAATTGCTTGTTCACTTACGCGGGCCCCAAGCCGACTGAAATGATGACTGTTTTCTTCTGTTACATTTGTCCTTGCACAGCATAGGACCAGATGTTCAATAAATGTTTGTTGAATAAAGGATTAGCTAAATGAGTTAGATAGAAAAAGGAAAATCTGTAAGATTGCTTAGCTATAAGAATGACTTAATGGTAAGATTCACTGTGCATTAGAATATATTACATAATTTTGAGAGCTACCTTGTTGGAAGTTGTGATAGCCTAGCGGGATAACTCAATTTGTTTAGCCTCTGTTGGCCTAAGATGTGTAAAGAAGTATGTTTTAAGCTATATAGTACTTGAGACAAGAAGGAATTGTTATTAATGGTCCTTAGTTATCAGGTAAGGTGGAGTCCCTTCTACGTCATTTGTTATATCTAGAGTACTCTATCAGGAATTGTGCTCTGCCCTATAGCTCTCACAATGTGTTATTGGAAACGAGATGTTGCACATCTCTTAGATACAAGATCTCCTTAGGCTTATTAAATTTTGAGGTTAATGAATATTTTGACACTTTTACCTATACATATCATTAGGGCTTATTGCAATAGGTTTAAGATGACAGTCATAATAAACATATAGACTACAATAAAAAGCACTTTTAATCTCGAAAGTGCTTTATAAACAACAGTGATCAATGCTATGGATGGATTAACAGCATCAAACTGATTGAATTCTATTTCAAGGGCAATGGACGTATTGATGTTGGCATTCTAGTGAAGAAGGAAAGCAGCGATGGCAGCAGCGTGAAGAGCAAGGTAGCGTGTAGTCAGATCCTCCACGTTTAAAATCTGGCTTCCCCATCATGCTGTGTGCAGCTTGGCACGAATCCCTTCCCAGTCCTGTAGCTCAGTGTCTTCATCTGTAAAATGGATTACTATAAGGTTTCAGTGCAGGAATCACCGTAAAGGATTAGCACACAATATCTTTGTGGTCATTGTTATACGTGCATTTGTGGCTGACATTTTTCATTCAGGATTTTCACATCATGTGCCTTTCCATTCATACCTATATTTTATGTGCCTAAACCACATAAATCTTGATTCTATTCCTTTATAACTTCTCTCTACTATATATCACTTCCTTTTATTCAATGTGTGAACTTCTGACCTTTGTGTTTTTAGCTGCCTTTCTCCTTTCTCGTGAAACTTAGATGCTCTACATCTCATTTCTATATGTCTGGTGGCTACCTTTACATTTTAACACCTAAGTCTATTGTAAATCTAACTATTTCCTCTCTTTTCTTCATAATCCAATCTTCTTAAAAACTAGGATGCTCTGCGTCTCCATTTCCTCACTACCAATCACTCCTCAATCTGTCACTTACTTTTTTCTTCTACTTTTTCATTTGAAATGTTTTCTTTAAGATTATCAATAATTTTCAAAATGAGACTTTTCCTAATCCCCACCCTATGTGCCCCTCAATAATAATGGCACCATTATATCCTTTTTAAAATATGAAAAATATTTTTAAAATATGAAAAATGAGCACTGGGTGTTATACACAAATAATGAGTCATGGAACACTACATCAAAAACTAACGATGTATTGTATGGTGACTAATATAACATAATAAGAAAGTAAAAATAAAAAAATAAAATTGCTACACACACACACACAAAATAAATAAAATATTAAGAAACCAATATATCTCACTAGGTTCCCCCTGCAATTTTCTACAAACTGCTTTTCAAGATTTTGGCCTTGCTTTCTATATCTACTTTTAGATGAAAGAACTCAATCATTTTATTAATCCATACACATATTTTTCTCAATTTCACCCCTTTTGACAGATGCTATGATTGGTGTTTTAGAAGGAGTATTGAGCAAAACAGGTAGAGTCCCTAACCTTAGGGAGCTTAAAGTCTTGCAGCAAAATCATGCTTCAAACATGTAATTAGATAATTATAAGGGATCTCTGTCTGCAGCTATGAGAGACAGAGCTGTTTCCAGCTGCAAAGGATATCAAAAAATCTTCATGCTGAGAGAAAAAAAAAAAAAAGAAAAGAAACTGGATAAAATTTCTTAAAAATATAGTTGTTTAAAGACACTACTAAGTAACCAGGACTGCAAGGATGTGGAGATGAAGGCCCCAGAAATAAGGAAAACCATTTAGGTGATTTATCTTTGCTTTTTCCTTTTCTTTGATTTGCTAGTTCCCACATTGCGTAGTCGTAGGAAAATGAAAGCGTGGCTTGAGAGACTAGAAAGTAGAGTTCGGGGCCTACCGAGGAAGAAGGGTCTGGTAAATATACCGGGCTTTGCACTGAAACCCTACCAGTAAGAGTAAACTAGAAACAGATGGGTCTTCTCAAAGCCTGAAGTAAAGCCTCAAACCACCTCCACTTCTGTTAGGGTAAAGGTTGTCTGCTTTCCAAAAATATTTCAGTATTGGCTAAAAGGAGATAACATCAACCAAAGTCTATAATTTTTTATACATGATATCTTATATTCAATCCAAAATTACCAGGAATACCAAGAAATAGGACCAAATAAAAATGAACCAACTATTGCTTCACACAACATAGATAAATCTCATGACCTACCACTGAGTGAAAGAAGCTAGAAACTAAGAAACTAGTATTCCATTTATGTAAGTTTCAAAAATAGAAAAAAATGAATCAGTGCTGATAGGATAAGAAGGGGTAATAACTAAAAAGAAAAGAAAAAGAGGTTCCCGAGGTGGGGGAATTATTCTCTGTATTGTTCTGAGAGGTGTCTGTATGTGTGTTTACTCTGTAAACATCCATCAAAATATGCCCTGATAATGTGTCCACTTTATTGTTTTGTTACACTTCAACTTGAAAAGTTTCCCTAAAAAAAGAGAAGAAAAAAAAGAGAAAGATTTCAAGTATGGTAAGTCCAAGAGTAAGATGTAGAAAACTCATAATAGATAACAGGAGAATTTAACCCACTCTGGAGGTTTCATGAGGCCTCCCAAAGGAAAAGTTTTATCATCTGAAAAATGCAGTTTGAGTTAGTGAGGCAAGAAAGGCAGGTAGAGCACCCCACGTAGAGAAAGTAGCATGTGTAAGTGCCTTGGTATGGGAGATAACACGGTGTATGAATAAACAAACATGAACAAACAAGCAAAATCAGGAGAGTCCAATATGGCCAGAACACAGAAAGCAAGGAGAGAATGGTATTTGATGGGGGTGAAATACAAGAAAGGGGCCAATCATGTACTTTTTGGACCACCATATTTGGGATTTTGAACTTAAGTTTTTCATCTTTATGAGACCACTGTGCAGGCTGAAGGCTGATGTCAAGCATGTTTTTACTAAGGGTTTGCTAAATTAAATTGATATTTAATTAAGATTGTACATATACTTTTTGTAGATTGATTAAAAGTGACCATTTCATTCAATCATCTGTAAATTTTGTCAGCAAAATGTCTCACAAAATGTTAGAAGACCTTCTTTATAAAAATTAGCCTGAATAAGGGGTTAAAAAAAAAAAAGCAAATTCTGAATTCTACCACAGATCCTAATCACTGGGGAAATAGATAGAAATTTGCCTTTTGACAAGATGTCAGTATCGACTCAGTTAAGCATATATCTACTATATGACCCAGCCCTTCCACTTGGGGGTGTTTTTCTACAAGAAATGAAACAAAAGGTATGCATATAAATGTTCATAGCTATATTCACCATGGCCTCAAACTAGAAACAACACAAATCTTTATCAATAGGTGAATGGATAAACAAACTGTGATATGTCCATACAGTGGAATAGTACTCAACAGTACAAAGGAATAAACTACTGATACAAACAACGACACACATCAATGCTGTTGACAGGTTGAGTAAAGAAGGCAGAAGAGTACTTAATGGCAGTTCTTAAAAAAAAACAAACTATTGTGACAAAAAGTAAAATAGTTGCTTGAGGCTGAGAAAGACGGGATGATGGAAATGTTCTGTAGTAATCATAGTGATGGTTTTACAGGTATATACACCTTTCAAAGCTTATTGAACTATACTCTTTAAATGAATGTAGTTTATTACATGTAATTTATACTTCAATAAAATGGGTAAAAGAAATGAACTCCAGATGATTCTTGCAATAATGGGAACCATTGATCTACATTGTGATGGAAAAATTGCTTTAACTTTATTTAGAGAAAAATCAACCAGTTTTTATATTATTTAATTTACTGATCCTGAACTCCTTTAGATTAAGATGTAAGCAGTGTATATACTTTAGATTAGGCTCAACACTGCAAATTTCACTGAAATAAATTGGTATCCACTATGTACCTTAAAGCATAGGAAAATGACCTTTACTAAACTATGCTGACAGCAAGAATCTGTACACATTTCTTTTTTTTTTTAAGATTTTATTTATTATTTATTTGACAGAGAGAGAGATCACAAGTAGGTAGAGAGGCAGGCAGAGAGAGAGCGGGAAGCAGGCTCCCTACTGAGCAGAGAGCCCGATGCGGGGCTACATCCCCAGACCCTAAGATCATGATCTGAGCCCAAGGCAGAGGCTTTAACCCACTGAGCCACCCAGGCACCCCGAATCTGTACAATTTCAACAAAATAGCTTTTTTTTCTCTACAGAAAAGGTTTTTTTCTGATCTCATTCACATTAGGACAGAAATTTTTGGGAAAAGAAAGGGCTGTGGTCTGTCCATTTTTCAGGCATTTTATCACAAGAAGAAATTTAATCAGCAAAAATGTGAAATACACATTTGTGCCCTTGACCACTTCTTGCCTTGATTCTGTTGTGCCTCTGTCATGCATTTTTCGTTGCTCATATAATTGGTGTTAATGTGCTATGCTCTTAAGTTTAACTGAGAAAACTAGTTTGCTGAAAACTGATTTCTTCTGCATACTTATACATTCAGTAGTCAAAAAAATTAGAGAAATATAATTAAGTATTGCAAAATCAATTTGACACTCACTTAAAATGTGTTGAGGGGAGACAGCAAGCAGCAGCCAAATCTGATGCTGTTCTCTCCTTGTTTACTTCATAAAACTGTGCAAATTAGAACTTTAATTTACAGAGCTGTTAATGCCTCATTAAAAACTTTCAGCAAGTATCTTATTTTGAGGTTTTTTTTTCCTTGTATCTAATATGCAACATTATCTTTGTTTTCTTGGCACGTGAAAGACAATACATTTAGGATTACTAGTTATCTAAACTGCACATATGAAATGAAAGATTTTTAAACATCGCATCTCAGGAAAGGATGCTTGTGGTATCTGTTAGCTGTTTTTGAAACTGATTAATCTCTCCATTTACTTTGCTCTCACTGTTGTTGTTGGTAGCATCTTATGCACTAGACACTCTACTGGACAATGAGACTATAGCTGGCATCTAGTAGACTTGTTTCCTGATCTCACAGGCCTTATGCAGAATAGAATCCATGGCTGTTTGACTACTTTTAACCATTATTGTATATTGCTATTTTTCTGCTCAGTAGTGTGCTATAGCCAAAACTAAGCAATCAACAATAATAAAAGATCTTCAAATACTAGATTGGGACTTAACTTTAAAAAAAAAAGTTTGAGCTGTAGACATAGATTTGGCAGTTGATTCAGACATCCTTTAAGCTATCATACTAGCACACAACTACTCCATCTTATCACATTGCCTCTGCCTCCCTCATGGAGGGACACATGTGACATACACCCTTGATCACCGTTAGGACAAGTATGAATGCCTGACCCAATGGAACTGATCTAGTTTTCATAGGGATTTGGAATTGGGTTTCAGAGCTAGCCCATCAGTCTATCTTATCTCTTGAGCATAACCTATATGTTATGAAATAAGTGGCAGAGATAGGTGTACTGCTGTGGGGTGGGAGGAAATAGAGAACTAAAGCAGTTAAACAGAGACAGGAGGACAGGGAGAGGAGAAGTAGAAGGAAAACATTCCTGAAGGTTTTCCCACTCCCTATGCAAAGACCTTTCCTAGTTGGGCCTTGTCCCTGGACTTGAGTGCCAGAACACACCATTATCTTTGAATAATCAGTTCTGTCTTATGCTCAAGGTAGTTTGAGTCTGAATATGCAACCAGAGATTTTTAACTTAAAACGAATTCACCAGCATATGAATAGATGTTGAAGCCATGGGAATGCAGTCAATGACTTAAAGTCAAGGATAGACCTTGGGGGGATAGAAGGCATTCGGGGATAGATAGTAAAAGACAACCAAGAAGGAATAGCTTAAATGTAAATGAAGGACCTATCTGAAAGTCAAGGAAAGATTGATGAATTCAGTAATGGTCACCAGTATAAAAGGTTGACCAGTGGTCAGGTAGGAGAATAGCTGAAATTGTGGTTGGATTGTATCATATTTATGACTCTCTGTCTTGCTACCTGAGTAAACTATTTTTAAAATATAGTTTATAATTTTAGGGACCTTTCTGAAATTTCTAGTATAATGTTAATTTCTAATACATACTTGATAACAGCAATCATAATTTCTTGGGGCTTATTTTCAAAAGATATGTATTCATTTTAGCCAATGATATTCTTAAAGCTTTGATGAAATGTTTTTTGGTTAGTTTGGCTTTGTATATTTTTAATGAAAAGCCATTCTAAAGATATGTTTGCCAAGTATTTTTTAAAATCTGTAGTCCAGGATGCATAATTTTTTCTGGGATGGTTAAAATTCTAGGAGAATCTTTTGCTCTTCCCTTGATCTTTCTTCCTCTCCTCTGAAAGGGCTGTAGTTAAAACTATGGGTTATTACCCATCTGAATAGCTAAGGAAGATTAGCTACATTGTTACTGATGCACTTGATATTTTCTCACTGTGTAATATAGTGGCAACAGATTCTTAGTCTGATAAGATAAAATGTTCATAATACTTACAGGATAAAAGGGTATCATCAATACCTCAGATCCCTTTAAATCCAATCCCTGACCGGCATGAGATTACATTTTTGCTCTCATTTACTAGTTCCCCCAAAAGGAAGTCCTGATATAGCTACTGGGTTCCTGGCTTGTATTTTGACAGTCAGAACAGCAGGTAGGATTTTTTTCTCCTCAGCAGATACAATAGAAGATCAAAGCTTCCTGGGTCATAGTCACTGACCTTGCCAAATCCTTTCATATTTTCTCTAGATTTGGTCCTGCAAGATCAAGTATTAAGCAAGTTTGACAGTCGAGCTAAATTTCATAAGGTCATCTATCACATTACATACAGTAATCGATTTTAAGTTAATTGGTCATTAGTTTCATGGTTTGTGTTTCTGCTTTTCCGGTGGACTTTCCAGAAACATCCATGTAAATGAAAAGATAGATTATGTAAATAAAATTCAGTAAAGACTTTTTCATAAATGAAGGATCATATTTTTCATCAAATCAAAAATAAATAAATATTACTATCTTTAGGTACAAGTAATATTCATGGAACTACTTTCTATTTGGTAAGCACATAATATTTATGAAATGCTGCCCTAGGTAATGTGACTAAAGGAAAGATTAGTAAGTTAATTTTACTAATTCTTGTCCTCGGGAGCTCTAATTTACACCAGTTAACATCTTAGAAGAAGTCCATAGTGTGATGCTGTTAAAAAAAAAAGCAGAAGAAGAAAGAAAAAAGGCAACTGCTACCTTGTGTTGTATTAGCAGAATTGTCAAGGATAAAATAAATAATGTGATTATTGGACTCCACTTGGCAATCCTTAGCCCTTGATAGGAGTACCATGTTCCATTTGGGATGGCACACTTTTTAAACCATAGACAAATTTGCCAGAGGTTTCAAAAGAGAGCAACAAAAAATGATGAAGGGCTTTGAAAATGGGGCCTCTAAGAAAAGGCTGAGAGACCTGAGAATGTTCAATCTTAAGGAGAGAAGGCAGAGGGGACACATGATAACTGTTTACAGATGCATAAAGAGGTGTTATGGAGAGGAGAGGGACCTATTTTTCTCATTAGTCAACACAGACATTTCAGGAAGTAATGGGTTTAAAACACATGGGGGAAAATTCAGGTTAAATATTAGATTAAATTAGGTAAAATTTAATTATTTAAAATTGTATGATATCAAGTGTCATTAAGCTGTGGAGTTAAAATTGGCAGAGGAATCTTAAGACTGAAAACAAATCAGATCCGAATCCAGGGGGTTAATAATTAAAAGACTTTACATTTGCATAAAGCGTTAGCATATTTCAAATACTTACTCCTACATTGTTTTACTGATCTCTCAACAATCTTAGGAAATAGGGGGAGTATCAGCTGGTTTTCCAGCTAAGGAAATGGAATTTAATTTTTTAAAAAAATACTTATTTATTTGAGAGAGACAGACAGAGATAGTGAGAGAGAGCATGAGTGGGAATGGAATTTAATTTTTTTAAAAAATATTTATTTGAGAGAGACAGAGATAGTGAGAGAGAGCATGAGTGGGAAGGAGGGGGAGAAGCAGACTCCCCATTGAGCAGGGAGCCCAGGATCCAGCAGATGTTGCCTCCCTCCACCCTTACCCCAATGAGACAAAACTGGAAAGTGGTCTGGGGATAGACAAGCAAGAGTAGAAGCTAGTTCTTCAGACTTTCTGTCTGTTTTCTGTGGAATCTGGTTACCTTTTCATTTGTAACATGATTTTCATTGTGGGAAATTATATTTGAATCAGGTGTTTTTTTGTGTTTTTTTTTTTTTTTTTTTGGCTTTTAAGGTGCAAACATGCCCCATTAGTTTCCTTTTTTTTGTATTAGTTAGCTGAGATGAGAATTGGTTGATGCATAAAATATAGACCAACTAGCAATTTTGTTTATATAAAGGAACAAGAAATATGATTGGTCTTATATCCATTTTATTATCTCTATTATATTTGTCTCCTGCTATTTACAACTATAGAATAAGTTCAGCATTTTGGTATTAAGTTTTGAGAAATCATTGCCAAACCAAATATAGTCTCTAGAGGTAGTGTGATATGGTAAGATTCTGCCTTTACCATTACTAGGTGGTGGAGATATTTCAATCTCACCTTTTATGAATTTCATATTCCTCATCTGTAGAATGAAAACCATAATATCTTCTCTTTTTTTTGCCAGACTGACAATGAGAATCAAATGAGAAAACAGATGTCAAAGCACCTTGATCTGTTCAAAGAAATAAACTATATGCTGTAACTTAGCATCAACTTTGAGTGGGGGTGGGGAAGTATGTTTTTATGTGTCAGAATATGTCAGATTCTCAGATCTCAGGAACAAAAGGAACTCAAAATCCAGTGGAGGAGACAGTCTTGCAGACTATTATAATACTTTGTATAAGGAGAATTGTTTTCCCAACAGAGGGAGGTAGTTGACACCAATATGTTACCAAGGAAGGTCCACTTGATTGGCTGCCAAGAGCCTCATGACATCTGGGAAAACTTTTTGGGCTCCTTGAACCAGGCACACAAATTGTGCAGAGAAATAATGCAAGAGGCAGGCTGTATTGAAAGGCTCTTAGTATGTATGCTGAGTCTGATGAGGGAATGGAGGAGATTTAAGGAAAATTCCAGCCTCTATAAACTCCTGCCATGCTCAGTAGGGTGCCGTGGTCTCCCACAGAGCTCAGAGTACCCCCCAGCAGTATTCCTGTAGGAAGGCTGCAGCAGGGATGCTTACTAGGAGGATACAGAAAAGCTTAATGGCCCCCTGTGCATAATGTTGAAAGAGGCTCTAATTTTTGTTTTCTTCTGAGATTAACGTGTGTATATTGCAGGTTCAAAATGGTAAGAATCTTAATTAGAGTTGCAGGAAGTTGCATAATATACTCCATGTCTTACTTTTTTCAGCACATCAAGTAACAGAATCTATTTGCCATCTTAGGAAGGTTGATGGAGAATGAAAACTGTAATTCAAGTCAATGAGATCTCTGCCCCTGCCCCCCCCCCTTTTTTTAAGTTAGTCACAGAGCTTAAAATGCAAAGAAGTAAATCTCCCAAGGAAGCAATTCTACTTCATCTGTGGAGAAAAGACATATGTTGTTACTGATGAAAGCTCTGTGTGGAAGCCGAGCCAACCCCAGAACCAAACTGGAGCAGGCCTAGTGCCTTCAGCATCCCTGCAGCCCAGCTCAGCCCTCAGTCCCCCTCCCCTCTCTTGCTCTCTCTCTCTCTCTCTCTCTCTCTGTCTCTCTCTCTCTCGCCTGCAGCCATCAAGGCCACCCAGGGCCGCTTGGGTCTGTTCTGGAGACTGTTTCCCATGGCCTGCTTCTCCATCGGATCACTTTGGCGCAGTTGCCTGCCTCTCTTAAGCTGAAATGTACCTGTCTTGTGGCCCATCCCTTCGGGCCCCTGATCTGGACAGTAGGCCAATCTGACAGATGTCACTTGCTAGTATGTCAATGGTAGCTGCATGTTTATGGGCTTTTCTGGTCCTCACCAGGACTGTAGGCACACTTACTCAGAGGCCTTCTGGGGATAATTTCAGAACTCAAATGTGAGATCGGAGTGCAGGTCTGTGGGAAAGAGGGTATGGGACAACGAGGCCTTATTACAGCTCTATTCATACACCCACCCAAATGGGAAAGCTTTTCTTTCTTTCTTTTTTTTTTTAAACAAATATTTATTGAACTGCAACAGAGTACCAAGCATTGTGTTAAAGTATAAAGATGCCTAAATGAACAAGGCATAATCCGTGACTTTAAGAAGTCGAGGACGTACGGTACTCTATATAAATATTTTGTATAAATCACTCAACTTCATTCACAATATTTATTGAACATCTACTATGTGCCAGGCACTATGTATGCTACTAAGGAACAAAATAAACAAAATCCCTGCCTTCGTGGAGACCTGTATTCTAATGAGCCTCAGCGGGTGAACAGGAATTCATGTTAATTACTTTTCTATTCAGCAAAATGAAAATCTTATTTTCCTAATGTCTATTATCAAATTATTATTTCTGAACTGCATGTTAAGAAACTCAAATTGTCCAACAACCAAAAAAAGAAATTCTAATTGCTTTTGATCACATTTGATAAGGATTAGAATAACCTTACTGTTTTATTTTAAATACATTTAGAGCCGCCCTTATTTGAAGGAAATTCATTTTGAATTTTTCATATAACGTTAGTTAATTACCTTCTAATTAATTTTGCGTGTGTGTTCCCCAGATTGGGAAGAGTAAAGAGATGGCGTATGACTCTGCAGAGCTTTTTTTAGGTAAAGCATGAGATCAGATTAATGCTCATGTAAATTAGGACTCTGGGAAAAGTACTGAACAGCAGGATCATATTATCAAAAATCTGGCTGATAGGTTTTGAACGCACTGAACTGAATCTATTTAGAAGTACATTTTAGGAAGCCCAAGTAAACATCAACACTATGGTCTGTTCTAAGTTAGGATCTTGCTTTGTCTATTTTCCAGGTGATAAAACACTGACTGTTATTAGTGTTATCATCAAGCATACTGAACAGTTAATCTGTAAGTTAATAGCAATACACAGGCATGTAGTCCTAGGACTAGAGGGAAAGAAAATGAATATTTATTTATTTTTTCTCTATAAAGGGGGAAAAACATTCAACACCTAGAGTCAGCTGTGACTCAAGGGTCCATTATAACTTCAAGATTTTTTAACAGCCTGTGCCTAGGGCATGGGATGAATTTTGTTTCAAAGTGGTGACATGGGCAAATGTAAGCCCCTGGGAGCAATTTCAGGCAAGTTGAGAGTCCGATCTAAGCAAAAATGGACAGAATGTGGGAGATGGAATTCCACACTTACTTCCTGACCTTGGCTGATATTCCTCAGCAGTTGGTAATTAAAGGAGATACTGAAGTGAAGAAGGAAAAAGGAAGCAAGTTCATCAGAATTGGAAGAACGTAGATAAATAATAAGGTGGGGGTGAAAACAGCTGGCACCACCGATGAGTTGGCCATACTTTGTGTTAAGGTGGCTGTGGGATATGGAGGTTAGGTTCAGCAAGAGGAAAACCATATATACTTTTTAAAGTTTCTTTATACTGCCTTTTAACAAGGAAAATCCATTAGCTGTTTTGGTTTCCTGCCTGTTTTATCCTTTTGCCATCCCAGCCTTGCGTTGTCTTCCTGAAATGACGCCATGCCTGCTCCCTTCATCAGAGAAGGGTATTCTGCCCTGAGTCACAAGCAGGGAGAAAATAAAATTATATAACATCTGCATGTTATTGCTAGAACAGAGTCGAATAAAAATTAAAAGTCCATCAAGTGATCAGGTAGAAGTCAATAAAAAAGGTCAATAAAAAGCAAGATGAGCCAAAAGAAAGGAGTTGGTATTCTGGAAAGTGCCCGGAAAAATAAAAGGCAGAAAAAAAAACAGTGGCAAGATCTTCCTCCCTGTGGCCTCAGGGAAGTGCATGATAAAAGTAATTGAAGCTCATCACCCATGAGAAAAGGTTACAGTTGACTCAATAGAGGTACTGACTATGTTAACAGTAGTGGATCTTTCACCAAAGACAAAGGTAGCAGATTTTTGTTTTACTGTTGCAAGCTTTTGAACATGCTGAGCCAAAATGGTTTATTTATTTATTTGTGGTTTTAGTCCACTGACTGTTGCATTTTTGAGCCACACAAAGATTACTAACGTATCCTATGGGCTTTCAAAACACTTACAATCTGGTAACAATATGAGATTAATTAATTTTTACATATGGTCTGCATATAACAGTATGATTCTGATAGAATCGCATTTTCCCTGCATCTCATACACCGAAAAATTCTTTGGGGAAATTACTTAAAGAAAACTAGAATGAACCTGTAAAGGTTTCAGACATGCTTAATCAGAGGATATGACTCCCCATTATATTAAAGCATGCATCTTTTCCTTTCTCAGATCCCAAATATGTTATCTTTAATTTAATATGTAATCTTTTACTAACAAAATTTGTGCACATGTGAAAACTTAGCTTGATCAAAATTGCTGTAGTAAACTGATTGCCATTTGATTCTGTAAACATATAATTTCTTATTCTGAGTGAAATGCTGTAAGTAAAATGAATAGGACAAAATAGTCACTTATTATTTAAATTTGGATTAGTAGCTTGACCCTCTCATATCTCCAAATGGTCATACTTTCCCAGTTCGAAGAAACAGATTTCACATGCCAACAAAGAGTTTTATAAGAATTGGGTCAGAGATTTTAAGAAGTCGAGATTGTGGGTTCCAAGTCCTTTGTGCAATCATAATTCTCAAGTCTGATTTCTTCTACCTTCTCTGTGGGGTCATTCATCCTATAGATATGTGAGCCCTAATCAAAATAAATTATATGAATATTTCTCTCTGGGATGACTCTGCATTGAATAATACTTTGTTTTTTAAAATTTTATGTTATATAGTAGAGTACAATTTTCAACATTCTAAATTTTAAAAATAATTTATCATACGAAGCATATTCTTCTATCTCATGGGACTTACAGCAGTACTTTACTTAGTATTTATTCTTATCATCATTAATTTGTTCGTTTGCTAGGGCTACCCACAAACTGGGCAACTTAAACAACAGAAATGTATTGTCTCACAGTCCTGGAGATTAGAAGTCTAATATTAAGATATTGGAATGGTTGATTTCTTCCAAAGGCTGTGAGAGAGAATCTCCTCCGGGCCTTTCCTCCCGCTTCTGGTGGGTTGCTGGCAGTCTTTGACGTTTGTTGACTTCCCCATCACCTTAATCTCTGTCTTCACCTTCACATGATACTCTCCCTTTGTGTGTGTTTGTCTCTTCACATGGCACTCTTTTTATAAGGACACCAGCCATATTGTAGGAGGGACCCATCCTACTCCAATATGAGCTCATCTTAATTAATTACGTCTGGTTCAAGACCTTATTTCCAACTAAGGGCATATTCTAAAGTACTGGGGGTTAGACCCAACATATGAATTTGGGGAAACCCAATTTAACCTATAATAATTACTCTGAGTAACTGATGAGAAAGCAAAGAGTTGGTTTGGTACAGAAAGTGGTAACCTAATCAAAAGAGAAATAACACACACATACCCCAATTCTCATATTTAATTTATTTAAGAGAAAAATTATGAATTTGCAAATAGCACGTGGTGTGGTAAGGTAACTACAGCAATTGGATGATGTATCAAAAGCTCTAATAACTAGTATTTTATCAGAGATGCTGTGTGTTTTTACTTGAAATTCATCCTGGAAAATGCAGCATAATTAATTGGACCATTTATTTTAGCATGAGGTTTCTTATATTTGTAGTGATAGCAAAGCGATCTTGTTTTAAGTTTCCCTAGGAATGCTTGGGTGCAGACATTAATATCACGGAGATAATGGTTTCATTAGCAACTCTTGCTGATTTTAGTATACTCACAGCAACAACCACAATTCACCAACTTGAGCTATTTTTCAACATTCTTCTTCTAAGTGACTTCATGATTGTGCGGATATGGAAGAGCATTATTTGATCCTAACTGAAGATACACAATTGTCTTCACAGCTATTACAACATAATCACATAAAATACATAAAATGTGGACTTCATGTATTTCTTTATAAATGTAATAAGACTTAAAGTCTTTGTTGTTCATTACATAAGGAGATCAATTTTGGGCTATAAATGCAGAGTCCCAACAAGCCAAAATTCTGATCATTGGCTTTATCTTTCTGCTAGTCACTGTGCTTATTCTAATAAGGCTTACCATATTGAGATGCCGTGTATCTTCCTAAAAGGCTGATGAGTACCACATTGAATATGTAGCAATCTTGTATAGTTGTTTCCATATATGTGCAAACCCAGTGGAAAAGTTATTCATTGACAGTAGTCATTTTCCCATTTGGTGCATTTTCCTAACTGTACAATGTGGGAGTCACAGTAAATCATAATTAAGATCCCCCTTTAGCTCTAACATCTATGATGTTTTTGTTGATGATGATAAACACTTTAGTCAGCACAAGTTTATTGCAGTCAAGATCAGAAATCACAGTAAGAGTGAAACCGAATGTATATTGAGAAGAAGATTGAGTTAATATGGTAGCTAGTCCTTGGACGTAGATTCTAGTTTCTTGATCATTGAAATCTTATGCTAAATATAATAGCTTGCTTTCACATCGATAATGTACTGCATTGTTCACTTGTACCTGTTCATTTAATCCCCTCTTCAAATGTGTAAGATAGGTCTAGAGAAGATAAGTAACCTACCCCAAATCATACAGATAGTATATCTTAGGGGTGCTATTTAAATATATGAATCTCAGGCTCCAAGGCAATATTCGTGGGAGACCTCCTTTGTTATACAACTGTATAATGGTATGCAACTATTTCCATCTTCTCAGTTTGCTATCTCTCTGTTTGAATCAGCTACAGTTATCCTGATCCTTAGATCATGACCCACTAGTTTGAGAATACAGATTTTGCTGACCAGAAAGCCACGGCTAGACTAATTCATTTAAATTTGATGCCTACATGCTGCTGAGTTGTGGTCACCTCCCTGAATCATCACCTCACTTTAGCTTAGCTCTTCACTTGCATCCATTCCTGACATATTTTAGAATTCTTATAGACACAGCGTCTCATTACAATAAAGTCAAGATATGGTTTGTGAACATGTTTAACTGTTTCCGAAGGCAATGGAATCCATTTTATGGACAAAATGTCCTGTTTCAGCCACACATACATGAAGTTGCATTTACCTATGACAGAAGAATAGTGTAAAAAGCTTGTTCATTAGGTAGACAATTTTTTATCCTAATTTATTTCTCCTTCAAAGGTAGACTTTAAATTAATTTCACAAAACTGGTTGCATATGAACCAAAATGCACTAGGTTTATAGTCTTTAAATACTAGTCTCCATGAAATCCTTTAACCAATACAGTTGACTTGACTGGAATTTCAGGATTTTCTGTCTTACGTGTTTAAAATGATTGCATTCCTTCGTCCTGTTCTGCTCCCTGGAACATTGCTATCCTCTTCATATTAATTAATTTATATTGTTTCTTAAATTTGTCTTGCTAATATCCTCATTTATTTTGGCTATGTCTCTCGAAATATGTATTTAAAGGCTTTTGCATGTGCAATCACTCCTGTATCAAACTGTATGTGTAGTTTCCCTTCATTTTTTATAAAGGATAGAAAAACATGGGAGGAATTTTCAGAACTTCTATGTTCTACATATTTTGCTTTGGTTTGGAAATTAATATCTCTATATGTTAGATATTATAAGGCTCAGAAGAATTTTTGTTTCAAATTAGTTTTAGTTCTTAGTATTTCTGAATCAAAAAAAAAACTATGCATTAGTGTTCATAGGCAAGACAGAATACAATACAGAGCAGATATCCTATAAGCAACATGATAGATTTAATCATCTGATTCATTATAATACAAATATTGTAATCTATCATAATATTCAGTGTTCCATAAATCCACAATTCTGTGAAAGGGATAAGAAAAAAGGAATTAAGCTATCAGTGAGTTTACTAAAAAAGGAAAAGAGATTTCCTGATTATCATCATTCAGAATTAGTCAGACATATACATGGTAATCATTCATATTTTAAGCAATAATATGAGAATCAACAGAAAGCTCTGAAAGGAACAGCTTCTTTTTTTTCCTCTCTAGAGTATGAAAAAAAAATAGACCTATGTGCTAATTTAATTCCCTTTTAAGTTAATGACATAATGGGTTTCTGGAGCATTAAAGAGGAATAAATATTGTTCAACATTTCCATGCCTAAGCCCCAGGAATAGGGCTTATATTTAACATTGCCTTATATTTCCATGCCTGAGCCCAGTGCTTTCTCATCCTTCAGCTTCTGATTCCTTAGCTGGGGACAGTGACCATTAGTCAACAGTCACAAGGAAGGAGCCATGCACCTTATCTTCTGGTTTCCTGAGTCTTGAAACACTCAGTTTCCCCATTTTGAATCCTGACGTAAATCCCATTTTTAAGCACTCTCCCCTATGTCTTTTTTGGTATAAGTTCACAAAGTTCAGCTATCTCTCTAAGCAGACAGACTTTGAGACTTTCCAGTTGGGTAAGATATGAGTGGGTAACAGAGCTGATTCTCTTGATACACACTATTCAGCCTATAGGGTATTTGGTCCTTCCCAAACTGCCATTCCAAGGAACACTGCTCTGGATGAAAAATATATTTAATATGTTGAAATAAATTTAGAAAACATTGTTAAATCAAGCTAGTCTGATGTTTGTTGTTTTTATTGTCATTTTTTGTTGATGCTGTTGCATGATATCTTAGGTTATTTATATGCAAGTAAAGATTTTTTGTGAATTTCAGGAACTGAGTATTTTCTAAACTTCATTAACCTTGGAACTCTTTTTCTCCCACCACCCCCACCACTGTACTTATTTTAACATTGCACTTAGCAGGGTTCCACATATCAATATTTTGGGAATTTGAGGATGAAGATATGTTTTTCTCATTAAAATTGAATTCATAGCCCACCGGGAGAGAAAACACATTAAGCTTTTATCAGTCTTTAACATTTTAACATGGATTAGACTTTCTGCTCTTTCTGGATTTTAAGCAGTTGAGAGTAGGCTTTCATTACAGGGAGAGGAAAAGATGATCTGAAGTGCCATACACCCCTAGGGAATTTCCAAGTGGAGTGCCATCATGAATGTTCCTAAGATGGCAGAGGACAACATGGTGCAGTGTAGGGCTGCAGCAAGGCCACGGATTCTATAATTATCATTATATATTGGAATTTATATTATATATGTTGGATTACATTCTAATATAATTATAATTATATTTTGGAAATTATGTTTGTTTCAGTTTCTTCAACAAAAGAAATTGACACGATAGTGACTATTAACCTTGTGGCTCTAACATTATAATGTATCTGCTTAACTTGAGAGCCAAGGGTGGGGCCCGAGATAAGGAAAAGGATGAAAGTCATGAAAAGCAAGGTTGAATATGTTTCTCTAGAGCTGGCTCTGTAGGGGTTCATGACCCTTGTGTCCCAAAGCAAACCAATTGCACAGAAAGTCACACACAATTAGTAAGACACCCGATGCTATAAAGACCACAGATATTTGCAAGGTAGACACAAAATATGCATAATATTCTGTCCTTTTTTTTTCTTTTTTTCTGATTCCAAACAAAGGAATTGGCAATGTGAAAAAGCAACTGGCTGAATCACTGTAAGAAAGCAAAATGTCCTAAGTATTAGAGTGAAGAGTAAAATTTATGTTTTCTTTTCTTTGAAAGGGAAATCTTCCTAGGTCAAGGAGTTGGAAAGACAGTAATATAATATCTCTTCTCTCAAAATTTAGGAGAAGAGATGACATTAATATATAAACACAGAATAAGATGTGTCACATCACCATCAAAGGAATGAGAAGTAATATATTGAGTGGTTACAGACCTGGGTTCTAGAGTGGCTGGTCCAAGTTCCTGGGTTGAACTCCCTGAGTTCAAATTCCATCTCTACCACCTTCTGAGGTCCATGACTCACTTATGACTCTCTCAACCTGTGTTTCAGTTCCATCTTGTATAAAATGGTGGTGATGATGGTAAGTGCCATTTTTGTCTGATAGAGCTATTGTTAACAATTAAAGTGTAGGGACGCCTGGGTGGCTCACTTGGTTAAGCGGCTGCCTTCGGCTCAGGTCATGATCCCAGGGTCCTGGGATCGAGTCCCACATCAGGCTCCTTGCTTGTTGCTCGGTGGGGAGCCTGCTTCTCCCTCTGCCTCTGCCTTCCACTCTGCCTGCTTGTGCTCTCTCTCTCTCTCTCTGACAAATAAATAAAAAAAAACAAAAAACAAAAAACAAAGTGTAAAGCATCTAGAAGAGTCTAATATATGGCAACAAATCCAAGTGTTTATGATCATTAGCAACAAATTCTATCTCATTAGAATTATCAAAAAGGGCTTTCAAAAGAAGGTAGCAGTGAGATAATCTATAAAGAACAGGTAAAATGTTTAAAGATACAAATAGATCGAGTATGATATTTTATGGAGAGGGACAATCATGGATAAAGGCATCAAGATGGGAAGTCAAAGGGCATGTTTGAGAAATAGCAAGATAATCAGTTTGGATAAAGTCTTGTTGCTTTATGGTTATTTTGACTGTTTTGTGAGAAAAGAGGAGATGATTCTGGGAAAGTTACAGTTTAGAAATTTTTGAAGGATAAGTAGAGAGGTTTCCATCTAATTTGGGTTCAAATGGGACCAAATATTTGCTCAGGGGAGTGATGCAAAAAGCATTGTAATTTTGGAAGTGTAATTTCAAAATAGTTTTGTAGATTAATTGTTTCTGAAATAGCCTATTGCCTTACAGTGAAAAAAACAAACAAACAAACAAACAAAAAACCAGGCCCTTGACTTGAGTTGAAAGATGTAGATTCAAATCTATCCTTTCTACCTTTACAGTTAAACACTCTGAACCTTATGAAGTGTCTTACTCTTTAAAGGAGGGAAAGCAAGATCTAAATCATAATTGTTTTTAGCATTAAATAAGTTAGATGAAAAAGGACTTAATGCAGTGCTGGGTATATATATTCAATTAATTTTTAATTATGTGACATCTCATCAAAACAAGTAATGCATAAAATTAGAAAAAAATCTTTTAATGCAAGGTCTCTACCCTAATATTTATCTATATTCTCTTCATGATAGTTCATCAGACTGTTGAGTGTGCTATTCAAATTCTTGGCCCTGAAGTTATCAACATTTAACATCCCATCTCATTTCTAGGTTACAGTGAAGTTCTCAAAAGTTTCCAGAGTCCCTGGGGTTATTCATCGTGAGTTGCATCTTCTGGGTTGACAACTACAGAAAGTTTAAAAATACACTGACTTCTGAATCAGCATCTTTTTCTTAGAATATAGATAGCAAATCTGGTTGGCAGTTATTTTCCAATCATTCTTCTGCCATGCTGATGCTCTGTAATGGCTCTAAGGAAAGGAACAGAAACCATCCTACAAATAAAAGCAAAATTAGTAAAAGAATATGGGATAATTGACAGTTTTGCTACGACAGCATCTAATTTGAATTCTTTGATACTTATTCTTTACTTATTGACTTTTAGGTTCATAGATCCCTTATTTTAATCCTCTCGTTTAGTTTTAGATTGTAAAATGATAGATCATTTGGGAAACTTTACAGAATCACCTTTATTATTTTGTCAGTGGTATGGGGCACAGATGGATATTAGGAGGTCTCTGTACAAATGCCAGCAGTGGAGGTGGTAACATTGTCCTGAGTGCTTTCTCATGGAAAAAATCAGATAAAGAAGAGAAAGTGATGCCAAGGCTGGCCACGGCAGATGAAGTGGATCCAATAATAGATATCTCAATGGAAACATACAGATGATTCAATATTGTGTGACCTTTCCTTTCAAACTCACTCACAGGAAACATATGCCAACAGAGTGCCCAGAATCCTGTGTTATTTTGTAACTTACTCCCTTCTTTGAAAGGAAACTCCATTCTCTGCACCTCAGTCATCCAATAAATACTTTGTGAAAAGCACTTGATCAATGTTAGGAAAAGATAATTTTAATTCTAAGACCATTAAAAAGAGCTCAATCATAGCCTAAAATTTTTCCCTCCTTTCTCCCCCACTCATTTATTGCTTTGATGTATACCATTGGGACAATGCTGTGACCTCCAACTTCTCTGAAGGCCGTTAACAGTAACAATTTGGACTGTTAAGAGATCCAAGCATTTTAAATATTTCTGAATGCAAACTGTCTAAGTGGTGATGTAAAGCCACAGCTAAGATAGTTACATCTGAAAACTATTGCACTTTTCCATAGTGCTACCTCTAAGCATTGGCATGGGAAGAGCTATACATTTATAGAGCCACCTTATTTAAACATAGATTATAGAATCAGAGCTTATGCTGGCCAATCACATTATCACGAATTGCATTTCCTGTATCCCTTTGGATCATTATAATAGAAACAGTGATTTCTTAAATAATAACTATTCCCATAAATTAGACAAATGAAATACTGCCTAGAATGAAATTGCTTAATCAAATTTGGTAAGATAATCATGGATCAAGTTCATTATTAATGTTGTATGGCTTTTTTTCCCCCCACAGAAATAGGGAATAATTTTTTTGTAAATTATTAAAAGCAATAATTTTTATTTTAGTTAGACACAATCTGTCTTGACCTCAGTTTCCTTTTTCACTAACTGAGGATAAAATAGTTATTGTAAGGATTAATGATTGAATACATGTGCTTAGAATAATGTCTGACACATAGCAGTGGCTCCACAACTATTAATCAGGAGGAGAGAAGACTTTCTACAACTGTTTGACGTGCATGCAGACTTTCTCTTCCTTAAGTGTGCGGGTCTGCGTGCAGTCAGCAGGACTATCAGAGGAACTCTTAAAAATTAGACATAATATTTTTAATGCTTACATTGCCTTTCTAATTTGACAAGGAGAGAAGAAATCACAACACGTTTTTGTAAATGTAAATTTCCAAAGTTGCAAAAATTAACCCAACACCCCATTTGCTTTCGAATCAGTTAAGTTGGCAGCTGTCTTGTAGTGATGAAAGACCTAGGCCATTCTCAGACAATGTGTACATGATGCCAAACAGCTAATTGAATTAAGCCCTTGTGGAAGAGACAACTAGTCCCACCTCTCATTCCCCAGATGAGGAGATGGAGGCCAAAAAATCTACAGTGATTTATTTATATCAGGGTCAGATTCTCTATTGTTATTCAGAACTTCCATCGTAGTGATTTTTCTAGCATGTTTCTTTGCCTTGAGATTTGGTTTCCCATGGCTGTAGGATTAAAGAGGTGGGACCATTAGTAAAAATAACTGGTAAATGAACAGTGTGCTTATCCAGAGGTTACTTTTACTGCAACTTAGACTATTTGCAAGGTGGTTCAAAAATATGGTATAGAGCAAAAAAGATCACTTCGTGATCAAAATGGACATTTAAGCTCAAATACTAAAACTTCTACGCTACCCAGTGGAGTGTTCCTTACTCATTTTGCTCTTTACAGTTTCCCTAATTTTCTCTCTCCCTGTTCCCCATTTTCTCTTACCTTAGAGAAAATCCACATCTTTTATTTCTAGAATATAGCAGATGGGAACTCATATCACCAAGGATAAGGAGAAAAGAGCAAAGAGTGGCTTTGCTATTAGAAAGGGCACAAATATTGTTTGAGGGCACAATGACATTGAATGATCTTTCTGGCTAACAGAATTGGTAAGTTTTGTTTTGTTTTGGTTTGGTTTAAATAATACCAGATTCAATGATAACAAAAGAAGAGATAGGAATCCTTGAAAAACACAGGTATCCTATTTCCTTCTTACATGTCTACAGACATTTTGATATTAAGGTTCAAGATCTTCTGAAGATACCCTTCTTATCCAAGACTGTATACAAAGTTGTTGGTCAGATGTGAGCATATCAAGTCACAGAAAGATTAAAGCACATTTATCATGCTCTGGAAAATAAGACAACGTGTGATACATTTTATAAAATTTTATTACAAGCATTAAAATAATTTCATTTTTAAAAGAATAAACTTCTGCTAATTGGAAACCTAGATATGCAGAGTGCCTTCCAACCTGATGATGCCAGAGAAATGAGGTGTTACCCTCCATAGTCTCTCAGTAGAGACAAGAAAACACTTTCTCTACACTGGTAACCCTTAATTAAACTAAGTTTTTGGTGTGTCTCTTCAGGAGAAGGTCACCATGTCAACAATAATGAGGGGAAATGGCATTGTGAACATTACTGGGTGAGATGTAGTATATTTCTTACTTTCAATTATTGTCTCCTTGTTTGAATCATTAGCATTTGGCAGATTTGTTGCTGAGTTTGTTGTTCTGATTTAAAAGTTGGTGTTAGGTTGAATATGTTCTTATCTTGATCTTCTATTTCTGCCATGACTTGCATTTCTTGCTGAGTTTCTGACTTGAATTGCTCTCTTTTTTTTTTTTTGCTGAGCTTTTGCTTTGTCTTGTTGTGTTTCTCTCTGGAGGTGTTTTCTCCCCCCTTCTTCTTGCTATATTTCTAGTTTGGCCTATTGTATTTCTCTGGCCCGTTCATTAGCTTTTTTTTTTTTTAAGTTATTCTCCTGTTCAGTCTATGCAGTACCTAATCAATACACTTCCTTGCTTACTGGGGGATTTCCAAGTTATTGTGTTTTCTGTCGGCTTTGATACTGCCTGAGAGGGGTTTCTGTGCTTTGGCTAATGTGCTGTTGTCTAAATTTGCAGGGTTTCAGCTCATTACACTGACTTTAATTTTGATGTATTTGTATTTTATCCAGTTCAAGTCATGTTTCTTTCCTCTATCAATTTAATTACTTTCTGCCTGGGCAAAATTGTGTGTATACAATTGCTGCTAAAGCGACAAAGGTTTCTATTTAAATTACTACCCAGAACATCAGCAATTCAGTCTAAGAGATACTCAGAACACCTCTGATTGATGTCTTACCTTTGTGTGGGAAAGGAAATCTAGAATACTGAGAAGGCCTTCTTTATAGAACTTAGTCAAGCCTGGTTTATAGCTGTGGAGTCATTAATGTAGGAGATGAGTAGAGGGCTCTGGGGTCACAGTACTGCTTCTCGGTAAGAAAGAATATATGACCAATATCTATTCTGTGCGAGTTATGTTCAGAAAGCAGGGGGAAGAAATCTTTCTTAGGTGTTAACTTCTATTTATCTTGACTAGCCAAGCTCCAGCTCTTATTTTTCCATGTGTGTACGTGTAATATATAAGTTCCTGGATTTGAATTGTGGTATTTCTTTAATTATTTTGCATTTGGGTTTGTTAGTCAGCCTCATTGATGGAATTTCCACTGTACATGGCAATATAGCAACTGACCTAAAAAGAAATGACTTGGGAAATATGGTAACTCTTCCTGTTTTCAAAGACGTCTGATATTGGGGGGGGGAGGGGTGGCACAGAGAAAAAGTATATGAGAACTACGTCTTTGAAAATAGAAACAATGCAAACACCTCAATAAATACACAATTGGTTATTTATAGGGTCTAAGCTGCTCATTCTACAAATATAACAATTGTAGCTGCTTTTGGAAATGCTTAGGAGACAGAGGCTTCTAGGTGTATCCGAACATGTATCATAAAGTTCATCAACCGGCTATGCTCAGCAAATGTGCTCTCTCCTCAATTGCTTAGCTCTGCTTTATGGGATAAGAGCCTACTCTTTACCTACTCTCTATCATTCTGTATTTCCCTCAACAGCAATTGTTGACCCCCTATGCTTAACAAAATTAGGCTACTTACTAAGAAGAAGAAAAAGTTCTTTTTTGATAAGTGCACCTTCTCTAGTACTGGATAATTTCTCTCAGCCTCAGTTTTTTCATCTGCGTAGTGAGAATACATGAAATGTGAGAAAAAAAATAACATTTATAAAGTAGTCAGCTCAGCATATGTCCTAAGGTGAGAGCTCTGTAAGTGAGCTATTTCTCTTGTGTTTTTTTTCTTGGTAGTGGAAAACTAAATTTCCGACCTATTTTGCATCCAAGATTATTATGACATACTACATTAGCACATTTGACCTTGATAGAAAGTGATCTTCCATAGTCTAGTTGTATAGTAATAGATGGGCAAATGCTCTGATTCCTGTGCTCTATAGCCCTTCTCTTGCAAGGGCTGAAGTCATGTAACCTCTTCTTGCAGGCTCACCCTACCCCATTCCCTGGCGCCAGTACTGAATTCACCAGGAATATTGACTCATGCTTTCAGAATCTCAGGAAGTCAATCCTGAGTGACTTTGTGCACACTTTTGGCAAAGGGCATCCTACCACCTTCCCAAGACCCATGTCCGTCAGTCCCATTTTTTCTTGGTGTTGGTAATTGAGTCCCCCTATGTTCCTGGAAACCTGCCCAGTACCCTAGAACGTGTATTGCTGCCTAACCCTTACCAGGCTGCCCTCTGAGACCAAAGTCTACTTCTACACTCTTTTTTGGACTCTAGATTCCTACTGCACACACAGCCCTTATGCCAAATGTTGAAGTTTGTCTGGCCTTCCAAATTTCACCTAATGATGTATGAACATAATTGTGCCTGTCTGTCCAGATCCCCTACTTTAGCCCTATATTTCTTTCCTCTTCTTTCCTCTTTCTTTAGTCTATGTCCCTCTGTTGTATACCTGGCATGCATTTTTTAAATGATTTTTAAATTAATTAATTAATTAATTAATTTGAGATGGAGACAAGCAGGGGGAGGAACAGAGTGGGAGGGAGAAAGAATCTCAAGCAGACTCCACACTGAGTCTGGAGCCTGACGCTGGGCTCAATCACAGGATCCTGAGATCATGACCTGGAGCCAAAATCAAGAGCCTGACGTTTAACCAACTGAGCCACCAGGCACCCCTCCCTGGCATGTTTTGAGTACTACCTTATTGCTCTACTTACCCCATGTAATGAGGGACCATACTTCTTCCTGGACTTGCAGCTGGTTATTTATACCATGTACCCACCCATGTAAAAATGTCCTCATTGGGTTCCACCTTTCGTTCCAGATCTGCTCTGCTCTGCTGCACAATGTCACTCCATGGTATCATGCGGACTTCATGTAGATTAATCAAGCATTATGGTTTTGCTCTGTGGTAACCCTACACACTTTTTATAATTTTTGAGTTTATGATCTTTTTGTGACAATTCCTTTTAGATGAAAACACTTTTTTGTGTAGCCCGTTTAGTACTTTAGATGCTCACTGGATTCTGGATGAACTTACCTTGTTCCAAACTATGTTCAATATTGAACAAGATTGTAACCAATATTCAGGGCAGTAGACAAGGAAAGGCTATGGAATTTTTATGAACTAGAAAGTGGTGTCCACCATTGTAATGAAGCACCTACATAAAATTGTATAATATGTGAGTTTCTTATTCTTCAAATAGTCTAATTGATTGTTCATTGGGCTCACTCAGCCAAAAGTAGAGAGAAACTTTGTACAGACATCATTAGTTTTTCTCCATTTAGAGATTAATCATGAAGAGCTCTGGCTCTTTAATTCTGTAATTTGTATATTTAATGGGCTGCTGCAGAATCTATGACAGTAATTAGCATAGCCTGAAAACTCATTAATACGCAACAACATGATTAATGCAGCATTAATGCAAACATGACTGAAGTTATTTGGGTTATGTAGTAAGAAGATTAAAGCTAAAATGTCCTGTTTGTTTTACCAGTGGTGAGTATAATAGTGTGGCAAAAAAATAAAATAAAAACAGGTATCAAATTAGTTATTTTAAAATAGGGGGAAAAGCCAGCAAAATTTAAAACAAAATGATTTCCTTTTTCACTTCTAAAATTTAGGGCATACAATAGTCTCCATTTTTCTATTTATTTGTTTATTCATAAATTTATCAGTAGTAAAGATGAGCTCATTCAACTCTTTGGTTTAACCTAGTTAATCTTGCAGCAGCTTCAAGAGAACATTATTAGTCTTACAATGAAAAATTTTTAAATAATACCAATCTTTGACCAATACATTACCTATTTATTTTGAAATTAATATACATTATTGCCTTTGACAAATAGTGAAAGGAACTGTTCCTAATATAAAAGTTACATACCAGGCCTTCTTATTGCATTTTATCATCTTAAGTAAATGTTTAATACTTTAGAGGATACTACCATTTTAAGTCCATCTATTTCAATAAAGCTATCATTCATTTCATGTTAAATAATGAGAGACTCGGTAACGTTTAGGGAGGTAAGACTGTAAAAGTTTTACTTGTTGTTCTTACCCTCTCATATAGTCATATTAAAGCCCATTTTATTAGTCCTAAACTTAAACGACTTATTTCTCAATCTTGTCATCAAATGTCAAGCATCATTTATAGTATCTGAAACAAAATTAGCATTTTCAGGTGCAAAGCTTTTTGAAAGGCTGGCAATGTGTATATCTGCTTTTTTTGTGCTTGCTTTACTTCAAATCTATATTAGGAAACGTTTTTTTCCTCAACAAAAAATCAAGTGAATATATACTAAACACCTGGCTCTTAACGAGGCTGTGAGGAGGCAAAATAAGTTCATTCTCTCATTTCTGCACTTGGAAATGACTATTTTATAGGAGAGAAGCTTCTTCCAACCTAAGGATTTCAACTTCTATGAGCAAAACTGTACCATAGGAAAAAAAGCCAATCAGCATTACCTGCCACCAACAGATGGCACTATTATTAGAGGCTCAGATCATGACTATTTCTGGGGTCAATAGATTTGCTAACGGACTTTCAGAAGATAGTCTATTTGTAATGCAAAGAGCCTTTGTAAATGCAGTAAAGTGGTAAACATGCTTGATTTTCTTTAACTAGGGGTCCTGTCAAAAGTTCTGTAAAACTTATTTAAAATCCTTTATGTAGACTGTTTCACTTAATTCAAATATATCTTCTTCCATGTAATTCACATGTGTGAAATTAAGTTGTAGAAATTTAAAGCAACCTATTTAGAGGAAAACTGGTCTTTATGATCTCTATAATATTATATTAGACTAGCCAACCGATGCTTACAAAACTAAGCAACTAAATTCTACTGAAATAAAACAATGTTTGACTTTTTTTTCAAGGGAAGGACCTAGACACAGAGAGAAAATGCACCATTGGGTAAAATCATTTGCCTCTAATGTTTTATTTCACCTCTATGGTTTTTAGTGTACTAGAGAACTCTTTAATCAGACCATTGCCAAATTGAATAAATGGCTACTTAGTGATTACTGGACTATTTAGTGATGGAGTTTTGGAGCTTCTTCTTATAAATAAGCTTTCTTTTAATATTTCATGTAAGACCATCCTAATAAATGACATGGAACAGAATCTATTTGCCACACAGTATATCAGTCTTTTCTTTATTTCCATATAGTGATGAAACGACCAGGCTTTCTTACAGTGTAGCCAGTCCTTTTTCTAAGAAGCAGTGCAGCTTCTTCATCCCATCCTCATGCCGTCATTAAAAGTGTTTCTAATCACTGGTCCAGAAAACTGGAGAAATGAGACATTTTTGTTTTGTCCCGAATTGAACACAGCCAAGAATTTAATCCATGTAGAGAAAGTTGCTTTTTTTTTTTTTTTCCTGTAGGTAAAATTCAGGGGGACTGGTGTTGGGGTCTTTAAAGAATGGTTGAATGGTTGAAAAGATGCATTGATTCCTTCATTGCTAGGGAGATCAGGAATGGTTTTTGGTCTGGATTTTGGGAAAGCAAGGAAGAAACGTGTTGACTAAGGATTAAAACAAAGATAAATATCATCTCTAAACTCTAAGTTCTTGGGGAGTCAGTTGTCACATCTTTTCCAAGTTAGTATTCCCAGTGATGTACCCTGTCTGTAGGAGACACTCACTATACTTTTGTGAGGTAGAGTAAGAAACTACTGTAATTTTACACAGAACTACAGGTCTGTATTATAAAGGACTGTGTACTTGTACGAAGTTAGACTGTGAGAAGGTTATGTAGGTAAGGGTGCAGAGACGTTTGTTCTCGCAGAGAAGCCCTGAGATTCTCAGTTGTAGATTCCCCTCTCTTCCTTGGAGTTGTGCAAGTATTCAAAGTGTTTCCAGTTACAGGCTTTATGTAATATAATGAGTAAAATGAAGGTACTATATAGCCCTCTGTTGTTATTGCTAATTAACAAAACCAAATCAAGGACCTCTGAAAGCAAGCAAATTCGATGGGCTTTAATAATAATGATAATAGAGAATACTTATATAGGGCCAAATAGTTCAAAATACTTTATACATATGAACTCATCTTATCTTCCCAAGAACCTTGTAAAAGAAGGAACTATCATTATTCCCATTTATACATGAGGAAAGTAAATATAGAAAGGTTAAATAATTTGTCCAAGGTCACACATGAGTAAGTTCTAGAGCAGAGTTAATATTTGAACCCAAGCAAGCTGGCTCTAATGTCTATCTTTAACCACTAAGCCAAACATCAAATTCCCTTGTCTTTGGAGTTACACCAAAGAAATGTCTTAACAAAATAGAATAGGACATTTGGACGAAAAAAAAATTTGTTTTAACTCTATAAGTGCTGTAATATAAGTTGGAGATCAGGTGAGTGCCAGGCAACTACCTCCTGTTTAGCCAGCTTGAGGGAGGGATGGGTCCTATCCTTCATTCTCTTTTAAGTACGTGGTATATGTTGTCAATTCCTTTTTACACCTTCCTCTTTTCCCTTCTCTTTACTTTCTCCAAAAGTAGTTAATATATCTTAAGTGGTTGAGAAGAGATGAAATTATATTAACTGATTAAAACATAAAAAGTTCATTCATAAACAGGTTTATCTGCACACAAGCAAACATTTCCCTGATTGACTTACTTTCACTGAATTGAATTTACCTCATATTCTAGTGCCATGATGATACATTATTAGGAATGAATTAATAACCAAATTCAAATATATACATTGTTACCATGCAGATCTATTTTCCTCAAGTCCCATAATAATGTGAATTAATGAAAATGTAATTAAGTTGCAGAGAGAATGTACTCAGTTACATCTAGGAATTTACTTTGTAGCAGTAAGAGCAATTACACAATGACGTGGGCTACTAAAAGGATATGGGATTTTACTCTTTCATTTGCTCAACATACATTTATTAGAGTCCTAGTATTTTCAAAACATATCTTTGGTAAAAAATCTTGGAGTCTGACTACATTTATAGATTATATATTCCTTGGCCTAGAAGGAGAAGACTGGTCCCTTTTCATAAAATATCCTTTCTGGAAAGTCCCTCAAAATGCTACTGGAGTAAAACACTTGATCCTTAACAAAACATGGCTGCCCAATCTATTATAGTCTACTAAAGGCAAAGTTATTCTAGGCAGCCAACAGACTTTCCTGTGCTCTACTGACGAGCAAGTCAAGTGGAGTAGAACAGGGATAGACTGGCCATGGGTTTTATGGTTATGCTAAATTAATGTCCGTGGACCTTCAGGAGTATCCCCATTCTAAGTTTATAGAAGAGGCAATATGATATGATTATATTAGCACACTCCAAATTAGATGTGGATTAAGCGTTGATCTATCAGAGGCCTGTAAGTCCTTGGGAGGAGTCCTTGGGAGTCCTGATTTTGTTTTTCATTTGTTACAGTGTTGAGGGTATAACCAGCTCCTTCATGGTGGATTCCTTTACTCTTATGCATAGAATTTTATCATATAAGAATCATGAAGTGATAATAACATTATCTTCAAAGTGTAGGATCACAATCAGAAGTAGACATTTTGGCTTCGTTTTGAACTAACAGTATATTATTTGAAAGTGAAACAAGAAAATTTGTTTTTATTTTATTTCATTTCTGGGATCCTACTTTGCTTCAAAGGAGTCTGAAATATATTCTCATATTGGTCCAATTGCTTGGGATCCACTGAAGTGGTTACTAGAGAGATTTGGTGTAGAAACCCCAAAGCAAATTTCTTTGATGGTGCTTGGAGTCATTGGAAATTTTCAACCGTTGGACTTGACATAAAAGACACTGAAATCATTGTAAGATCAAGATCATTCAGCAATTGTAGTAATGCTGCAAGTGAGTGGAATTTGATAATTTCCCCACAATGCTTGTTTTACAAAATATAACCAAATATTTTAGTACATTTAATATAGTTAGTATATTTAAAATAAAATTTTGAAATACCTTTTATTCAATATGAATCAATATAAATTTAATTCCGTGGAATATGTATGCATATATGTATACATGTAAATGTGCAACTGTATCTATGAATTATATATGTATATGCATGTACATATTCATGTACCTATATCTTCTTTGAGGTGTAAAATGTGAAAATAGAACTTACATATATTATAGATATAGGTCTAAAAGTTTCATTTTTTTAGAAAGAAAAAATAATGATACAAATTCATTTTATTAGAAGATATTTTCATAGCTAATATCTTCTTAACCTAAGCTTAAATACTTCATTTGCTAGAGTCGCTTGTTAAAATACTTTCCATCTTACAAGATATCAGGGTAAAAATTATTATTTATCTTAGGAAACCAAAATACATGCTGAATTTTCTGTCTTCTGCTCTACAAAATAATTATTACGAGTAGATTATAATTCACATTTCAATTGTCTTTTAATAACGTTCAGTTTACATTTTAGACTATCATGACTTCAATACACAGCAGTTTTCTAAAATGTGCTCAAAAGTGGAGAGAGTTTATGTAATAGATGAAATATTATAGCTGTTAAGATGATTGGAATTGAATATATATAGTATATATAAAAAAGAGAGATGACAATTTATAATTATTGGATGCTGGTGGAAGGATCTGATTAAGATTAGCACATTTCTCATATTTGTGAAATTCTGATTTTGTGTTAATGATTATATAAATATCTTGGTATAAGGGCAATTTGGGGGTGTAATCTGGAGGTAGGTGGATGAATAGACATAGATATATACAGATCTATGTAAAAAATCTATCTAACCATATCAATTTTTACCTAAAACTTCATGCAATATAAGATTATAGTTATATATTTGAA
Organism: Potos flavus; assembly: GCA_028534135.1. NCBI lineage: Eukaryota > Metazoa > Chordata > Mammalia > Carnivora > Procyonidae > Potos > Potos flavus. The sequence continues at coordinate 46,040,376 of CM052893.1, read as the reverse complement.
ATTAAGATTAAAGCTGTTCAGAAGATGAAACCATTTGAGCTGTTCCTTGATGACATTTGTTGCCTTTTACAACCTTTGACTTGTTGATTGCTTTTGATAATAAGAGTGTTTGTGTTGGTGGTTCCCTCTATGGGGAATTCCATTTCTCCATAGTTTACTAGTCTCCTGAAACATTTCTTCTGGAAAACATCCTTTGATTATTCTTTCTTTTTGAGATGTATCATGGTCATGTTTAGCTCTGCCTGCCTTCTACAAAATAGCAACTCAAGAAATGTATGTTGAGAGGAAATATAAAAGCATGTGAAATCTACTAGAAGCATAGTTACCTGGAACAATGGATGATTGGACAAACCAAGAGTCACCATACTACCTAATGGATAAAAAATGATGTCAATTCTTATTAAGTCAGGAACAATAAGTGATGATTATCATCTGTCCTGCTATTTAATATTATCCTAGAAATTATAGCCCATGTGTTGAGATAGAAATAAGAAGTATCATTATTGGAAAGGAGTAGACAAAATTATTGTTCGTTTGGGTTTTTTTTTTCCCCAGAAAATGTAGGTGTATATCTAAAAGGGAGAAAACACCCAAACCTATTATAAGTGATTATAATGTTACAATAAGATGGTTAATTAAAAATAAATGCACAAAAATTTTTCTATGAATCAGCAATTACAGATCTAAAGGCGATCTTATTTATAACAGCAATAAGATATACACAGTTTTGTATAAACTAAAAAAGACATGGACAGGATCAATTTAAGGAAAGGAGAAAACAGAAACATAATTATTTTAGTGTTAATTTAAAAAGTGAATGAATTGAAGGTAATTAATAATAGAAAAGAATGATACTAAGAAGAAGAAGAAGTTGTCAGTTATTAGAAATATTATGAAATAATAATATGGTATTCTATTGCTACAAAAATATATCAGTGGAACACAATAGAAAGTATGGACTAACTCAAGAGAATAGACTTTAATATGCTACAGAAGGATTTCAGTCAGTAAACATTTATTCAGCAAATATTTTTGAGCATCTATTACGTGCCAGCTGTTGTTTAAGATGGGAAAATGCAGAAGTAAATAACACAAATTTCCTGCCTCATGGAATGTGTTATCTAGTTAGTTTTTAAATGTCTAAGGAAAAACCTAGGATATATCCAGGTCTCACACTATATGTCAAAATAGATTATAAATAGAATATAATGTTAAACATAAAAATATAGGAAATGAACAGAAAAAATATAAATAAGTAACAATTTTTGAATCCAGAGACCTGATTATAAAAGCAGAGAGGGAGATACCATTATTAAAAAAAAAAAAAAGATTTTTTTTTTTAAGATTTTATTTATTTATTTGACAGAGAGAGACACAGTGAGAGAGGGTACACAAGTAGGGGGAGTGGGAGAGGGAGAAGCAGGCTTCCCGTGGAGCAGAGAACCCAATGCGGGGCTCGATCCCAGGACCCTGGGATCATGACCTGAGCCGAAGGCAGATGCTTAACGACTGAACCACCCAGGTGCCCTGAAAAAAAAAAAAAGAATTTAAAACATAAATGATAGCACCATTTTTATATTAAAAATAACATTTAGAAGATAATCTGTTTTTTAAAAAGTAAATGGCTATAATAGACAGTGAAATGATTCCTTTAATAAGACAAGAGTACTTACAAAATAGTAATAAAGGCAAAAACCCAACTTCCTAAGAAAAACTGGCAAAGAATTTTGGAAATACTCAAATGAAGAACTGTGATGAAAGAAATTCAACTTCAGTAGTCATCCTAAAAATACAAATTAAAATTAGAATAAGATCCCAATTTTAATCTAATGCCAGATGGTGTCTGCCAGATACACCTGGCCATATCTCTTCATTATATTGAAAATATTTTGCCTGACAATGGTTGCAAGACTTTAGATAAGATATGGAAAGGAAATTAAGCAACTTGAGAAGTCTCTTGCAATAAAATCAGAAATGAGAAGGCAGTTAGATGAAAATTCTGGTTGATTAATTTATAAATTCACATACTACTGCAAGATTTTAGATATCATCTAATCCAATACCTGCATTTAAGATGAAGAACCTTAGGCCTATTCTATGCAGGAAATGAGGGCGGCTCTGGTGTATATATGTTTCAAAAGCTATCTGGTGATGCTGCTTCCTTGTATCTTTATCATTTGGAGATTTTTATAAAGAGTGATTAGCGCTGACATGACATTCAGACAGTCACAGTTCTTAATTGTTCTTAGGAGATAATAGAGGATTATTTTAAAGATGAAAGACAGCCTTCATTGTTTTATAAAGATTACAATTTACAGTTTCCTAAAACTTCCTACACAGTAAAATTCTACTCTTTTATGTTTTTTTCTCTCTTTAGCATTCCCCTACTTTTTATCCTAATCTATGCTTCCAATGTAGTTTTTAGAATGTTGATCTAATGTTTCCCAAGTTCTTTCGTGGTCATGGCTGACAAACAATTTAATTTTAAAAATGAAGAAATGATATGTTTAAATAAATAAGATAAAATTTTGGCATTCTAATAAAGAGTTAGCTATTCAGGGGTTAAACCCAGAGCATTTATAATATTTTCAGATTAGTTTTCAATTGCTTTTGTCAAGTATAGTCAGTAAAGATTTTGTTATTCATGTATTTGTAGGGCTGGTTACCATAAATATTTTATTAATGGAGACATTTTTAGCACCACCTAATGGCAGCCAAGTAAAAAGAAAAACCTTTTCCAATTTAGAATTTATTTGCATAATTCAAATTAAGCTATAAGCAAGAGTTGCTTATATATGAAACTGAAGTTTTACATTCCCTGATGTACAAAATAGGCTACTAGAAATCCATCTCCAAGCTATTGGCTTGAGTAGAAATGAAGCATAAGGGATATTTGATAATGAAACCAAGAGATTTCTGCTTTCTTTATGAGAACAAGGATAAGAACATATGTAATAAAATATCCTAATTTTATGTGAGGAGTTTTATTTTAGTTTTAGGAATTTATGCATCAAGATTTCATTCTCCAGACCCTAGTTAATTTCCTGACAAATATACCTTGACTGTTGCATTAGCATGTTTAATTTGTGTAGTTTTCAGTTGCTTATAAAGCTTTGACCAATTTAATATACTTGCTTAATAAAGCATCTTTTATCTTCAGTAGATTTTTTAAAAACTAAGAGTCATATCTTTCTGTTTCTTCTGTTAGAATTGTTCTTATTGAATGTGAGTTGAACAATGTGGTTTATAGCAGAGATAAGTAACTCTAGCTTAAGCTGTACCTATTTACCTCATATAGTTTCTAGCAAGATTTGGAAAATGTGTTGACTGTCACATCCTTAGCTTTAAGATCAATGATTCTGGTTATATTATGCATCTGGAGAGTTGTGATAACAGCAGATTTGAATATCCTTCATCCTCATCTCGGCACTTTGGCTTGATACTTCTTTCGGCTTAACTTGATCAAATAGTCACTAGTTTCTAATAATATTGTCTCCTATAAAATCCTATAAAAATATGTAAATAATAAAATAGTCTACAAGTTGACTGGATTCAAGCTATATGTATAGCTGTTGCTTTTCTATTCCTACAAAATCTCTTGTAAAATTAATGGGAACTTGTGCTTCCAATTTGGATATAGATGAGCGAGAAAGACGTTCACTCCCATGATAACAAGAAGAACCTAGGCTAAATAAACACAATTTTCTATGAGGCTATCAAAGAGCAGGTAATGCAGAAAAACCTGGATGAACTGAATTTTGGGAAGAAATGAATGCCTTATAATTGATCAGAGAATTGTGGAAGTTTCCATATCTGGGGGTGGCTACTTGGCCTCAGGGAAGTAAGCCTGATTTATATAGTGAGAATTTTCAAGATCAAGGAGAAATCAGCTGTGCATTAGACAACAGTGTGTCTTTTTTTTTTCCCCAAATACTTTTATTTTATTTTTTTAGTGTTACAAGGACAACAGTGCATCTTTGTGAGACGTACTGGGATCTAGAAGAGGTCTAAATGCAAAAACAAATAAGTGAGCCCCCAAATCCTACTATGGTCTAACTCATATTTTCACAAGAATGTGCCTATTGAAGAGGGTCTAGAAATGGACTCTCATGAATTCTTGCAGTGATTGGATTCTGGAATTGTGAGGGAATGTAATCCAAACATGAGCCAAAAATATCTATAATTTCAACCCAGTCTTCTGCCTGCTTAAATATAGACAAAATCAAAATGGTGACATCACTAGTCATTTTGAGAGGGGCTAAATCACAGGTGAACTCAATCTAATTAAAGCCCAATTTCAGTTCAACACAGTCAACAGAGGTATATTATCAGATGATCAAATTATTGAAATTGGAATGCAAAAAATTTATAGCAAGTGTTATAAATATTTTAAAGAATTTAAAGGTAAAGCTGCGTATAATAGAGGAAAAAATGAAGGATTTTAGAAGAGAAATGGTAGCTCTAAAAAGGAATAAAATGAAAACTACATTTGAGAAGTAAAAATATACAACAAAATCTTTATTGGATGGGTTTAACAACAGATAGTGAAGAACAAAAGGTTAATGAATTTGAACACAGATAGTTATGAAATAAATAAAAACAAAGAGAAAAAAGATTGAAAAAATACAAAGAGGATCAGTAACCTGTGGGATAATACCAAGAGTTCTAACATACATGGAGAGGAGGGATTTAGGAAGGAAAGAAAGAAAATAGGCAGGAAAAAATATTTGAGGAAATAACTAGTGATAAATCTTCATATTTTATGGTAAAACAGCAACCTACAGATAAGAGAAGCTCAGAGAATTCCAAACAAGATAAATACAATGAAATCCACACCTTTGGTATATTATAGTCAGATTACTAAAACAAAAAAAATTTTAAAAAACGTAAACCAGCTAAAGGAAAAAAAGATGCAACATACATACAATGAAAAGAATAACAGCTAACATTTCATTTTCTATAATAAAGACTAGAGGTAATAGAATATCTTTGAAAACAATAACAAAAGCCAACCTGAATACTGTACTCGTGAAAATATTATTCAAATACCAAGTTGGGAAACATTTTAAGATAAATAATAACTGAGTTAATACTTCGCGAGTAGTTCTAAACTACAACAAGTGCTAAGTATTTTTTTTCAGGCTAAAGGAAAATAATACAAGATCAAAACTCATACCTAATGAAAGAATAAAGGAAAAGGAAAATAAAAGAAATATAGGAATAAGAAAAATATTTTCTTGATTTCTTTAAATGATATTTGACTGGCAGAAGCAAAAATATAAATATATTCTGCATTTCACACATATATAAAAGTAAAATTCATTACAAAACTAGCACCAAAGAGTGGAAGATGGTATATAGAAGTATGCTGCCATAGAGGTCTTGTGTATGAAGTGATATAATACAAATTTGTGGTAGAATATTATAAGTTAAGAATGCATATGAGTAACCATTTTAAAAAGTTTAGCTATTTAAAATTAACTCATTTCTAAATAATCCATGAATCAAAAAAATCACAAGGGAAACTTTAAAAGTTGCAAAGTTAAAAGTTAAAAAACAAAAGTACAGCATATCAGCTTTTGGAATACAGTTAAAGTAGTGTTCAGAGAGAAATGTATAGATTAATTATCTTAGAAGAAAAAGATCCGAGCTTTTCCAAGTTTCTTTTTAAAAACTCTAGCAAAAAAGTAAACCCAAATAATAAGAAACAAGAAATAATTAAGATATTATCAGATATCAGTGAAATACAAACAGATAAAGCCCAAAGTTGGCTTGCAAGATTATTGGGAGATGGAGGCTAGCAAGGGGAAAGGGGGTGATTTTGAACTATTTTCAAAGATCAATCAGTATGGTTCAGTACATTAATAGAGGAAATAGAACAAAGTATCATAACATCAATAGATGTGGAAAGCATCTGACAAAACTTAACAGCTACTTATAATGAAAACTTTCAGCAAACTAGGAATAGAGGGGAACTTTCTCAATTAGATGAATGACTGCTACAAATTATCCTATAGCTTGTACCCATAATAGTGAAATATTGCCTGCTTTGCTTTTCAGATAGGAATCAAGTCAGCATTCAAATTTTGCTGGTGGTCCCAGCCACTGCAATAAAGTGATAAAATATAATAAAAGGCATAAATATTGGAAAGGAAAGGAAAATGTCTTTATTTGTACTTAACATGGTTATGTATGTATTTTAATCTCTAAACAAGTACTAGAATAAGACAAATTCAGAAAGGTTGCAGTATAGTAAGTCAATATAACTAAAATTAATCAAATATATTAGTAATAAACAATTAAAAATGTAAAAGAACATTTAAAGGAGGCTTCAAGACATAGTACTTTAACAGGGGCCCCTGGGTAGCTCAGTTGGTCAAGTATCTGACTCTTGGTTTCTTGACTCAGGTCGTGATCTCAGGAGCCAGTGATGGAGCCCAGGGTTGGACTCCGTACTCAGCACAGCGTCTGCTTAAGATTTTCTCTCTCCTTCTCCCTCTGCCCCTCCTCCCCATCTTGTGCACATGCTCTCTCTCTCTCGAAGATTAATTAATTAATTAATTAAAGATAATACTGGAGTTGATGGTGCCATGGAAACACCTAAAGCAGGGGAGTGGTTAGAATTGTTAATAGACCAGTCCTAACTAGCCAATTAGTGAAGCTGGGATTTGATAAAAAGACCTGTAGAAGATGAGGTAGGAAACCATGCAGAGATACCTGGGAAAGATATTTCCATGAAGACGGAAGAACAATTACTGACATAGCTAGAGTGGAAAAAGGAAAAGAAGTATAATAGGAAGTGAAAGACATAGTGGAAATTGGATTATTTAGGGATAGACTATTGTGGTGACTTTCACTTTTACTTGGAGTAAGACAGGAAGTGTTCAGTGAGTACCAAAAAGAGGGACATGATCAGGATTGTCTTTTTTTTTTTTATAAGATTTTAAAATTTTATTTATTTTAGAGAGAGTGAGATAGAGAGAGAGGATGAGTGGTGGAGGAGCCGAGAGAGAGGGACAAGCAGACTCCACACTTAGCACAGAGCTGGACGGGGGCTGGATCCCATGACCCTGCAGATCATGACCTGATCTGAAATCAAGAGTCAGATGCTCAACCCACTAAGCCACCCAGGCACCCCCAGAGTTGTCTTTTGATGGGATCACTTTAGCTATTATTTTAGAATAGACCATAGTGTGCGTCTGTGTTCATGTGTATGTTGGTTGGAAGGGGTGGTCATGGAGCAATGATGGGAAAAGGAAGAGCAGTTAGGGAGAATAATTACAACAATCCAGGAGACAGAGAATGGTGATTCATATTACAGGAGGATCCACAATATATAAAAGAACTTGAATAAAACAAGTAGAAACAAATAAATGAAGTCTTTGAAATTGGGCCAAAGACATTTGTGTGTATAGCTCCCAGGAAAATATATGGCTATTTTTTTATGGCTGATGTAGATATCATTATGAAGATATATATGAAAAATCTCACCATCAGGAATAAAAAAAAATGAACTAAAACCACACTGAGTTCTCATTCTTTGCATCTCAGATTTTGAAATGTCCATTGTTGGCCAGAGTCTGGGGAAATGATCTTTCACATATTTGAAAGCAGGTGGATTAATTATTACTTTTGAGAGGTGATAGATGTAGTGATATTGATAAAAATTTTAAAAATTTTTAAATATTTACTATCATCAACGGACATTATCTTAGAGCTTAGAATGATAGAAAATATTTGTCACAGTACTGCCTTTGCTATAAGAAATAGAAACTAAAATTTTCACTTTTAGTTCCTATAGTTCTATAGTGTTTTAATTTTTATGTAGCTCTATTATTTATTAATTTTTGACAAACTTTTGTATTGAAGTTTAACATATATACAGAAAAGTGCAAAAATCATAAGTGCACAGGTTGACGAATTTCAAAAACTGACCAGCCCTTTCTAACCAGCACCCAGAGTATTAAGTAAAACATATGGGACCCCCAGAAGCTCTGCATTGTGCTCTGTTCTACATCACAACCAGAGTTACCACTATCCTGACTTTTGACACCATTCATTTAATTTGCCTGATTTTAAACTTGATGTAGTTGAGATTATACAGTATATATTCTTTTGGTGAGATTTATGCAAGTAGTTGCATGTAGTTATAGTTTCTTCATTTTCATTGCTGTATTGTATCCCATTTATTTGTCCTTTCCACAGTTGATGGGCATTTGTGTATATTCCATTTTGATATATAATGAAAAGTATTGGTATAAATGCACTTGTATATCTTTCTGAACCTATGAATCTTGGGGGAATATATACCTTCGGGTGGAATGGCTGGATCAGAAAGTATGCCTATATTTAGAAGACATACGGATAACTTATAAATAGTGCCAAATACGTTTTCAAAGTGGTTGTAGCAATTTCCACTCCTGCGAGTAGTTTATGAGCATTCCATTTGCTCTACGTATTTGGCTATACTTTTTGTTTTGTATTTCATTTCAGCCATTCTAGTGGATGTTTAGTGGTATTGGATTTTATTTGGCATTTCTCTGATGACTAATGATCCTGAGCATCTTTTCCATGTTGATTAGTCATTTGGATATCATATTTCTTGAAAAGCTAATTGCCCCCAATTTTTTTTAAAGATTTAATTTATTTATTTGAGAGAGAGAGAAAGAGAGAGAAAGAGCATGAGCTCTTGTCTGTTAAGACACATGTATTTTTTATTTCCAACTAAACTGGGAATTCTTTGAGAACAAAGACTGTATTTCTTAAACTTCTTTGCCAGTTTCAATACATTAAGAAAAATGTGTTACACACAAGGAAGGGTGCTGTAAGTGAGTGGGATACCATGTGTTGAGATCGTGTGGGGTAGTGGGAAGACATCTTAGGAGACCATCGCAAGCTTTCTCTGCTTCCTGAACTGGGAAAATTCCTGAAAGACAAGAGCATCTTGTGTCTAGGGCAGTAGGTGATCTGAAGGGTGAGGGAGACTCTGAAATTCTGAACACTGCAGACCATTTGGTTATAGGATCCTGTTTCAGCAAATTGGCTCTATGGGCCACTTCATATAGCAGGTCTTTCTAGTTTTTAGCTTCTATTACTATTAAATTTTCTAAGTATTTTAAACAAGGCCCCCTGTGTTCCTTTCATTCATGTCAAAAACCCATTTATTTTTATGGCTTTGATAATATTTTCACATGGATACTCTGAGTATCCAATTTTGGGTTGACAAGATGTCTTTTCATGTTGATGAGTTTTGCATAAATTGAAAGTACATTATATATTGATTAGTGGGAGTGTAGGCTTGAGTTTCCAAGAACAGGTTGGCATTCATAACAGAATATATTTAAAACCAAATGGCTGGGACCATCCCAGTACATTGCTGTGTATAATTCCCTGACTGTACTCACTACATCATAAATAATAATGAAAGTAAATGTACGTTTATCAGAAAGAATCAACAAAACCCCAGCACTGATTTGCTGATTGCACTTGTCTCACCAGGCATTAAGGCCAGCTTTCGAACAAGGGTGCCTGAAGGTTTGATTGTCTTTGCCGCATCTCCTGGCAATCAGGAAGAGTATTTTGCACTTCAGTTGAAGAATGGACGCCCTTGTTTTCTTTTTGATCCTCAGGTAAATGGGTAATCATAAGACTTGATATTTTTGAGAGTGTACTAGGTACCAGGTACTGAGATGAGCGCTTATATTTCACATTGAATCTTCACCAAAAACTTGGAGGTAAGTACTATTATTAGCCTCACTTTACTGATGAAAACAATGAAACTTAAAGGTGCTGACGACTTGCCCACAGCTAAAATAGCAGAGCTCACTTTCAAACCACATAGTCTGATTGAGAATCTGCATGCTTAACAACCATATGTTGTCTTATAATGAAGATGAAAACTTTTAAATACATTTGAATAGATCTATTTTTATTTTCCTTGAAAGCAAAATTATGTCTCTCTTTAATTCTTCCTCATCCTCTCTCCCTCCTTTTCTCTCTTTATCTTTTTTTCTCCTCTCTCCTCTGCCCCCCTCCCTCTCTCTTTCCCTCCTTTGTTTACCAGCAAATATTTATGTGCCTATCGGGTACTATAATGCTGGGTATCGCAGAATACAATAGTTTTAAAGTTAAATTCAACTATGCCTCTGTGAAACAATCTAGGGAAAATTAATTTAAAATATTCACGAATGTTGGGAAAGAGAAGTACAAGATGCTGTGTATGATGGGAGCATAAAATAAAGGGTCTTTCTTTTCTGAGTTGTCAGTCTTCTCTGAAAATGTGATATTTAACTGAGATGCAAAACAATGAGGAAAAGTTAGAGCAAGAACACAGGTCCGTACAGGAAGATGTGTGTTTGAGGTGGGGCAGGACAGGGGAGAAACTAATGAGAGATCGGGAAGGCACTGAGAATAAAATTTCCAGGAAGAGCAAATAGCAAACATTAATTGCCCAAGGTAGACAAGAACATGACTTATTCTACACATCGAAATGAATGTAATATGAATGTAATATAGAACAAAGAGAAAAGTGGGAGTTTGAAAAGCTGGGTGGAGACCAAGTCACTGCGTGCTTTGTAAGCAAATGTGAAGTTTTAAATTTTTCCCAAAGGCAATGGAAAAATCACTGAATAGTTGTCTTCACTAGTTAAACAAATATTGGTAAGAATTTGACAGTAGGTACTGTACTGGGCCAGTGAATAATTGAGGAATGAGTAAGACTTTGTAAAAGATGTTTTACTTTCCATTTCCTCAGGGTTTGAACTTAAAACTTCTGATCTAAATCTGAAGTTATGCCTGCCAAGTCAATGTTTTAACATTGTAGTGTAAAGCTGGCATGACTTTTTCTCTCTGTATCTAAGTCATGGGCCAGAAGCTGTGGGTGAGGATCAGCACTTAATACACCCTGGACACCCACACACCTTGGAGAGGAGAGGCAGGGCCTGCTGGACTCAGTGTATCTGAGCATCATGTCCGGCTCCTTGCAGAGGACCTCAAGATTCTGGCTGGGTTCTTCCTGTGTCAGGAAGCTGAAAGACCCATGAGTTGGCAACTGGAAAGACCCAGGAAGAAAGGTTTACACCTGGTGTTTTGACAGGGGCCTGATAACTGCAAAGCCAGTACTTGGTAGGTACTCAGTCATGGACTTGTGGGTGTCCTGTAGAATTGGGGTACCAGTAAGTGGGCAGTGGGCAGTGAGTAAGCAAAGAAGAAATAGCATCACATATAAGCAAATCCAGCAGCCAGAGAGAATAGGAGAAGCAGCAGCTGTCTCAGAAGGCCGGGCAGATGGCAACGGGGAAAAAACAACCAGCACACTGAAGTTGATTGAGTAACAAAACTGAAAATATTATTTATCATTTGAAAACTTTAAGTAGATGAATTAGGAGAGAGACACTATTGAACCTGAGATTAGCAGGGCAAAATATGTAACAAAAATATAAAAAGATAAAAAAGATGGAGACCACTAACATTATTAAGAAGAACTTCAGAAGGAGAACAAAAAAACACATGTACAATAAAAAGGATAAAAAGGATGAGAAAAAAATAATGAAATATAAGGTAAGACAGCATATCCTTTTAAGGAAAAATTGATTATAAATTTATTGAAAGGACTCATGAAGTTCTAGTCAAAGTTAAGCAAAACTATTGCTTCTGTAGGACCTCTATATGCCAGGCATGATTCTAAGTGTTGATCATATGTGTAAACACAGGCACACAGACACAGACACACACAGGCACACTCATTTAAATGCCACAACAACTCAATGAGGTAGATACTCTTATTATTCCCACTTTACAATTTAAAAAAAAATCAGAGCCACGGTTAAATTAATATCCCCAAAGTCATCCAGCTAATTAGTGATGAAGTCAGGATTGACACCCAGGCATTCCACCTCCAAAGACCGTGATTTTAACTCTGATACTATACTGCTTGTCAACATGAAAGAATAACGCTTGTTAATACCCAGAGATTCAGATAAAATACCATCCATGCACCACATTGGAGGGAAATATTTCAGCAAGCCTTCAAACCAAAAGGAAAAAAGAAAAGTCTGAAATAGGAAGAGGAAAAGCGGTGGTGAATATTAAAGCTGGCAATATTAAGTTCAACTTAAATATTTAATGGCAGTGTGACTAGAAATGTGTTTTATTCTGCCAAAGAATATTCGAAATAGAGGAGACACGTGGCAAAGGCAAAACAGACAAACAAACTAACCTCTAATAATTGTTTGGTGCTGAAATTACTAAAAGTTGAAGGAGAGGGAAAGATAAGTGATTTAAAAGTTTTCTAAAGGTATCAACTTAGTGCAGAAGGCAGTAGGGGAATGGATCACATTGGAGTCTTATTTTTATAAAATAGGCAAAAATGTTTTGTTTTAAATGCTGTGAAATAGACATTAATTATTGATAGAATGAAAATATTCCAAGAACATCCAAATTAACAAGGTGAAAAGAGACTAAATGCTAAAAGGTCAAAATCAACAAAAATCATGAAAAGAAAGAAACAGTACAGTAAAATAGAAGAATGTCAATGAAAAAGAAAAATCCTGCCTCTGCTTTTCCTCCCCCAACTCTTTATATCTGGGAATAATTGAGAAGAAGCCAGATGGAGAAAAACTTTAATTGTATAACCCTTTATTCATAGAGCTTTTAAAGTATACAAAGTGAGTTCACATTAATTATCTTACTTCATTCTTGAAGTAGTCACTTAAGGTAGTATTATTTTCATCCCTGCTTTAGATGAAGTGGCCTAACTAGGGTCACACAGTAATTTAGTGACAGAACTGGCACTGGATTTTGTTTATTTCATTCAATGCCGTTTTGTTAAACATCTGTTATACTCCATGCGCTGTGCTATGCACTGGGAACACGGTAATGAAACTGGGAACTGGGAACACGGTAATGAAAAATGAACAAAATGTCATTCATTCTTGCCATCCACTCATCTGGGCCTCCATGTCCCACAATTGGAGTACAGAGTCTCTGCTTGAGTTGGACAGGCTAGGGAAGGACCAAGACCCAGAGAAGTGTCCTACGGTGACTTCACATTAACTTGAATCTACAATTGGCCATGCCCATCATAAATGTCCATCCCAGTGTCTGTGTGATTCTAGAGGACTAAACACATCCCAGAGCTCCATTTGCAACCATACACTGGCTTGTTGTTCATCGCCTATTTTGAGTACCGTACACACACACACACACACACACACACCCAAACGTGGGGCAAAGTCTTTGCAGAATTAATCCAAAAATGATTTCCCCAGATCTGAAGCATGACTGTCTCTCTTTGAAGAATGGGGTATCTTCAAATTCTATAGAATAGGAAGGTGAAGAGGTTTACTCCACTTAGCCATAGTATTGTCATTATGATCCTGAGAATGGCTTCCAGAAAACTCTCTGACTCATCTTTTTCATCTCCTTTTCAATGATCAGATAGACAGTCCAGTGTGAGACGTGATAACAGAGTTCGGAGAAGCATACACGGAGCATTGCCAATCATTTCTGCTCCTTTCTCTTCTCCCTCAGATACTTACAGCACTCATCACTGTCATTAGCTTTTCCAGCCACTCCGTCCCTACCCTCTATACCTAAATCCTAACCTGTGTAAAAAGTCAGTAGGTGCCAGCCAAGTATGAATTGAATTGTTATAGCCAAAAGTTGCAGGAGCAGGGGAATGGGAAGGGTTTAATTAATGATGCCTGGCAAGTGAATTTCTATCTGGAGTAAAAGTATCTCTCTACAAGGCAAAAGTTACCTGCATTTTTAGGAAAGTGACAATTAATTAATTCAATAGAATATAAGGTATTAGTTGAGCAAGATTACCTTAGGATGTACTTGAGAACACTTACGTGGTCTTAGGACATGATGCTATATCTCTGTATGAAACAGTGAGCTTAAGCTACTGGAGACTGTGGCCTTCCCCACCACTAAGGAATTTATACTCCAATGCAGGTGAACTGGACATATCTGCTCACTTTTTAATGAAGTCTCTACATATTATCAGACAAAAAAATGTTGAAACCAGAATAGAGAAAATTTTGAATATTCTTCCATTGTTTTCTGTCCTTTTAGGTAGGAATAGGAATGCAGCTACTTGTAGAAAGTTAGAGGTATCTCACATTTAAGAAAGTTATAAGTTTTATGTGCTTCCCAATGATGTTCGAATTATATTTTGAATACTTTAGGTACCACTGTAAGCCAATGTTCCTTCCTCTATCTTTGAATGAGATAAGATTATCTAATGAATACCTTATTGTACTCATCAGACAAGTAGTTATTTGCTTCATGTGCCTTTCTTATCAGACTGTACAATCCAGTGAGGGCCAAGTCTGACTGTTTTGTCCTGAAAGAGATCTTTGAGGCTAAGTCCTTGGAATATAGTAGATGCTCAATAAATAAATGTCTCTTGACAGATAGACTCACTGACTGACTCAGTAACTATTGGTAAAATATACTCATAATTGAAGAGAATTACCCATTTTCTAGGATAAAATTTCCAACTCTTTAATGATTATTTAACAATTTAGTTCTTATTTGTTTTAATTTCTCAGTTTGTTAGAAACTTTGACTTTTACCGATGATTATTTTTAAGTTACTTTCTCAAATCCGTTCAAAATAGTTAAATTTGAATTGTGAAAAGAGCATTTTATAGGAATTTAAAGTCACCACTGTCTAGCACATCACTTCAAAATAACTTGAAGTAATTGTGCATGTTTTTAAAAGTATATTAGTAAACTTAAGTAATGAATTCTTTACCTAACAACGTCATCCTACATAGAGGCTATAGGTGTAAAAAATTTATTTGATTTCCCTTTCAGTGATCGAATGCATTCTGTGAATAAGTATTTGGGGAATAGGGAAAGATTCTTCATGATATTTAAAAATGAATATATGAACTGAACACTTGGAATTATTATTAAGAGTCACAGTAAAGAAAAGTTCCTCCAATTCTTAATTGCTGTATTTTTTTGTTAAGTCTCTAACAATTAGCTATCATATCCCATGGTTTATTTAATTAACTCCAATTTGGATATACTTGGTCAGATGATATTTTGTTGACCAATAATAACTTGTGGTTATCATTTAAATGTTTTATGTTCAGGGATATTAAGAAGAAACTCACATAGCATTCTGATCTCACTCAGAAAGGACTTGCAAAAGTGAAAGCTTTCATATAATTCTGAATGGCATTTATTTAACATGTCTGGTATTTTCCAAATGGAAAGAACAAACTTTGTGCAAGACACTAGAATTGATTACAGAATTATTCTCTTAACATTGGTGGGGGAACATAATTTTCAAATGATCATCAAAAAATAATATGCTAAGTTCTTCCAAGTATAAAGCAAATTTGGCATCCTGAGGCTCTATGTTATGTACTCAGATTTGTCTCCAATAAATGTGATTTCTGATGTAGAGAACTATTAATGCTTCAAATTGTTGCCAAACATAATATGAAGAACCACTTACTCAGACACCTGATCTTTAGAATGCAGCATCGTTTGTAACAATTTTAACGCTAACTAAGTACACTTTGATGAGACAGCATTTAATAAAATGCTCATTAATTTCATCATTAGCAAGGGTATGCTAAGAAGTAAGCCAGTTTCTTATGTCACGCCCAATTAGCATCCCATGCTAGTAATCCCATTAGTATTGTTGAATTCACTAATGGAAAAACTAATGGGCATGCTACCAGGGCACATTAATTGGGCACGACACCAGTTCTGGTTTTAATTATTAAACTACGATAATGAAATGTGTGTTTGTAAAATATTAAAATGTTGAAATAGGGTTGAAGAAAATAAAAGAGTAGGTAGAGGAAAGAGATATAAAGAAAGTCAACCTACAAAAATTCAAGGATTAGAAAATGGATTTACCAAATGGTCATCCTTCTAGCTGATCGAGTTGTCTATAAAAGTTGGGATATAGTCCACATGAGGAGAAACCCACCCATCCTCATGGGAAATTAAAAGCTGTTTTTTGGTAATATGAATTTCTGTATGTCATACATGTTGTCATGCTCTGTATGAGGCCTGACAGGAGCCAATTAAATGTGTAGAATGGACATGTTACCTCACTGAAGCTATTTTAGGGAAATATGAGCAGAAATGTTTTACTTACTATGATATGACTCATGTTGCCCTTTTTGTGATATAAATCTTCAATTACATCAGGTAATTATCACTTTTCTCTTTTTGAAAAATGGTATTCCAAAATTATGGGAGTTTGGTGAAATACTCCAACTAATTAAAAAAACATTTTGTAATATTTTACTCAGTTTTATTTTGTTTTCTAAAACTTTTTATTGGATTGAAGTTAATTTTTGCTAAGAAAATCAGTTTTATTAAGAAAGAAATTTATTTTCACTTTGAAGGTTTGGAGTAATTTTCTGGTGGTTTTTTAATAGTAGTAGAAGTAACTGATGATGGTGACAAAGTTGAAGTATCTTCTACTTTTATTTGCTTACTAACACTAAAAAGGGTAACATTGTGCTGAACCTGATATGGTGAAAAAGTGTTCACTTGGCTAAAAAGTACTCAGATGGAAGGTTTCTCTTCTACTTCTCTTTCTCTGTTTCCTTATCCTCACCTCCTTTCTGCTCATTTCTGTTCTCGATGTCTGCCATTTCCTACTCTTACCTGCTTAAGAACTCATTTTTAACTCTGATACGATGACATCAGATGCAAGTATAAATGCTGGATTTTAGACTACAGAGCACTGAGTACAAAGTTTAACTGCAGTACTTATGGTCAATGTATTAATAATAACTGGCTAATTTTTAATATGAATCTCAGTCTTTCTACTGATTACCAGTGTAGTGAAGGTAAGAGAAACTAAGATGCTAGACATTTCCCTATCTTTAGAACAATCTGGATTCAATAGTATGTTATTAGTTTCCAATTTTTATTTCATATTTCTGCCAAAATTTTAAGAGCTAAAATTTTAGAATAGAAAATTCTTTACCTTTCTCATGACTGTAAGTGCTCAAAATGCAAGTGTGCTTGTAAGAGATTTTTTATTTCAAAGAGGTCTTTTCAGCTTTGAGCACGATGGTGTTTGCAAAAGGACGTCAGAGAAAAGCCAGAATGATGTTAGGCATCAACTTTAATTTGAGTTTGGTTTGAAAAGTAAGCATGCTTCGTCATCATCATGTCAAAATTTATAAATTGATTTTTAGCAAATATAGAATTATATGCATAGGAACTTACAAACATATATATATATATATATATATATATATACATATATATATATATATATATATATATATATATATATATTCATTCATTCATTCATTCATTCATTCATTCCCTTAAGGGGTCTTCAGTGGAAGTTACTACAACTAATGATGGTGGGAAACAATATAGTGATGACAAATGGCATGAAATAATAGCTATTAGGCATCAGGCTTTTGGCCAAATCACACTCGATGGGCAGTATACAGGTAAGAACTTGATATATATAAATAGTTCTATCGATACCCTAATGTTGCCATACTTTTCTGTTGTTTATATTTCTACATCTTTCATTTCACCTTTATCTCCTCTCAATTTCATCTGCATTGCTGTTAAATTTGCCTTTGGGGTGCTCCTAAAATGATGGAAGTCTGGCAACCATTTTCTCATTATGCACAGTTTCAGTAAAGCAAGAGAAACAGCAGAGTCATCAGTAGCAATTTTGTCTTTTACAATATGCAAGGGCTTTTACTGATGTTCTCTCATGTTATTTTTGACCTGCAGAAGACAAATAAAGTAAAGCAGTTATTATATGCATTTTAGAAATGATGAAACTGGGTCTCAGAAAAGGTAAACAACCTTTCCCAATTTGCGCAGTTGATAGTGTTCTTGGGACGCTGATCCTATCTTTGTAATTTGAAGTTTAGTATTCTTTCCATCCTACCCTCTCTACTGTCCTTATATAATTATAAAACAGTTACAGTACTTACATGATGATGCAGGCTTTTATTAATAAACTCAGGAAATATAGAATTCTAATGAGCCCCTACCGTATGCCAGTATTGCTCTAGAAACCTGGATACAAAGAGCAAGATTTACATTTTAGGTGGGAGAGAGGCAGGAGACAGAATAAATAAGTATTGAATGAGATTAGGTAGTGGTATATTTTGAAAATAAAGCAAGAGAAGAGAGAAATTGCGTGTGTGTGTGTATTGGGGAGAGAATGTTTTGATCTCATAAAGGACTATTAGAAAAGCCCTCTTTGATAAGGTGACATTTGAACCGAAACCTAAGAAAAGTAAGTGGGTAAGCCAGGAGAGTAACCAAGAGAAGAATGTTTCAAGCCAAAGGAAGAGTTGCTGCCAGGGCCCTGAAACATATATGGCATGTCAAGGACCAACAAGGAAGCCAGTGTGGGAAAGAGTGGGTGAAGGGACTAGTAATAGGCTGAAATCAGAGAAGCTTTTAAGGCTTTATTACATAGGGTCTAGTGGGCTTTTACTTAGAAAAAAGGAAGCTCTTTGGAAATGAATTTGAAAGGGAACAAGGGTGGAAACATGGACCACAGTTAATAAACTTCTGTAATAATTATAAAATAATGCAGTCAAGAAAAAATGGTTTCTTAAACCAGGGAAGTAAAATTGCAGTTATAATGAGAAATCTAGGTATATCGTAAATGTTAAATTAAAAGTATTTGATTCAAGTGGAGCAGGGGTTGGCAAACTACCTATGGGCCATATCCAGCTCATCACTGTTTTTATAAAGTTTTATTGGAGCACAATTGTACCCATTTGTTATGTATTGTCTGTTCCATTTGAAGCTGCATTGTCTACAAAGCCTAAAATATGCACTACCTGGCCCTTTACAGAAGGAGTTTGTTAATCCCTAATATAGATCATGACTGCTAAGTTTAGGGCCTGGGCAACTGGAAGAATGTAGCTGCCATAACTAAGGTTGACAGGACCATGAGAGAAGCTGATACGGAGAGAGATGTTCAGTGTGAACGCATTCAGTCTTAGTATCTGTGAGGTATCCACGTGGAAATATCAGGTAGGGTTCTGGATACAACTCTTAGATCAGGGAAAATTTCCAGACTAAAGATATACAATGGAAATTGTCAGCTAAGGATGGCGCTTAACACCAAGGGACCAGATGTAATTACAACCAATTAGAGTGGTTTGGGTTCTGAGGATAAAAAAAAGAAAGAAAATGCCCCTACTCCCAAGAAAGGATGGAGTTGTTAGATGGAAGTCTTAACGGGAGATTTGCATTGTTAAACAACATAGCCCAGGGCCCAGGCCTCTTCTGGTCTTTGGCCTGGTCGTTTGTATAGGTGCCCAGCCCTCTAGGTCATCCTTCCAGAGGACTTAAGACATCCGTGTATGTGGAGAAAGAGATCTGAGAGAAGAGAAGGCCTTGTCCTTCCAACATCAAGATGTCAGGACATGAGGAAAAACCATTGAAGAAAGGTAAAAAAGAGGAGAACCAAGAAAGAGTGGTGTCCAGGACTCAGTGAAGGGTTTAATCATTTGTTAAATTAGTAGAACCCAGATTATCCTGGTGAATCTGGAATTCTCATCTCCTTTTCCATAGGTTCTTCGGCCACCCCGAATGGGAGCACTATTATTGGAGGGAACACGGGAGTGTTTGTGGGAGGGCTTCCACAGGGTTATACCATACTCAGGAAGGATCCTGGTAAGTTTGCTGAAGGTATAGGATTTATATGTTGTCACCAAAATTTACAACATAATCAAGTATGAATACATTAAAGTATGAATAATAGTATTATATTCTATCTCATGCTGTATTTCCTGTACCGGTATGCCAAAAAAGTCCCTTAGGTGTCTTCTTTTCTAAAGGGACTGTGTATTACTTGCATTTAAATTCTTGGTGCCAGCCCTCAATCTATAAAAAGAGTTTATTAAATTTTTGCTGAAACGAATGATACTGATTTCAGTCAAAGTTATCTTATTTTAAGATTGTGTATCAGTTTTTCTAAGATTTTAAACTAAAGCAACACAGAAATAGAAAACTGTGGACTTGATTTATCCTCTCAATAGGGTAAAGAACATTCCCTGAGTATTGAGCATGTGATCAGCACTAAACGAGTCCCTAGATGTCCATAGATGAATAAAATGTGGTCTTTGCCAAAATAGAGGGTATATTACGGAAGGCATAGAATGCTGAGCAAATGCTGTAAGTGCTATAATTGAGACAGAGACAAAATAATTCCTATATTTTTAGGATGAGAGAATAAAAACTGATCCAAAATGAAATCAATAAAAACTAACATGGGTGAAATTAACTTTAGGCAGAAAAAAAAAATCACCTTTCCAAATGCATTGCTAAGATTTTAGGGTTGTTTTCCCATGTTCTCATTGAAGGGCACAGAGTGTCTTCCAAGTCTCTCCCAGGAAGTAAAATGTAACTACATAAATATTACAAATGATCTAGAACCTAGATAAGTATAAATTGTGCATGTGTGGTGGTCTTCAGGGAATCACAATGAAGATCAAAAGGAATAAAATGTTTTTAATGAAATTTGGAGAGGGATATATTTAAATACTCAACACTGAATATAGGTACCTCCTTAGAAATATCTCTAGAGTGGAGAGGGTTTTTACTGGACTAGATTGGTAGAGAAGTCCCTTGAAAACATTCACACACACACACACATACACACACGAAAGAGAGAGAGAGAGAGAGAGAGAGAGAGAGAGAGAGATTGAGCTCTCTTGAGCCTTTGTCCTTGTTCCTTACCCATCAAGTACACTTCTTGGCTATGGTACATTCATGCACTGGAAGAAGGGAGCATACCCTGATAGCAAGTAACCTTCTTGTAGAGGACATATCTTCATTACAAATAAATAATCTGACATTGTGCATATAAAGTCACTGTAGAACTTTGACTGCTGGTGAATACCTTCCCTAGAATCAAGTCATACACTCCAAAGCTGAGAACTTAACTTTGCATTTATCAATAGGGACATTGCTGTGTGAAATGTTTCTCTTTCTCTAATTCTCTCATTTGCTCACTTTCTGTCCCAGCCTCCCCTCTTACCACCTGTTTACTATGTTCATAAATCCCATATCTGCCTGGTCCAGGGTGTCCTAAAATTAAGGTCAACATTACATTAATTCCTAAATATGAAATCAAATTATTGATCTAACTTGTATAACAGACTAGTTCATCATGATGAAGAAACTAAACTACAAACTATAGATTTAATAGAAATACTCCCTTCAAATCTTTTAAAACTTGTTATAACACTCTAAGACTAGTGGCAGATGAAACCTCATTAGTTCAGAAGGCAATATTCTGGCTACTACTATAAAACCAAAGTTTTTGCATAAACATCTGCTTCTACAGATACAATGAGTCTGAACTGGGGCTAAACATTATAATTTTTACCACTTAGCATAGGTGATGGCATGGTCTTTACATGAATCATTAGGAGGTTTGCAGTAAATAGGTAGTGAGAGCTATTGCTTATTTTTTTTAAAGATTTTATTTATTTATTTGAGAGAGAGAGAGAGCATAAGATGGGGAAGGTCAGAGGGAGAAGCAGACTCCCTGCTGAGCAGGGAGCTGACGTGGGACTTGATCCTGGGACGCCAGGATCATGACCTGAGCCAAAGGCAGTTGCTTAAACAACTGAGCCACCCAGGCACCCATATTGCCTATTTCTTTTATTTTAATGGCACATAAAATTAATTGCTTGAAAAATTTTTTTCAAAGTACGTATTTCTTGATATCTACCAACTCTTACAGACATAATCCAAAAGGGTTTTGTGGGCTGTGTCAAGGATATGTATTTTATGAAGAAGTATAACCCCTTTGCTGTTTGGGAGCCTCTGGATTGGCAGAATGCTGAAGAACAAATCAACGTGTATAATAGCTGGGAGGGATGCCCCACTTCATTACAAGATGGAACCCAATTCCTAGGAACAGGTAAGTCCTAAAATAGACACCAGTGGTTGCTTAACATGTATGTTGTATCCCTTGCACAATTTAATCTCCCCTGTCCAATTACTTCAACCTCATATGAACCTAGTATTACAGAAATACCTAGTTATGCTATAATATACATAAATATATTCTCAAAGTCTGAATATGTAATATGAGTTGTAAGACTCATATATATTCATGTGTCAGATCTCTGTTAGCCCACGGCAGGCAGTTCTTGGTTGACATATGGTAGTGTCAAAAATATCTTTTGGTAAGTCAATTGTTTTACTTAGAATGTAGTTTTACTTAGAAAGATGTTTCAAAAGAATTTTGTTTACCAGGTTAATTCACAAATATCTATTTATTCCATTATATAGATGGAAAGTATTCTCAAGAGTAAAATTCAGCTATGTAATCGGATGAGTAGACCATTAAGGGAGAGCTGGAAGATGTCACCACCACTACTGCCATTGCTCCTAAGGTTGCTGCAAAGGCAAGGGGCAGTGTCCCTGGCAGACCTCCCCAGTCACAGTCTCTGCCTGGCGGGCACCCAGGGTGAAGGGGTGGAAGGGAGTACGGTGACGACTTGGTGGATAGTACTTCTTCAAATGCAAGCCCACCCCTGCCTCCTATATTTATAACTAAGCTGGTTATTTATTAAGTTGCTTAAACTACCTTCTGAATAGAAAGCTAAATAATATCCTAGTCTGTGCACTTTTCCATTGCTCTTTTCTCAACACTGTCATTACTCTGAATTTCTCTTAGTCAATGCAATTTCTTATTGTGAATACTGATAGAAAACAGTAATAGTCTTAATCATATCCATGATTTAGAGAGCAAATTGCTTCCTCTTAAAATGTTTATCAAGTTCACTCTGCCACTTCTGTACAATTACAAGGGGGATTTCATAACATCGATTCGCATCTTCTTTTGCAGAGATTTACTCGATGACAGTGTACGTCCTCGTCTTTTTACCATTTTACAATGCTGGCAGTAGTGCTTTGCACATGCTGATATGTATATATTCTTTTCTTTAAAGGGTTCCTGGAACTTCATCCGTATGTGTTTCATGGTGGAATGGATTTTGAGATTTCCTTTAAGTTCAGAACTGACCAATTGAATGGATTGCTTCTTTTCATTTACAACAAAGATGGGCCTGATTTTCTTGCTGTATGTTAATTTATTTAGTTAAATTTACTTTAAAATATCAGGTATAACTTTAAAATAAATAAGCCATGTGTTTATAATATGCTAAATCGGGATTTCTTTTGAAATTCACTTTTGTTTTCATTTTCTTCCCTAAGTCATCTTTAGTTTTGGAGTCCTGTGAAACATTTTGTGCTTTAGGATCGTGATTTTTAAAATGACAATTAGTCCTGTGAAAATTGAATTTTAGCAAAACAGAGTGGTTATGAGGAAGTAAGAAAATTCCATTTTGTTTCCCAATATTCAAAAAATGTTATTTCCTTATTTTTTGATATAATAGTGTCAAAAAACTACGTATAATAAATGTGTGTGTGTGTATATATATATATGAGATTTATTTATTTGAGAGAGAGAGAGAGTATGTGTGTGTACACAAGTGGGAGAAGGGACAGACAGAGAAAATCTTCAAACAGACTTCCCACTAAGCATGGAGCTCGACACAGGGCTCAATCTCAGGATCCATGAGATCATGACCTGAGCCAAAACCAAGAGTCAGATGCTTATCTAACTAAGCCACCCAGGTGCCTCTGTAATAAATATATGTCATATTACACACACACACACACACACACACAGAGTAAGGTATAAAAGTACAGTGAGCATTCATGAACCTACCACCCAACCCAAGAACTAAAAAATCACTTTTCGCATTTACTTATAGGGTCTTTCCTGTCCCATTTCCCTATCTCTCTCCAGAGCTAGTATGTAATCAGAATTTTGTGTTTATTATTCCCTTGCATGTTGTTATAGTTTGAACACCATGTATGAATGCCTAAAAATTCTTGTTTTTGATATTCCTAAAAGTTGCATCATGCTCTACCTTTGGGCAATTGTTTTTTGCACTCAACATTATTTTTGAGTCACTCATGTTCTCCATATAAGTATACATTTTCACGGCTACTCAATTTATCTCTTCTCCTGTCAATAACATATTGGTTGTTTCCATGTTTTTGCTATGGCAAACAAAGCTGCTATGAACATTTTTATACATTTCTCTAAATATAGTAGGCAAGTGTAATTTCCTTTACTTGTTTTAATCAGACAGATATCATTGTTAAAAACAAGTATGTGATTAAAATGTAAATTTTTAAAGTTATTTTATTTACAAACTTGCATAGAATCAAGGGAAAATTATGAACATCTTAACCTCATTGCTCATATCACTCATGTCTTAGTGACTTTATGATTCTAAGATATTGTCAGCTCATTTATTTTGTACATTTCTAGATTATATACTGTCAATTTTGCTGACCAGGTAAGTGGAAATATATCCCTTCAAAGTATTTATTAAAATTTCGTCTTATTTAAAGTATTTATTTGTCCTCTAGTTTACTGTTGGCCTCCCTCACTGAAATGTAATCTCTCTGAGCACAGGGCTTTTGGCTGTCTTCTTTACAGTTCTATCTTCAGGGCCTACCTCTTACACCCATTAAGTGTTTGATAAAGATTGTTGGATGAATGAATGAATGAACCTGTAAATGAGTTCATGTTGGGGTGACTCTCACTAAGCATTCTTTCATCATCCATATGTCTATAAATTCTGGGAGGCTGCAAAGATATTTTCATTTGACTTTTCCTCTCAAGGACCACTTGCCACTTTGGGAGGGTCACACATCCTGCTATAGCCTCCTCCAACCCTCCATCTTCCTCCATTCACTGACTTTGGAAATATCATACATTTCTACTATATTGAATAATAATGTTAACTTTAAGCTTTAATGAAATAAACCCTAAAGAATCAAAACAATTATACAAATATATATTGAGTGTGTACTATGTGCTAGACTTTCTTCTCACACTTCCAATATAGCTATAAGGGAAGCAGACATTCATTACATTCTACTCTTCCATATCTGAGGACTTAGGCTTCTCCCAGATTATCTCTCAATAAGAATTCTTCCCACTATCCTCAGTAGCTTCCCTATACATGACTATTTTCTGAAGCTCGATTGACTCAAAGTTTTTACTGCTAAAATCTTAAATCTCCAAATATAACTTCATAAGTTTTCAGCTCTCATTCTCTTATTGAGTTCACTAAGACATTGAGACCATTGGCTATCAGACCACTTTCTCTTTAACTGACTTGCTCCCTACCTCAGACACTATAATACAGCTTTTCTTTTTTGTTTAATTTAATTCAATTTAATTTTTTCAGTGTTCCAAGATTCATGCACCACACCTAGTGCTCCATGCAATACGTGCCCTCCTTCATACTCACCACCAGGCTCACCCATCCCCTCACCCCTTTTCCCTCCAGCTTTTCAACCATTTTTCAGTCAACACCCTCAACTTGTATCTTCAGTTCCACAGCTCTGGGTCAATCAGTCTAGCTCCCTAGCTTTTCAGTTTCAATAGCCGGTTTACTGACCACCATAGAAGAACCGATACAAGTATGAAGACTATTGACACACAGAGTTTTGAGGTTTCTGATTCCTTCATTCAACAGTATTTCTTGTTTACAGGATTTATGTACAGCTTAGATGTGGAACATGAGAGAAAAAGAATGTCAGCTCTGGAAAACACCACAACCTGAAGGTCTTCAGATAGTTTTATTCTTAGAATGGAAAGAAAAATAATCTCCTCATCTTCCAAACTCTCGACCTACAGCTTTTTTTATGAGCCAAGTCTGGTTTCACTGTCTCCTGACTCAGGAGAACAAATACCTAATTACCATGCTTCCAAACAAAGTTAAGATTTCTATTTTTACTCTAAATTCTATCCCTTCTCCTGCAAGAGCTTGTGCTGCAAATTTTCCCCTTTTTGTTAGTTCCAATGTTCTTTCTCTATTGGCTCTTCTCCCTCAACATATAAAGTGGTTGAGCCTCATTTATTTTAAATTTTTTTTCCTTTTGACTTTGAAAATTTTTCCTTTGTACTTCCCTTCCTTTCATAGTCTGTTGCATTGAATAGACTTATAATTACTCTGGTTATTTCCACTTTTTTTTATAGCACACTTCAGTCCTCAAAACTAGTGTACATTATGATTCCTACTCTTACCACATTCCACTGCAGAACTTTCTAATGTTGCCAGTGACCCCTGAATTTTCTAGTCTAATAGATAATTTTCAGTCCTTATCTTTCTTGATCTTCTTCTATCATCTGCTTTTTTTCTTAAGATATTCTTCCCTACTGACTTTCCAAAGTACTAGTTGCTTTTGATTTTCATTAAATCCTTATGATTTTTTTTTATTTCATTAAATCCTTATGGTTTCTCCAAGAAGATCATTGTCAACTTAAAGAATTATATCTATTCTACCTTCCTCTTAAAACATTGGTTTGGCTAAGGACTCTAGACTCTCTCTCCTTTTCTTTTCACTGCTTTTACACTAACTAGATGATCTCATTTATCTTCTCATGAACCTTTTCTATTTTACTGGCCTGTATTTATGTTCAACTGCCTCAAAAAAAAGTTTCTTCTAGATGTTTTATAGACACCTCAAACTCAGTAGATTTAAAATTGACCCCATTCCTTACTAACAATGGTAATATCAATCTTTCTTTCCTAGTGCTTTCCATATTGTGATGGTGGTAAAACACACCCAGGCAAGAAAGAACATGGGTTTCCTTGATTTCTTTTTCATTCATCTAACACATTCAGCTATTTGCCAGGTCCTGCTGAAGCTTTACAATCTGAGTTGCTTTCAAAAATACCTCTTTGACTGAATTTTCACTGTCTTCACCATTGTTATCTGTATTTCAATGGTTCTCATAATTTTTCTCACAAACATAGTGATTCCCTAATATGTTTCTCCTGTTCCAATGCAGCTTCTGTTTCCAGTATGAACTTCTAGGGCTGGTAGGGTAAACTTTGAGCACAAGATAATAGTGGAAAGAATATAACCTTTGGCGTCAGACAGACAAGAGAAAGAAGTACGTTTTCCATATCACTCAAAATCCTCCAAAACCTTGCTTCTACATACCTGGGGGACTCTTTCTAACTCCCCCCACCATATGTATCCATCTTACCTAATTTAGTCTTTTTTCCTAAACCTAATTAGCTCATACATGTCCCCATGCCGCTGAATGTGCTCATCTTCCTGTGTTGAAGGATTCTCCATGAACCTTACATACTTCCAAAAGTCTTAGTTTCAATCTTTCCCAGTTCCCAGGGAACAAAATATATATCCTTTCTTTGCTGCCATTGTACCTGATTCTTCTCTTGGTTATGGTATTACCCCAGATGTTTGCCTCTGCTAGTGGACAGTGTGATTCTTGGGAACAGCATTTATCTTATAGCAGCAGATTCATGGAACATGGTAGGGGACTCAATATTTATTGAATGAATGGATACATGACTGCTTATCCTATGTACTTCACAAAAAATGATACTTACATAGAAAAAGTAATAATTTTTATCTAGAATTACTTAATTTCATTTGACATGATCGATCTCAAATTTTTAAGTATCTTATTTTTGCTGGTTTGAGTTCTAACAAAATAAAAACATAGTAGATAAAATAATTGTCATGTAACATTTTGAAGGGTAACATATGGAGGCATTTCCTTTACCATGAAAATTTGGGTAAAATCTATTCATATTAGAAAATGACACCTTAATCTAAAAGAATACACATAGAAGCAATTATGTTAGTTAGAGATTTAGAATAATAAAACTGAAATATTGAATCAAAATCCATCTTACAAATTTGAAATTGAGTTCACCAACCAGTTAAAATAAGCTTAATAAGGCCTGACATTTCATTTTCTTATTGTCTTGTCATATTTTCCCCCCAAATTAAATTGATATATGAAGTAGTATTTTCTCATTTTCTAAAAACTCAAGTAAAAATAGAGTCATAGTTCAAACTATTCTCTTCAGTCATTCAATCACTTATGCCAGGGTTTAATCTTTTACCTGTGTTGCACACACAAAAATAAATAAATAAAAGTTTTTGCCTACATTATATTGTATCACACTGTATAATCATTACTGGGTATGAATTTGTTCAACTCAATGCAAAATTCTTCACGTCAATTATAAGCTTGCAAAGTACTCCATTATATGTTGCTCCAGTCCCACTTAGAATAAAGTGGAACATTTTTATAGAGTGCTTTCAGGGAAATTTGTTGCTTTTCTTCAAGAAATTGACCTTCTGCTCTCTCCCAAACTGCCATTCTGCAGTCTTTTTATATACCTATTTTCTTTTTTAATGTGAAATACAGATGGAATTGAAGAGTGGAATATTGAGCTTCCGGTTAAATACCAGTCTTTCCTTCACACAAGTGGATCTATGGCTCGGGCTGTCTTATTGTGATGGAAAGTGGAATAAAGTGATTATTAAAAAGAGAGGTTCCATCGTATCAGCAAGCATGAATGAACTGAGGGAGCGTGTGTCACAGTCCAGAGCCCAGCCACTGATGGTGAATTCTCCCGTCTATGTGGGAGGAACCCCACAGGAGCTGCAGGACTCCTACAAACACCTGAGTTTGGAACAAGGTAAAGTCCATCTGGAGGAATTCCCAAATAAATACAGCTCTGGTCCTACCATTTTTTAGTGGTTTCGTGTTTTAAAATATAGCAACAGAGTCAGTTTGGAAGCAATACCTACTCTTCCCCCTTTTTTGAAGCTCTAAAAAAAAAAAAAAAATCAGAATGTTTCTTCAAATAGTTTTGTACATTGCCCTTAAGACTGTGCCCTCACACCTAATTAGAATCAATATACTTATTTTAACTTGTCTTCAGCAGATATAATTGTAATTTATGTATATATTTCCTCATGCGTTTTCTGGTTCTTTCAGATACTGATCATTATCTGTATTCACAGATGAAAAACATAAATTAGGTTGGTGTGCACAGCTAAGAAAAATGGCATTAAATTCACTGGAAATTTTTTCTAACATAACTGCTAATTGTGCATTTCCATGGAGCTCTCCTATAGCAAAGCACACGAAAGGGTTAGTTTAGTTGAATTTTAAACATACTGGTGAAAAATCTATATTTTACTTATTATTAATAACCACAAATGAAAGAAAAAATGCATGAGTGCATGACTTCTAACTAAAGGAAGCATTTAACTCATAATGAATTTGAACATAATCAGAGAAATTATTAATTCAAAAAGGCTAACAGTAGCTGAGATCTGCTGTGTGCAGAATTCATGGTTCTGAAAGCTTTACATGAGAATAAGTGGGTCAGCTCTTCATAACAAGCCCTTATGTTCAGTATTATTATTTAAATCCCCATTTTACGGATGAGGAAACTGAAGAGCAAAGTAACCTCCCCAAGTTCACATGACCAGTAAGCAGAGAGCAAGCCTTTCTGTCTCAGAAAGCCTGGTGTCAAAATCCCCTCACCATATTATAATCAAGTGTTTTCTTTTATGGGCATTGGCCAGTGTTCCTTTTCTACAAATTGGAGAAAGCACAGAAACTTCTAGCTTGTGACTATGCATGCTCCCATGTAGAAAATGTTCTCTACATATTTCAAAATCTATGTACCACGAATGGTTAAAATTTCCATGAAGCAGGCTTTGCCTATTTGGTAAGTACATAAAGATTTAAATGCCTTTGAATAGAAAATATATGGCAAGCTCTAAGGAGACTTTTAGAAGGGTACTAGTAAGGAGTTAATGAATATCTGGGGTGTAAGACAGTAATGACATTTTCAAGGCACTTAAGATGTAACAGCAGCTAAAAATATTACATTCATATAAGGGCTTCTCCTGGTTTTCAGGTTTCTGAGGTTAGAAAGAGCTTGAAAATCCTTTATATGAGCAAGATTACTTGATCCTACTTACATGTACAAAAAAAATCCCCTGCATATGTGCAATTATACTTTGGAAAGTACACAAAAACCCATTACGATGATGGGCATACTTGGCTGTAGCCAAATTTTAACTGAAATTATAAGACAATCATGATAGAAGTTTAACACATCAACATAAACCCAACGGGGATAATTTAATCTACACTATGACTACATCTATGATATTGAAAGATATTTTATTTATGGATAATACTAAATTTTTATCATTGCAATATCATACATATCAGTGGTTCTCAAGCCACTGACAAAATATTGAAGTATAGTAGCTGGAACATAGTAAGAACTCAATAAAATGAGCTGTCATTATTATTACTATTCAAGATATATTGGAATCTCCTGGAAAGATGATTAAAAATGCAGATTTTATGACCCTATTCCCTAAGATTCTGACTCAGATGCTTTGAATGATACTAATCTATTTAGGTAACTTCATGTTTTATACAGTGATCAGGAGAATATTTACCATATGGGGGTGCTGCCTGTATGTAGTAAATTGCAATTAAAATTAATCATGTTCACTTATTGTATTTTTTTTCAATCCACTCTCAAATGGTCTTAAAGATGTTCCGTGCTTCTTAATTAGCACCTTTTTTCAGAGGCTCTACTTTGTAGTCATATTAGTGCTATTTTTTTTGTATCCGTTAATGTTGTAATCTTCCTTTAAATCAAATGCAAATTAACTTTCCTCTGTAGTTTGGAAATGCTGGGCAACCTAATTTGCTGAAGATGTGTCACCTCAGATCATGGGCATTTACCTTAGCACTACCAGTCCAGATTATCACTTACCTGCAGGTTGGGGGCGACGGGCCTGTGGCTCATGGGATCGCAGATTATGCTCTGACCCAAGCCCTGTGTGGAGAAGGCAGGAGTAGGGCCTGGAAGCCAGCCTTTCTACTACCAGTGCCCCCATGTTGTGCCGCCTCCCCCAGAAGGGCTACTGTCTTTCTGATTTGTCAACTTAGAATTCTGGGCCACCTTTTAGTTATTCAGAGGCCTGCGGGCAGGGAGTCATTTTTGATTCTCAAAAGCAAGCAAAGGAGACATCTCCATTTCTCACATGGGCCCTTTTCGCTCTTCGTATCCTAACACCCCATTCCAATTTTGAAGATAATTGTAGAGTATTTCTGGTGGAGATGATTCTGGTGGTGCAGATTTGAAAGAACGGTGACTTGATTGGACAAAACTGTCTGCTTTAAGATAGCACAGTGAGGACCACACACTAGAGCTCAGGAATTTTCACCTCCATGGCCTGAGGCTAGAGTACCCCTTCCTTATCCAATGACCCCCTGGACCTTTTTCCTTATCTCCAGAATGAAGACTCCCTCTGTGGACTTTCCCAAATTTAAAATTCCATCCCATGAATTAATTTTTAAGACATTTCTTTTTTTATTTTTCATTTTTTAAATTGTAGCGAAATGGACATAGAATTTACCATCTTAGCCATTAAGTGTACAGTTCAGTGGCATTAAAGGTGTTTACATTACTGGGCGACCATCAAAACCATCCATCTCCGGAACTCTTTCCATCTTGCAAAACTGAAGCCCCCTTTTAAATAATAAAGGGACTTTTCTTGTTAACAGTGCTCAGGTGTTTGCAAAGCTACCATCACACTGTTCGCGTTTTGTTGTTAGGGAAAGTGGGGTACAGAGAAGTTAGGTAACTGAACTCCAAGCCATTGGAAAATTGCTCCTGGTAAAGAAATCAGAATTCTTAACTTCTGAATTTTCAAGCAGATGCTTTTATGTTGAGCTTCACTGCTTTTATTTCAACTCAGCCAACTTATCGAGTGTCTACTGTGTGTTCAAGATAGACGAGCAGTATTGATCAGTCAGGCCTGAAGGCACGTGAAAACTAGCAAAGACATTTTGAAAGGAACTAGGCTGCAACTTAATGTGTTAGAAGACATAATAAAACATCATATAAATGCTGAAGAGAACAATATGGTCATTGTTACTATTAGCTTATTTTACTGTTAGGCGTTGTGTTATGTTTTATTTTCTCTTCCTGCTGATGTCCTTTAATCTTGAAAAGAGCGAGGCCTGTGTTTGGGGCCTTTCAAACTTGACAGTATTTTGTTCAGAAAGAGCGTGTGTGCACTATCTCAAACTCAGTCTGTCTCTTTGACAATTTTGTGCAGTGTTCTGGGCAGAGTGCTGCCAACCCTCATTGAGCTGATGTCTGTTTACACAAAATAGCATGTAATTCGGAGCCGCTGCTCCTTGCTGGCTGACTGGATGCCCTCTGGTCCCCTAACAAAAGAGCAGTGCATTCTCCTCACCCATTTCTTCCACATTCCCTGGGAAACTTCCCAGAACTCTGCTGCACTGTGGCCATTCTAAAGTCATTCCAAGAAACCTCCGGGTGTAGCCATTGCCAGAGCTGAATTCGCTCCCTGTCATGCTACTGTGAACACAAAACTGGTGACCATCGTGTAGAGTCAAAATTATGGAACTCAGTGAAAATGGTGGTGCGTAGTGATAGTTCCTCCATATGCTGATTTAACTGGGACTTGGTTCCGTAAGTCTGAAACAATTCTGCAGAGTTCATGTCAATAGCTCAGGAGTCCAGTATATTTCGAAACTACATTCTCCCTCCTGCTATCTTGCATAATAATCCTCAAAAGGTATTTTTCCCCCAGTGAGCTTGTTGTATAATTGTGCTCCTTAAATCTTATTTTTAGCATTAAAACAATGACTTATATAGGGGACTGGATTTTCCAGAATCGAGGGACACGTGGCTACCCCTCTACCATATGGTCTAATTGCCTACATTTTATTTCACAAGAATAAACAGAAGGAGAAAAAGTGGGCCTAAAGGAGCATAATAAATACTTTGAATCGCATCTAATCCAGCTGAATTATAATGATCACGTTATGTATTTTTTCAAGATAACACAAATCTAATACGTCCTCGTGACCGCTTAGCCTGGTAAAAAGCAGAAGGAGGCATAAAGGATTTCCCAAACGAGACTCAGAAGTTTAAAAATTGTCTCTGCAGCAACCCCCACACCTCATCAAAACGTAGTACAGCCGAGGACAGAAATGATTGGTAATTAATGACTCAAGCCTTTTATGTGATATTAATCCCTTACTATTTGCTAGGTTTCGGTGGTTGCATGAAGGATGTTAAATTTGCACGGGGTGCTGTCGTTAACTTGGCATCTGTGTCCAGCAGTGCTGTCAGAGTCAATCTGGATGGGTGCCTGTCAACTGACAGCGTTGTTAACTGCAGGGGAAATGACTCCATCCTGGTTTACCGAGGAAAAGAGCGCAGTGTTGACGAGAGTGGTCTGCAGCCTTTTACAGGTACTGTGGAGGTGCTCTAAATTAAATGTTACACATCTCCCACTTGTTGCCTCTTCCCTCCCTGCCAGCCCACTGCTACTGTATATGAGTAATATTTTAATCTTTGTGCCTCTCATTTCCATTTAAGAATACCTATATCGAGTGATAGCCTCACACGAAGGAGGTTCTGTCTACAGTGATTGGAGTCGGGGCCGTTCAACAGGAGCAGGTAAATAGTCTTTCTGAAATGGTTACGTGCACACATGTGCACATGTTTGCGCATACATGTCCGTACACGTAAGGAGAAGAAAAGACTCTATTACCCTGGGTTTGTCATCGTAAGACAGATCATGCGTTGGGTTGCGAACGTCAGTGGCTAAAATGCTGAGGAGGTCAGTGTTTTGACTTCTCAATTATTTCGTAAGTGTTTGCTCGGGCTTGATTCTTTCCTCTTCAAATGCAGAAGGAAGGAGGTTCAAGTTGTCTCAAGGATTTGGTAGGCCTGTATCTACAGTAATATATCTAAGAACAGGAAACTTTTCTAGATGGTGTAGAACCCAAGAAGCTAATGTCAGGCTTGATTACCACTGGGAGGGGGCAGGACCCTCTTGCCCCCCTCCCACAGAGGGTACATTTGAAACCTGTACTCTGATCAGAAGCAGATGTGTCTTTTATCACATCATGGTGATGTTTGCCATGGTGGTGACTATTAGGATCTTCGAATGATTCTCCCAGGATAGAAACTGCTGACTGGTCTAAATTTCTTGAGTTGGAGGGGAAAAACACCAGGAGATGGACTATGTTAGACTGACTCCCGGACAACCACTTTGTAAGTGCTCTGGACTTCTCACAGCGACCACAACATCTTTTCACGTGATCTCATCACAAGAAAGTATTCATCATGAAAAGTTTTGTGAATCAGTAGCCTTTACCATTTGGGGTGAAATATTGGTCAGGGAGTCAAATACATTTCAGAAGACTGACATGTATGTCTCTCGAAGGAAGTTTATCCTTAATAAGTCATAGTTTGTCTAAAGGTGTGTTTTTCACCAAGATATTCTTTCATACTTATTAACTAGGGGCTACTAACCCAGACAACTTTTGAGAAATCTTCTTGATCTAAGATAATTAAATGCTGAGATGGGCTACTAAGAATAATTTTCAAAGCTCTTTGCCTACAGATTTTTCAGAAGAGGACAACCTGGACACTTTTCCAGGATGATTTAAATTGTCATCTATTTATAGGCAAGACAATGAGCCGAAAGGTCTTTTAAAATCCTCTTCAACTTCAGAGCTTGGAGAAAGCTGCGATATAAAATATTCATTTGTTACTGGCATAGCCTCTGCCCCTTTTTCGTCTCCTCTACTTTATTAACAAATATACTCTAAAGACTGTTTTCAGTCTCAGTCAGCAACATAAATAGGTGTCTAGAAAGTGCATTGCTAACATAGCTGAATAGTCCCCATTTTGAGTATCACCGAGAAAGTATGCAAATAGAGCTCTGAATTTATAGCAATGATCTGACCACAAAGTCTTATGCCATAAATTCATATTTACAATCTGACCACAACACTGAGCAGCTACATGCTCCCAAGGGTTGGAGAATAATTGCACTATTTAATTATTTTTGAGTCAGTTTTGCTCTGTCCCTTATGAGAAGGCCATCTGTTAGACGGCACTGTACTTTGCCCTGTACCACATTTCAGAACTAATAAAATCAACATCACTCCCGTTGTCCCTTTGCTTGCATCTTGATTGTGTAGCCTGTGGGTTTTCCGTAGGTGCCCGTGGTGTTTTCACAGACAGTGTTTCTCTGCCTCTCTGCTTCTCCCACCCTCTGTGTTCACTTTGTTTCCCTTGAAGCTGTCCTATTTTATTGGTCTGAACAGTAAAGTCAGAGAAGGAGGATATTTGATGTGGGAAAACCAGAGTGATCCTCCATCGATGGGGCTCAGGAATCCGCTGGCAGCTCGGGCCGGCCTCTCATCCATCATCCTGCCATGGAGTTTCTTGGGTTTTTCTCAGTGTTCCCAGAGCAGTCGGCTGTGATGAAGTTGTTACTGATCAGAACTGTGAAAATCTCTAATAAATAGTTAAAGGTTATGGATTTTTAAAATTAGGGGACTCAGCTCGTGAGTGAGGTTTTGCAGCTCCTTCCAACTTCCTCATTTTGTGTTATTGTTTCTGAGATACTCTGAAGAAAATATCTCTGAAAGTGATTTTGTATGATCTCTAGGGTGCCGGTTCCTCTACCCCCCAAAATGCAATTAGAAATGTATCCTGTATGTTGTATCTGGTAGAACTTTGCTTTTTCAAAATTAATTGGAAAAACAATTGAATTTGGAAAATTAGATCAGACGTTCAGGTACAAGACAATCACATTTGTGATATTTTTTGGCTAATACGCTGAAGATATAAAAGTGTCAAACCACTATGTATAATAACAGTCTAATTATCTTACTTCAAAGGGGTACATCATTATATTGTTTGAACTTGTTATCTGCCTACCATCCACCTCCTTCTTTATGAGTGATGTTTAAAACATGTCTGGTACGTTAAATGTTTTTGGAAAACCTGGACTAGACTCGAAAGAATGTTATGTCGATGGAGTTTTGATGGTTTTGAAATATCGCTTAAACTGAATGGCTCAAGATGTGCAGTCATATTAAATCAATGCTGAAAAGTTACAATGCTAATAAATTGTATTTATGCTAATGGTTGAGTCTGATTTACTGCGGCCATTAAAAGTGAAGAATAGGGGCAATAGTCTTCTGAGAACGGCCATTTTCCCTGTTTTCTCTTTTATTCTTTCACAGCTCCACAAAGTGTGCCAACTCCCTCAAGAGTCCGCAGCGTAAACGGATATAGCATTGAGGTGACCTGGGATGAACCTGTTGTGGTGAGAGGTGTAATTGAGAAATACGTTCTGCGGGCCTACAGTGAGGACGACCCCCGTTCGCCGCGCATGCCCTCTGCCAGTTCTGAGCTTGTCAACACCAGCACCCTCACAGGTAAAGGTGATTCCTTAGGGAGTAGATTTCATTAATATTCTTTTTGACTTTAAATAAAAACATTCTTCAAGCGTTTTTTTTCCCCCCAAAATGAGCTATTCATATATTTTGTTCGATTAAAAACAGCAAGAACCACCTAATGAGATGGAAGCTTGTATCTACCTAGGATAAAGAGGATAATTCTATAAGGTTGATGGGCTCTTATAGATAAGTTCATCACAAAGTTGAGACCCTTTCCTCCCTAGAAGATAAGGTCACAGGTGGCTCTAGCCCTTAAACACTCCATACAGCTCCTGGAGGGGTCCTGTGTCTACCTATAGGACCAGCCTACCTATTGCACCATGCAAAAATGTACTCTTTGGGACCGGCCCAAGTTCACAGCACCATTATTTATTGGAAAATTGTTGATTAAACCTAATTATGTCAAGGTAGGGGAATATGAGAGCACCAGCAGTTTGACTGGCAAACCAGGGAATCAATTTCTCACAGGGCGCCGTGCCAGTCATGTAGAATGATTGCAGGGCAACATGCAGGTACATCGCACGCATGTCCCGTGCTCAGATGCGATGTCCCGTACTCAGATGCATGCGCCTTACTACAGTAAGGCAACCGTTTTCAGCTTCGTGAAATGTTAAAGCACATTCAGATGCAAAGTCAGATTTAAGCCTTTGACCAAAAAAAAAAGTAAAATGCATCAACAAATTTGATAGAAAAAAATTTTCCTCTGTCAAATAATTTTAT
The DNA here is from genome assembly GCA_028534135.1 of Potos flavus. Lineage (NCBI taxonomy): Eukaryota > Metazoa > Chordata > Mammalia > Carnivora > Procyonidae > Potos > Potos flavus. The sequence continues at coordinate 46,003,455 of CM052893.1, read as the reverse complement.
GACTTGAAAAACTGTATGGATTTTAGAGTAAGCTTTATTATCTTTTAGAATCTATTGGTCAACCCCATCTAGCCTTTACTTTCCTTCTTTAGATCCCTTAGAAACTACCACCCAAATTGATAACCAGTTAAACAGAATTTCACATCTTCCAGTCCTTTCCTCCCTATTTTACCCACCTGATGAAACCCAACCTGATGAAGCCCATAGTTTGCCTTTGCCCAGGCTGCACATAAAACCTAAGTGGGCTGGAAAAAAAACACGCAGTTTGTCACTAAAAATTCTCAGTCCTCATTTTCAAATGGGCACTCAGTAATGATGCCAACCCTACCACATTTCTGTAATAAGCTCCTTCTCCTATCCTCCTCATTCAGTATTTCACATTTTCCCAAAATGTCTAAATGCTAAGCTCCCTTCCTCCTCCATCTCAAATGATGGTCTTATGTATTAGATTGTCTTAGACACCCGAGAAGAAACAGAATCTATCTTACAGGATTTCTGTCACTCTTACTGACAAACATATATATTAATTGTATTTCTCTGAGTGATAAAGTTGTTATTAGGGGTTAAATACATTAACGTTTGCTAAAACATTTATAATTCTTTTGGCACGTTATAAGCATTTGCCATCATTATTATCTTTTTTTTTTTTTTTTTTTGCTTTTTCTTTTCCTTCCCGTTTTTACAAAGCTTTCCTTATCCTATCAAAAATAAAATCTTCAGAAGTCCTCTGGACCACAACTCTTCCTGCCTCTTCAGAGATGCGATTGGTAACTTTTCTCCCTCCCAATCATATTTTAACCTCTCTCCACGTGGTTCACAAGCTATGGCCCCAGGACCAGTATCAGCAGCATCATCTGAGACTTCATTATTAATGTAAGTTCTCCAGCCCACCCACACCTGCTGAATCAGCAACTCTGGAGGCAGAGCTCAGCTATCCTTGTTTTAATAAGCCCTGCTCATCTGATACTGAAGCATGCTAAAGTTAGAGAATCATTGCCCAGATGAATTCTTCCCAGGACCATTCAAACTCTATCAACTCCCATTGTTAAACATAAACAGACTTAAGCCAATTGTTAAAAACCTTCCTTTTATCTAAATTCCTTTCCAACTATGGCTCCCTCTCTCCTCTTTCCAAACTGGCTTCTAGCAAGAAGTGTTTACGGATGTTGTCCCCATTTCTTCACTTTATGGGGCTTCTGCGCACTTGCCTTGTTAAGGACACCAACAACTTCCGTATTTACCTTTCTAAAGAATACTTTACAGTCTTGGTCTCGACTGCTCAGCATCATTCTACATAGTAGATTTCTCACCATTTCTTGAAGTATTTCTTTGCTTCAGTGACTCTTCTGTTTACCTCCCAGTTCTCAGCCTCTTTATCTTGTGTCCTTTCCTTACTCCTGAAGCTCAACTCTACATTTTGGAGAACCTCAGGGTTTACACCTGGACCTGGAATCTTTCATCCTCTGTTTTTCTACAGTCATTTTCCAGGAACCTCATCAATTCCCACAGCATCAAATACCGTAGAGCTGGTACTGACTCCTCAGTCCACATTCCACCTGGATCTCCAAATGTGTGTATTTAACAGGCATTTGGAAAGATGGATATTTCTAACAGATACCTCATAATCTCTGAACTGATCATACCCAAACCTGAACTCCTACTCCTGTTGCATCCCCATCAATAAATGACACCTCCAGACACCTAGTTAATCAAGCTTGAAAAGTTTTCTCAACTTTTCATATTCTCTTCATGCCTCATATCCATGTTTATTGACCGATTTTCCAAACTATGTGTTAGATTCATCTATCTCCCCCCTTACCTACTGTCTAAGCCAAACCACTACAATCTCTTATCTGGACAGCGACAATCTTATTCTTTCTCACTAGCCCCACCGTAAGTCCATCCCACAAAGCAATCAGACATCATGTCCCTCTCCTCAGATCCTTCATTTGCTTTCCACTGCCTCTCTTCCAATCTCATTTTGTCTCAGTCTCTCCTCATTCTCTGGACTTCCAACTTTTGCTTTTATAATTAATGTGATATTTTTTTTAAGTCCGTATATAAATCTTTGAAGGAATTCCTGACAATAATGGTAACATAGATATCTCAAAATGAAACAACTGGGTCAAAGGCTATTAAAGCATTATTATACTCTTGGACTTTGAAATCAAGCAGAGGTTGATACAAAACTCAGCTACCTAACCTCCCTAAACTTGGGGGAAGTTATGTGTCCTCTTGGACCTTTCTTTAATGTCTTAATCTATGAAAAGAAAGAATAATATTTACCTCGGAAGAATATTAAAAATATTAAGAATTATGATATTCTAGCTGTAATGCTTTTTAGCTATGTAAACTTGTAAAAATCACTTAACACCTGTGTGTTTCTGATTCCCTGTGCATCAATGGGAATGAAATAACTACCTGCTTTATAGAATAGCTGTCAGCATCAAATGAATCTACGTATATGTAAAGCACACACAACAGCACTTGACACATGCATTGCACTGTATAAATATTAGCTATCAGATATTTTTAAAGTCTGTAGCATAATGCTTAACATAAAATTTCTCAACAAAGGATAGTTATTTGTATACTGCCAAATATATGCCAAAATGGCTGCACTAAATATACTTACATAAGTAAGCACAGTGTAAGAGTATACATTTCATTTCATCCTAGTTGAGCACGTTTTTTTTAGAGTTTTAAAAAACTTTGCAATTTTTCAAAATACATCAGAATATGGTTTTAATTTGGTTTATCTGTATACTAGAGACATTAAGTATTTTCAGTGTTTACTGGTCATTTGTACTTCTTTTATGACATGCCTAGCAGGTTTCATTGTTAATTTGTCTATTGGAAGACTCACATTTTTCTCATTGACTTAAAATAACTCATTACATATGAAGACTATTATACTTATGTTTGACTTATGTGTTGCAACTCTCATCATTATTCATTTTTCTTTTATTTTTATTTGCATTTTATTAAGAAACATTTTCTGTAGTTAATATAATATTTGAAATTTTTTGTTAATTTTCTGTAGGTAATTTGAAAAAAATCCATATTCTCCATTCAGGGTAGACTAATATTTGTTTATATTAGGCGTGCCATATTGATAATATATAATGTATATTCTCTGAATTAGTAATTCTAAATTGGAAGTAAAATCATATCAGAAACTGGGAACAGAGAGGCTTTACAAATTATGCCAGCCTCTCTTAAGATTTTGAGGGCTATTTGGAGAAAAATAACTCCCTAGATTGAAAACCAGTACAGTATATTATTGGATGTTGCTATAGGGCAGGTCAATTGTGTGAATGGTGTACAGAGAAAATAAAGTTAGAGAACCACAGACCAATTATATTTATTTTTATATACTCAATCTGTAGAAAACTAAGGAAAAAATCTCAACTATCAATGCAATTTTGTTAATTTCTCTTCTGGAATCCTGCTTTTTCTTTGTCTTTTCCTTTTTCTTATTACTTTACACTCATTATATCTTAATGTTTAAAGTCACATTATTTTAGTTATATCTCTATAAATAGAATCTAGTTTGATTTAGTTTTATATTCAACTTGAAGTTGAATTGGGAGTTTAGCTCATTCACATTTATTTTTATAATTCATACAATTGCTCTTATTTCTGCCATCATATTTCATGCTTTCTGGTTTTGTTATTCTTTTTTAATACTTTTTAGAACTATTCTTTTATTTTTTGTTCTTGCCTGTGCGGAATATGAATTCTTTAACTTTTTTTCCTCAGGGAGTTAAAGGTATATGTGCCGTTCACAACTGTGAAATAAACAGACAAGGATATATATAAGAAGTAATCTTAAAGATTATGGAACATTTAACGGTAAAGAGAAAAGAATACCAGAAAGCGAGGCAGGGGTAAGGAAGTAGAGTCAGAGAGCTGTGGATTTGGTGGAGATGGGAGGAGTGTGGAAATTGGATAGCTGTACCTGCTTTGTCATTTGGTTGAGATAACAAGGTATTGGGAGAGGAATGTAGGTAAAGTAGATCATGACCAGTTTTGTGATTGATCTTAAATTAATCCCCCTTTAGCATTTCTGAAGTGACTTTGGTGAGGTTGTAATGTTTACTTTTGGTTGTTAAAGTGGTATCTTTGACTGAGACAATGCTGGTACTGGATGCACAAGGTAATTTAGCTTTATTGGTTCATATAAGGTTCTTTAGCAATTAAGTTGTAGTAAAATGTATTGGCGTCTTTTCATATATTTCTTTCTGTTATATAGCAAGCTCTTTTATTCTTCAGATATGGGTCCTTCTTTGGCTTGGAAGGGTTGCTGTTGTATATATCATTATTACTTCTGGTAAGAAATAGCAGTTTTCAACATTGTCTATTTTTGCAGTCCAGAACACAGCTCGTAGAGTCAAATCAATCTAGGGTTAAATTCCAGCTATGTCATTTGTTAACTGTATGATTCTAGGCATGTTAAAAAAACATATCCCTGCATCAGAGTTTCCTCACCTATAAACCTTTATGTTAGAATTGTTGTGAAGATAAAAAAATGAATTGCCTCTATAGAATATTTTGCTCAGAAACAGGCACATAGTTAATGTTCAACAAATTAATCCTTTATACTCCTTGGTCTCTGAATTCTAAGTTATGACTTCATAATTGTTTCCCTTTTCATTTTCTGATTTTTCATTATAGATTCTGCTCTTTGAAACTTCTAAACTGATTTTTAAATTTTTCTGTCTCCGTCTTTTTTATGATCTGCCTTTGTTTCTCCTCTCATCCAGCTCACCTGGATTTCTGCCTACCTCTCAGTATTCTCAGTTTTCATCCCTGTCTTTTACCACTTACCTTCCATCTGTGGTTTCATGGACTCCAAGTTCGTTTAGATCTTATTAGTAGCATGAAACTGATGAGTTAAAAATTTTACAGGTTTTCTGAATTCAGTCTTCCCCAGAGCATAATAGTCTGCACTAAGAGTTCTATGCTCTCTTCTTCCTCTTGAGTCACATATGTTCTTCCTATTGGCTAAATGTACCCCCAACTCCACATCCACAGTTCACTTGCCCCATCCCTAAATTTACTTTCAGACTGAATGTTTGCTCAGGAAAATTAAATCATTTTCAAATCCCCTTACTAGGCACTTAGTTTCTGTTAACAAAAACCTTCACTGGGATTATGCCAGGTCAGTTGAGGTAAAATTGCAGTAGCCTCCCAGCAATAAATAAATCTTAATGCCCTTCTCCCCAGTGTTTGGTGAAGGAGGCTGAGAACCTGTAGGCATTCTGTACCTAGCTGGGGGTTGGGTTTGCTGTGAGCTCTCCTTCCAGTAGTCCACTTGTTTTTGCCCAGTGTCCTCCCAGGTATTTCTAAATCTTTGGTCATTTCATTGGTATTCTTGTAAGGCTGTGGTTCTCCACCATGGATGTGCACTGAGCTGCCTAGGGAGCTTTAAAAAAATTACTGATGCCCAGGCTCCATCTGCAAAGAGTGATTTTTTTTTGGCTTAGGATGAAGCCTGGGCCTTGATAGCTTTAATGTCTGAAATTCTCTTGTACAGCCAACACGGGGAAGTACTGGGGAAGGGAGGAATTTGACACCATGATCAAGTCTCAATTTTACCCGGAAATGCTTATGGCAACTTCCACCTCCCAACTGAAATTGAAAATGTAGGACAAAAAAAAGATAAACATCTATATAAAAATGATAAAATATTAAAATTAAGTAGATAAAATTGGCAAAGGAAAATCATAGAACAAAAATTAAGTGGCTGAGTATTGGGAAGAGGTGGGAAATTATGGTCACACAAAAATGCAGAAAGCAAAAGGGAAAAAAATGAATATTAACTAGGAGCACTGGAAGAATAGAGTAGTGGGGCAGAATATTTACCATTCATGAATTTGGCACTAGAGGATTAAATGAGATAAATCCCAGTAGCAGTGAAGAGTCCAAGGGTTAACAGCCCCACTCAGGAGCAAATGGGCCCCTTTGGGCTACAGGGTCTGGATTCTGTGCCCTCTGAAGGCCAGGGTTCAGAGCGGGGAGTTCTTGAAAGTTCATTTCCTCAGCTGGAGCCTCAGGGTAGAAAGCCCTGCAGTTATCATTCCAGTGTATCTTTAGACTTGTTGCAAAGGGCTCCAATTAACTTGGTAGCTTTTGCTGATTTTCCCTCCAGCCCTGTTAACATGCGAGTTGCTTCCCAGAGAGACAGTCCTGGCATTTCCCTTCAAACCAAGGGCTGCTCAGAAAGTGACTTCACAATTTGATTTGAAATTATGTCAAGAATGAGCGGATTCAAGAATCTGCACATATACAATCATTTTTTTCTTTTTTTCCCTTAAGTTATTAAACATATAAACTTATCTGCATAATTAGTATAGCATTTGGCATAGTGCTGGGGCTATAATTGATACACAGAAAATATTTTCTCAATTCCATTGTTGCATTGCATTGAGCTAAAGCCTAGGAGTTATATGGTCCTTTTTCACAATAATAAATAATAATAATTAATGATATTTATTATTCACTGTAGTTTACCAAAAGAACCTATCATAATCTTTCAGATTACCCAAATAAATCTAAATTGATGTAGAAAAATAAATGAAAGACATTTTAATTTATAATGCAACTAATATTACAGCTTTCGCTACTAAAATTGGTTCAGTCCTCATATACAATAGACTCTAACCTTCTACTTAAAGAAATTGCATTGCGTACTGAAGATCTGCCTCTCAGTTTTCTTTCTCTTCTGTAGCCTGGTAGTAATAATGAATGATTCTCAACTCTATTGGCCATAAAGGGATTCCTGGATTGCTTATAAAATACAGAGTCTTGGGTCTCCCACACAAGAGACTGTATATTTGAGCTAGGGTTTGTAAATCTTCATTTGACAGAGTGTTCCAGTTGATTCTCTTGAAGAGGGTTTGTGGATCACATATTAAAGAACATGGTACAAGGAGAATGGTCAGGTGGGAAGGTATCATTTTTCAATGGCTGGGCTTGAACTTATCCCTGCTTTGTTTTCTCCGGCACCTTGTTCCACCTGCACTAGGTTTGCAGGCAGAATAATGCTAAGGGCAAGTGGAGAAATAGAGGCAGGGTTAGTAGGGTCTCTGACCCTTACGGGCAGTGCTTCTGAAAGTCATCCAAGGAAAAGAAATGAGAATTACTAGAGATCTTGGTAAAATCCAGACTCTGATTCAGTTCATATGGAGATGGGTGTGAGAGTCCGCGTTTCTAACAAGGCCAAACTTACCACCCCCAACCCCATGTGTCCAGTAGAAAGTCAGGGAGCTCAATATTTATTTAAGAAATAGGAAAACAGGGGTGCCTGGGTGGCTCAGTGGGTTAAAGCCTCTGTCTTTGGCTCGGGTCATGATCTCAGGGTCCTGGGATCGAGCCCCACATTGGGCTCTCTGCTCAGCAGGGAGCCTGCTTCCCCCTCTCTCTCTGCCTGCCTCTCTGCCTACTTGTGATCTCTCTCTGTCAAATAAATAAATAAAATAAAATAAAAAAAGAAATAGGAAAACAAATAAACAACAAGTTTTAAATTTCAGGATGCCCATTGGGTTTAGTAAAAAAAGATCCCAGTGCAATTCAGCATGTGAAATATAATTGTAACCTTGTAGTAGAATCTAATCTGCATGCATTTAAGTTACAACATTTAAGTACCCATGGAAAAAAAACCTTTCAAAATAATGTCATGGGCAAAGGATGCTATCTAATCCTGAAATTGCCAGTATCTGTTATCTGGGAAGAATGTGCAAATAACTTTAGGATTTCCCAATCATTGATAAAAAAGTAAAACTCATTGTTGGGGTGCCTACAAAAAGAATAGAGAACCAAGAGCCCCAGAGAATCCTTGATTAATGAAAAGTTAGAGGCATACACAAAACCAAATGTACTGTACTTTATGGACCATACAAGGAGTTGTCAAGGGGCCTTTAAATCATAAGTGATTTTTGCCTTATGCCTGACTTTGGAACTTAACCCTAGCTATCAGTCCCTCAATAAGTGAGATGTTACTCTTTCTGTGGTTGTACATGTATGTATATGTGCATACATATATATGTTCTAGGTAATATAAACTATTATTATAATCATCTGAGAAATCTGCAGCGAAATGACTATAATAAAAACTTCAGGGTGCCTGGGTGACCGGTTAAGCTTCTGCCTTCAGCTCATGTCATGATCCCAGAGTCCTGGGATCAAGCCCTGCATCAGGCTCCTTGCTCAGTGGGGAGCCTGCCTCTCCCTCTGCTTGCTGCTCCCCCTGCTTGTGTGCTCTCATGCGCGCTCTCTCTCTCTCTCTCCATTAAAAAAAAATGATGTCTTAAAAAACAAATTTCAATGTTTCTTTTTCTATTCAGTTGGGAATTCTTCCTTCACAATTGTTAAAACTGCCTATGGGTGCTCTTTGGGCAAGCATGTTATTTCTTCATTAGACAATAAGCTCCAGAAGTTAAGTATCGTATTTTATGTTTATTTAAGTCTTGTTCAGTACCTTGCTCAAGGTAGACGATCAATACGCTTTTCTTAAGTGATGAAGAACTAGACAAAAGAACAGATGCAGCTTTTTGCTACCACCTCTGTAGTTAATGAAATGTTAATATTGTTATATCCTGCTGAGTTGAGTATTGAACTAGTGGTTCTTACTAAAGTCTCATCAGTGCTCTAGTTCTCTAATTTTAGGAAATAATATACAGAAGTATCACAAGTCAAACATATATGTGGAACTTAATATACGTATTCTCAATGGGAAAAAATGTTGGTAGAGTAAATAGAATTTAAAAATTAGTTCCCAAACTTATACTTCATAATGGAACTCAAGTGCTATAATTTGCAATTAAAAGTAATGGAAGCTTATATTGCTATAATGCTGATAATTACACAGAGCAGAAAATATTCATTTATTAGAAACAAAAGCATTATCTACTCTGTTCCAGGCTAACGGTGGATCCTACCTTTACAATCTGCTTTTATTGTGTTTCTTTCCTAATATTTTTTAATTGCGGTAACATACACATAACAAGCAATCTGCTTTCATACCATGAAAATATGGTCTTTAAAGTAGAATATTATATTTTTTAAAAATCAGAGTTTTATGGGGAAAGATAATAGAGATGAGTTTTCATTTTTATTTAATTTCACTGAAAGGATCCAAATAACAGTGACTTAGACAAGATTAAGTTTTTTCTTTTTTCTGGTAATAGGTGTTCACAGTTAGTCAATGTAGGGGTGGGATGTTCACAGTGCCAGGGACCCATACACTTCCATCTTTTTGCTATGCCATCCTAGGGAGGAGACTACTGCCTCATGGTCCAAGATGGCTGCATGAGCTTCAGCAATCCAGTCTGGGTTCCATCCAGCAGGAAGCAGGGATGGTTGAGAAAGGATATGAACATTCACTTCAAAGACATACTTCAGAAGTTATTCCTCCACCTCTATATACTTATGTGTGTATTAGGTATAGTCATGTGACTATGAACTTAAGTCTGCGAATTTAAAAAGTCTGTGAACTAACTTCATAGTCACATGACTATAGTTAGCTGCTGAGAAACGTTGTCCTTATTCAAAATGGCCACTTGTCCAGCTATCATTGTATTGTACTGTGGAAGAGAAGGAAAATCTATCCTAGGAAGGTCCTTAGTGTTCTCTGCCACAACAGGCAAACTTCAGAAATACATTTTAAAAATTCATTTTGATGGTATTATTAAAAGATGAATTTTGAGGAAGTCTTTGCTATTTTTGTAGTACCTCATAAATTAATATTCCATATTTGTAGTTTATTACAAACTATTTCTTTAAATGTAAATCTGGAAAGAAATGGTCTGAAAAAATTCACAGGACAAAAATATGGCCTATGACATAAACAGTAAAAATAGAAATGATGTAATGTTCCTGCTTAGCTAATGTAGAAGAATTTCATTAGGTAATGCAGTGTTGATGAGTTAATAGCTTTGTCTAACTCTCCTGAATACATAATGTGCCTGAACTACTTGTACATTGTGAAATCTTCAGATAGGCCTTTTTATAAGTTATTCATTTTCTTTTATGCAGTAAGAATCTGCAGTGCAGGGTGCAGATTTCTTTTTGGTACATGTTGTACTGTGGTCAAAAATGATGGCGACATATAAATTTTGCTGCATAGAGATAATCAACGAGGCACGTTTATAATACTATAGCAGTTGATAGAGATACTTCAAGGTTGCCAGTCAGATTTGATAGAAAAAAAATAGTCACCCCCAATTATTCTGTTTTCTAACTTCTGACCATTTTATATGTGCACTGCAGTTGGAACTAATCAAAAACTTTTTATATGTTTGTGTGTGTGTATATATATATGCATATATATATATATATATATATATATATATATATATATATATATCTCCATGTCCAATGTTATACTCAAAAGCACCTTCATACACACTTGCACTGATACAGGATTTCTTATAAATCAGTTGTTTTTAAAAGGGAATATTATAGACATACACACTTGCTCATTTGGAGGGTAAGTGTGCTACTTTCTTTTTAAACACAGTAGGATTTAGTAGTAAATTTGAACCTTTTAACAAATTTTAAGGTGTAATCTTAAATAATTTGCTATAAATAGTATGTTATTCTTTTTAGGGACATTCTTTCAACCCATCTTTTTTCTTCTCGTAGAATGAGGGTTTAGGTTGAATAGCAAGAACCATGGTCTTGGAGACAGAAGACTAATAGGTTCTCAGCTCTGTTGTTGGACTTGAGCAATACCTTTTACGCTCTGCGCTATAGCAGGCCCATCAGTACAGTGGGATAATAGTATGGGAGGCCCTCTGCGGGGGACCTGAGACTCCCATCAATAACGGATGACTTTCATTTCTTTTTCTTTTCTTTTCGCACTGTCTCCCCACTTATTTAATGAATCCAATATTTTCTCGGAGAGTCCTAATGATTCCAGTGTCAGCCCCTGAGGTTAGATGAAGAGTTAACATGAGTGAATGGCTTCAAACCTATTGCAGAATTAGAATGAAAATGACGAAACTATAGTTCTTACCACAAAGGCATTGATTAAAAATTTGAGGTTAGATGTAAGCCTGCTGAGAGAATCTTAAATGGGTAACACTTTGAGGTCAATTAAAATCCCTGTTTAAACCTTTCTCAAAGACTGGGATTAGACCCTATATCTTATAAAGAAAATAAAAGAATAATTTTTTTTCCCTCTTTGTAAGCATCAAAATCTGTTTAGTTTTTTGATCCAAGGTATATGATTTTCTGTAATCCCAACTAGAAGTTTTAAACAAGATCAGAAAGACCCTTTGAAAAAAAAATTAAATGCAAAAAATTAGTTTCCGAGTTTTTAAAGGATTACCATAGGTTTAGGGTAAGGGTGTTTACTGTTCCACTTTTTGGTTAAAATGAAAACTGACTTCCATTTTATAAATATTAGAGATCCTTATTCCCATTTACAGTATTACCGAAAAACGCGGCGACAACAAATTGCCCCCTTCCTAGGCTATTCAGAATCAGGGGAGAAGCATCCTGGGTGTGTTTCCAGATCTCTGTTAGACCACTAAATTTTCATCCATATTTAACAAATGTCATTATTCAGTTTCATGGGGTCACTGTGTCAAAATGTCTGTGTTAGAACTTTAATTTATTTTCAGAGGTTCCTTTAAGTGGGCAGAAAGCATGGCATGTTGGATTGATTTACTGTCTTTAATCCATCCACTGGGGTGGTTTGCAGCTCAAAACTTATTCTGGGATGTATACTTAAAACATTAGAATTTATCGGCACTGCCGCTGAATCCGACACCAGAAAAGTCTCGCTCTCTTCTGCTTTCCTTCCTCTGGCTGGTTTTGTTTGAAAAGGTGGATCCTTCCATTATGTCTCCAGGTAGCAGGAGCAGCCCCGCCTGTGTGGCATCCCTTACCAGATGGCCCTCTTAATAAATGCCTTGCTCTTGCCCACCCTCACTTTCTTGATCCAAATGTGAAATGCCAGCAAATAAATAAGAGCATTGTTCTCTGATGAGTTCTCTTGAGATGAAGAGAAACCCTGGGGAGAAGAAGCTAGAAACAGCTTTTCTGTTTGCTGGACTGCTCCTAATCACTGGCTAGTAGGTAGAAGAAACTGTTTAGATAATATAGAATTTAAAGGGAAAGAGCAGGAGGGAAGGAAGAATGGGGCCGGAGAGAGTCAGAGAAAGAGGGAATGGGCATATTATTTCAAATGCCTTTGCTAACAGGAAAATACTCCTGGATTATTCGAGTCCACTTGAAATAGTGTGCATGATCTTTGCGAGGGGACCCCGGACTTTGGTCTCGGGGTAGGCAATTGCTGTGTGCAGAGCTCACTGTCAGACGAAAAGTGCAACAGAAATGAGTGGGTAATGAGAGCAGAGCAGCCAGTTCTTTAATTGAATTAAAAGCTGGGTGACATCAATGCAGACACCTGTCCAATTACAGACAGGCCAAGGTGTTTACCATTGCTGTACAAGCGATTCGAAGATGACAGAAATCTTTCCGCCCACAGATTAACATAATGAAGGAGAACAGATTACAGTGGATGCTGGCCAAACACCTAGGTTGGCAGCTGGGGGTGGGCTGGGGGAGGGAGGAGGAGTCTGCTCAAGTATGTAAATAGAAATGGGCTTTTTTTCTTCTCCAAAATGTGTGCGGCTTTCGAAAGGATGCCATTTTGCTTTGTGTCTCAGGGTTGGTTTCTGGGCAGAGCATTTATACTTGTCTGTGTTTAGTCAGAAGAGTTAATCATAAAATTTCAACGTCACAGCTGGTTCTTCTGTTGTCTCCTGCCTCTCGGCGCTCAGAGCTCTATTAGAGGCTCAAAAGCTCCGCACAGCTGGTGTCAGCTCCACGATGATTTTCTCCTAGGTAGTCGGGCTGCCTCCAATTGCTAATATTTCTCTTTGGTGCCTTTGAAACTTGAGGCTAGAGCAAAGGAAAGAACGTGTTGGAAATCATCCTCATTGGTCAAAAGAAACAATGTCTGTCTCTTTGCCGACTCCCTGGAAAGGGTAGAATGGGAATGGGGGGTCTCTTCTAGTGGAGGACACAGCAGAGTGGCACTAAGCAGTTGGAAAAGTCTTCATTTTTCAGTCAGGCTTCGGTAAACCATTTAAAAGCTGCTGGAAAACGGGACGAGTCAAGAAGGAGAAGGACATGTCTTTTGCGTTCAAGGAGTTCCCTAACTCATTTTGAGGGACTTTTAAATTTCAGGGTTCTCCAGGACAAGGTTCTCTTGCCCTCTGCTAGGTGGAAATCCTCAGAGCATAGAGTTTGGAGCTATATACAGCAGGACTCTGGAAGGTCCTACTGCGATGTGCCTTATTCCCGGAAATGAAGTCCCTGTCCCTATTCTTTCAGCTTGGGCTTTCTGCATGCACCGTGGCCCACAGGACTGCAATTCAAAGGGAATATACTTACTTTACTTCAAACTCCCTTGGTGTGGCATGTCAGGATTTCTCAATGTTAAGCATTAATGCAAAATGCATTATCGCTTAGCAGTGAGAGTTCTGGTCCTGCTGGTGCCAATGATTTTAATCTGGTTACCAACACTCCTGTGTTTCTTGGGATACTAACACTTTTAAGACATCAATAATGCTTACTTTATGCTTATTGAATGTTTTTTCAGCTTATCCTCTTCCATTATCAAAAGGGACTGGCAGGTTTCCTGACATGGTTGGGACCATTTTCTGATTTCACAGAGTTTTGTGGCTGAAAGGGAATTTGAGAGGTCATCTGGCTGGCCTGGAGGTAGGGATGATCTTAAATTCAAAAGAAAAAAAGGCTCCTCTGTGATGTCTCTCAAAGAAAGAGACTCATATCCCAGCCAATCTTAACATTTCTCACTGTCAGGATAGACTTCTTTATTTTAAATACCCCAGGTGTCATAAAGGGAGATTACCCCACTTTCTCTTATTGGGCTTTCTTTTTTTTTCTTTTTTTTTAAGGATTTTATTTATTTATTTGACAGAGAGAGACATAGCAAGAGAGGGAACACAAGCAGGAGGAGCGGAGAGGGAGAAGCAGACTTCTCGCTGAGCAGGGAACCTGATGTGGGGCTTGATCCCAGGACCCTGAGATCATGACCTGAGCCAAAGGCAGACGCTTAACCGACTGAGCTACCCAGGTGCCCCCTCTTACTGGGTTTTCTACAGACACAGAATGTATGCAGTATTTTTCTGCCTAGGACTCCTTTGAAATATGTCCCACTATATATTTTTCAGTATTATTTTTAATATAATACTGAAATGTACTTTCAATGGTTTTCCTGCTTTCTCTTTGTCTTTAATTAAATCTAGATCTCCTATCACATTGGACTAGGAAGTCTAAATCTTACAAATGCCCTTGTCCACTTGTCATGTATGCAAGTATTCTGCTTTATGTATTAATGTATGTATTACTGTTATCATTAGGAGCCTTCGAGTTCTAATATTTTCTTAGATTAGAAACCTTATAAAGATGAGATGTATTCTATAGCACCTTTCCCAGAAGCATAGAGAAAAAGAAATGGGAATACTTTTTGATGATGATATATTGTCATAGTAGTACTACCTTTTTTCTTTTTTCTTTTTTTTTCTGGAGAGTGTATTATCTAAGTAAGACTCTGACACTTCAAATGAGGCCAATAGGCCAGTCACTCAATGATATCTATGGATATGTATCCAAGAAAGGCTATCTTAATCAATATCAGGGAGAATATACTTACTCTCTTTCTTTGGTGACAGCAGAACTTCTCATAACCATCCACTTTAATCCATCCTCATAAACACTCCATACTGAGAAATAAGATGTAAACCACATGTCCCAGGCAAAAAGATGACTTTGTTCTGAATTGGAGATGACTTGGTTAACCAGCCCCCTCCCAACCACTCACTTTCTCATGGAGAGAAAGTTCTGAATCATGGGCGCCTGGGTGGCTCAGTTGGTTAAGCGTCTGCCTTCGGCTCAGGTCTTGATCCCAGGGGCTTGGGATGGAGCCTCCACAGGGCTCCCTGCTCAGCAAGGAGGCTGCTTCTCCCTCTGCCCCTGCCCTCAGCTAGTGCTAACAAATACCAAATATTTTCAAAGGATAAAATGTCTAGAACATATCTCACAAGGTTACCTCAGTTTTGAGTCTGGACTTTTGGGATTATGTGAAACATTGAGAAACGGGAAAATGAAGCTTATGAAATAGTTGAGGCTTTCAGGTCTGGATCAGAGCATATAGAGAATGAAATGCTCGTGGGACATCCAGAAGGGATATATGAGCTGCCGGTAGAGATGCAGAACCAGAGCTCGGGAGACATGTGAAGTCTAGTCTGTAGATACAAATGAGAGATGGGGCTTGATGAGCTCACAACGGTAAGTGTTTAGAAGAAGAAAGAAGCCTGAAGATACTGCCATGTAAAACAAGAGCTATTTAAAGGACTCTGAAGGGAAGATAGCCAATCAGGTCAAGGAAAGAAAGGAGCTCTCAGGAGCTAAGGAAAACAACTGGGGAAATTCAGTGGCACAGAGAGAGCTGAGGGAGTCAAAGTCCAGTGAGTAGAGGGAAGATAAGGATTTGAGGAAGGGTTACTTGATCTGATATTTAGAGATTACTAGTGATCTTTAAAAGATAGAAATCAGGATTTAGTGGCACAGTGTGGGCAGGAAACTGGGTTGTAGTAGTAACGGCTTGGACGACACAGCCTCTGCTAGATCTCTCTCCTTACACAGCTCTGTGTGGAGCACTTTATATTCCTAAACTCATTTAATCTTGTTAGTAACACTACGAGCTAAGTACTCTATTGTCCCCAACTCACCCTTGAGAGCTGAGACCTCTCCTTCAAGGTAGGTATTGTTTTAGTTGTTTACAGTTAAGGAAACTGAGGCACAGAGATCTGAACAACTTGTCCAAGCCCACACAGCAAATCAGGAGCAGAACTGGTGTTTGGACCCCGGCAGTCGGGCCTCGGTGTCTATTTTCTTGACCGCCTCACCACCGGGTGATGACATGCGTAGGTGGCAATGCGCACTTTCTTTTAAGACATCTAGTGGAAGGAGAAAGAACTTCTTAAAGCAAACTTGGAATGCAGATCGTGGTCTGGGAAGTTCAAGAGGAAGTAACAGTCCCCATAGCAGGAATGAAGGAGAGCAGAAGGTTAGGACGGGAGGTGGATTCGAGATTAGAGGGAGCTGAATTTGGCATGAGGGAGTCGTGTGTGTGTGTGTATTAGGTCACTGGCTCCATGTCTTCTTTGGCCATGAGTTAAGGCGATGGTGCCAAGTGCAGCAGAGAGGGTTCAGGGGCCCAGGGCCATGCTTGGGGAGATGTTGGCATGAAGACTCGCAGCCGAGCAGTCACTGGGGACGGACACGTGGAAAGTGCTCAAGTAGACAGTGGCTCTGGTCTTTGCTTCACCGTGCCCTTTGGTCCTTTGATTTTTAAAAAATTTCTTTTAGGGAGAGGAAATAGGAAAACATATGTTAAATTTTGTGTTTGAAGGATGCAAGCTGTTACCAGTATCAGCACATTTAAATAATAGTACATTCTCTAGGCTACTGAAGGCTTACGAAATAAAGGGATACCATGACTGGGACCATCTTTTTTTATAAATATGTTGACAATCTATGTGGTTAGGATTAAGGCAGCTCTGAAAGATGTCCACAGTAAAAAACAATGGTGAGCAAATATACAAATTATATTTTTGATACTTCTTTAATTCCTGGGGTTAAGTAAATAAAGAGCTTCTGCCTTCATTATGAACATTAGTAAACAAAATGTGCTTTCATTTCTACAGGTACTTTTAATTGCTGAACAAATCTTATATATTCACCACCAAGCCGGGTTAATTCAATAGTTCGATGTGTACTACTTCTGTTTAAGACAGGTGTCTTAATTAAATAAACTAATAATTTTGCAAGGAGAAGCACAAAAGCATAATTACCTAATTTGCTAATTGTTCAACTATGTTGATTTGCATATTTGTTGGTTGTAACATGAACAAATGGTTTGTATATGTGTATCCTACCGTTAAAGTAATGAAATCACTCTTGGGATTAGCATTTCCTAAAGTGTGTTAATAGATGCTATGTAAAAAGGACTCTCGTTGAATAAGGCTGAAAAATGCTAGGTTAGAGAAAATTGAATAGTTTTATTCTGCAGGAGGTCTAGAATCCTAGAATGGGATAATATGCATCTTAACTATCAGATACACGGGGCTCTGCTTCACGAACTATGTATGGAAACCCATTTTTGCAGGGGAACGTCTCAGGGCGCTAATGTTCTGAGGAGCGCATTTGGGAAAATGCTGTTTCAAGTTGTTTTAACAATAAATTGGTCTCAATTTTTTTTGCTAGTCACTCTGTTCTGTAATCAGCACACGGGCAGGAAAATGAATTAAAGAGGCATATTTTTTTTTGTTTCTGTGTCTCTATATCTTTCTCTCTCTCTCTCTCTCTCTCTCTCTCACACACACACACACACACACACACACACACTGCTCTTTATAGCTGCTTACAGTAAATGTGCAAACTTCCTTTTCCCCCCTTTTATTATAGGCATATTGACAGGCTTGCTACCCTTCAAAAACTATGCAGTAACCCTAACTGCTTGCACTTTGGCTGGCTGTACCGAGAGCTTACAGGCATTGAACATCTCTACTCCACAAGAAGGTAAAGTAATTTCAAAGGTCTTGACTTCCACATTTCAGTTATGAATAATAAAATAGGAGAAGAGCTAAATGCTGCAAGGCCATTTGCTGGAAAACCCCAACCTAATTTGATGACAAAGTGCATTGCCAGGCCATAATTGCTCCATTTTTTGGGGGGGTGCGAAAATGAATCAAACTCCATACCCTTTAATGACATGCATCTTTAATAGCTGTAATGCAGATTAATGGGCTTTTTAATTGCTGTTACATTGTTCATGCAAGAGCCTTGTCATTAATATGAAGCATCTGAAAGATTAATGAAAGCTTCCTCATTTTACTATGGCTCAGAAGTAAATCTAGAGACAGTCTGACTAAAAAGAATTGATTGTACGGCACAGTATGAAATTGAGAATCAAACGGTTGATTTCCATGGTCTCTTTGAACTGCTAAACACCAGCACAGGCAACAATTATTTCAGTATGATGGAGCCTCCAAATGCCGGTCGAGGTATTATTAATCACTCCTCCGTTCCTTCTGACTGAAGTCTCACTTTTGTTGTACTTGGAACTTACAAACTGTTGGCATAAATTAATGTTTCAGCAAGCATACGTTAGGAAGGCAGTGAGAAAGAGAAAATATTTTAGCACTCCAAAGCTCAAGCTTCAGAACGCAGTACTTCAAGAAATAACAGCCCTCCAAACATTCAAAGCATTGTTACTTCATATTTCTCTCTCCTGGATGAGAGGAATTACACTTGCTTCTACTGTCTAGTCGTCAAGTTATTTAGGAGATTGAAAAGCTTGATCCTCGGGGGGAAGAGTCAGCCAGTCTCTCTCCCTCAGCAGCCGTCAGTCCTCCTTCTTGATTCCCTCTTTTCCCCTTCCCTCTTGCAAATCCTTTAGCAAGTACCCCTCACACGGAAGACATGAAAGAGAAAGACAATGGCCCATGTGATGAAACAGGATGGAGGGGTCCGTGAAATCCTTCATGTGACCTTGCCCCAACAAGAGCCTCCTCACCTGGACTACAGCATCAGTGACCTGTCATCCATGTTTCCTCAGGGTTCTCTTAGTCAAGCCTGTGGAGAAAAACACTGTTTCTCTTACTGTGGCATTGCTTCTGCTGGGCCACGTGATCCATGTGATGGTCCTCTCCTTTTACAAATGCTTCCGCCAGCCTCAGTACGGGACAAGCATCCTTATTTCCTTGATACCTCCTACCCCTTCTGTCCAGGTTTTGCCTGGAACCCTTCGAACCTACTTCACAGCTGTATCCCAGAGGGATTCCTAAGGTCACCATTCCCTCTTCATTATTTAAGGAATTCCCAACTTCTAGCTTTTTCTTAAAGTTATAGCCAATGTGCCAAACCATAGATGTATTTAGGGTCAATATTTAAAACTTTTAGTTCCTATGATTCCGATTTATTCACCATTACAGAAAAGGAACAGAACCTTATTTGAAAAAAACAAACTTACACACAATGTTGTTTTCATATTTAATTAATTCAGTTGATTCTGTACTTGCTGGTTCTTTCTACAGAAACACATAGGCTTTTTCGTATCTATTATGAACCACCCTCCCCAGCGTTGCCCACCTTAGATCAAAAGCTCCTCAAGGGTAGGGACTCTGTCTGTTCGATTTGCTTTAACAGGCACAGCCTCAAGTAGAAATTATGGGTTAATAATACTCTTGATCAAGTAATGCAAGCATCAGTCAAGTGAACTAGTGTAATACTCCCCAACCATCATTAATGCAAATTCTCATGAATTCAGGACAGTTATTTATACCATTCCTAAAGCAATTACTGACAAGCTGCTCACGAATCAGAAATATTTCTATGCATGGAATATCAGGTTTATTTCATGATTTATTGGTTTAGGTCTGAAAAGTTTGAATTAGAAAAGTATCCTAAAATTAGACTCTATAAATCTTTTTTTTTTTTTTTTTCCACAGCCCCACAGGAAGTTCAGCCACCAGTAGCCAAGTCTCTTCCCAATTCTTTGTTACTGTCCTGGAATCCACCCAAAAAAGCAAATGGTATTATAACTCAGTACTCTTTATATATGGATGGGGTGCTAATCTATTCGGGCAGTGAAGAGAACTACACAGCCACAGGTAAGACTCCTATAGGTATCAGTAAAGAGTTCTAGTCTATGTTAGACTAGGTATATTTCAGATAGCTGTAGTCTATAATTGTCTGAAAATGTAGTCTTTAAAATTGGGGTACTTATTCTGTCTCCTGTGATTTGGTCCCCTTGCATGGTCCCTAGTCCCACTCACCATGCCTGGTTGAGTCAATGTCATATCAAACAAATTCTATTGTCCCATGAGGTAGCTACTTTAACATCTTCATGAATGCAGGGTAATTTTAAGACTCAGATGTGTGACTCAGTGTCGTATGAATTTTGGGCCATTTGAGAAGAAACAGTATATATACCGAAATCGTATTATAACATGTGACGACACTTGAGTAAAATGAGGTAAATTGCTGAAAACCTTGTAAAACCCAAGAAGCCTATATTATGTCTTGTTGCCTGGTATCTGAATCATGCTTATATTTGTGTAGTAATTTTAGCGGTTATATATTGTATAATATTTTATATACTATGTGTGACTATCCGGTAAGACATCATGAGTCAAATACTGACTGATGAAAAACTGAGGCCCAGAGATATGGCGTTCTTCATGAAAGGTCACAACCAGGGAGAGGCAGAGGCAGGATTCATTATTTATATATTCAGTCCTCCACATTAATGCTAGCTGCTAAGATTGTCATAGGGAATCAGCGGCACGCTGGCCCTCCTCCTTTGGTGCTCGTGGCTTCAGGGGGACACACACGAATGTGGGGAGGAGGCATTTGTGGACAGGTTTATGGCATTTACCCAGTGGCATCCTCAGGGTTTACGTTTTTTGGGTCCTCTCTAGACTGAGAACCCTTCAAGGAACAAGCACTATTACTTTAAAAAAAAAAAAAAAGAGCTATTACTTTAATATTTTGTTCCTTGAGTTTGGATAGAATTCTGTAATACATGCTCTAGGAGGTAAGTGCTATTATTACCTCCAGGTTACAAATGAGGAAACTGAGGCAGAGAAAGATTAAGGAACTTATTTGAAGTCACACAGCCCATGAGTGGGATTTTGATACCAATCCAGGCGTTCTGGCCAAGATGAAGAGCATGTGGTCTTAAAACAAGTTACTTCACTTCTGAGACTTAGTTTCTGAATCTGTAAAATGGCAACAACTACAATTTTCAGGATTTTAAAGAGAACTAGAGCTATAAATAAAACACCTAATATGTTCTTAGCACTTAGTAAAGAGAATACTCTTAATTCCTGTAGAATGCAGAGTTCATGTTTTAAACTTTAAAAATAGATTAATCTTAAAAAAATAGATTAATCTTGCCCTAACAATATCTGAAGGCATTATTTTAATTAAATATTATAGGCCATAGAAATTACTCCAAAAGAAATGAAAACACATCATGGAATGAACTATACACATGAATTAATAATTAATATAAAACACTTCTGTAGGACCCCAAAAATATCATCATGCATAATAGGAAAACACATCTTTTAGGCCCAGTACAGACATTTCCTTTGAGAAGCCTTCTCTGATGTCCCAAGTAAGAATTGATGCGATGCAGATATGCTGTTTGGAAACCTGTGTTCCCCTCTTTTTTTTTTTTTTTTTTGTGCTATCTTTGAATAAGGATGCTTATTTACTTGTCATTTTGCCCTTCTGAACCCCAAACTTCAAAGACATGACTGTAAGTGTCTGGTTCACTAATGTATCTCCAGGATTTATCACAGAGTGGGGATAGACAGTGTTGAATAAATAAATGAAGTCGGGTGACTGCTGGGAGCAGAAAAAGAAGCTAGCAAAGGGGAAATTGTGGAGGGTAGGGGTAGGGTGGGAAAGAAAAAGTGATAGAGAAAAGAAAAAAGAAAGAAAAGAAACTAAGATCCCTTCCATGGGTAGACATGAGTGCTAGCTCAGTCTGTAGGGAAGTTGTGTGGCTGATGGTAGGTCTCAAAATGTAAACCTTGACTATTTCCAAACTGTGCAGAAGGCCATATGAGGTGACACTGGGCACAGTCAGAAGAGCAGTACGGGGAAAACAGGAGCCCAGAATTCACACCGATTTCCAATACTACTTCCAAAATGCTACTAATTCTGTATTTTGTTTGATTGAAACATCAACAGAACCATATGACTCTGGTATCTGCAATGAAAAATCTTGGCAAATGTTACCATAGTGAATTAGTACAATAGATGCCCCAAAATATAATATAATATAAAGAAAGTGAGATATTTTGTAGTGCCCACAACCATCTTCTCGAGCCACAGAGATAATAGATCCTTTTATGGTTTTCATTTTTTATGTGTATTTTTAAAGATTAAATCTTAGGTAGCTTTTTTTTTTTAACTACAGCCTTCTTGGCTTCTAATAAGCAACTGGATTTCTTGCTGTTCTCATCCCCAAATGGCAGAAGATATGAGGCACATTGAGACCTCAACACAAAGGAGAGAAATGAAGCCAAGAACATTATGATGGAATTCAAAGTCATGCGTGATTGTTTTAACATTAGAGGCCCAGGGAGGTTAAGAAATTCTAATCCGTATCAGAGGAACTACTTCAAATCTGGATCTGTCTGGCCCCAGAGTCCATGCTTTCATTCTTTCCACATTCTGTTACTCACATTATTACATATTATCTTATTTTTTACATAAATAAATATTATATATTATTACGCATTCACATAATGTGTAAATGTTTTATGTAAATATGTAAATTATCAACATATCAACATAAACATATTGTGTAAATATGCAAATATTTACACCGCATGTGAATGTTACATAATATGTAAACATTACATATTTACATAAATAATATTACACATTATTACATAGAATTTTATTTTTCCTCTCAACAACACTGACAGGGAGACCAAAGCCTGATTGCAAACCCCAGAGCACCAATGTTATCTTTTTGGGGCTGCCATAACAAAATACCACAGACTGACTGGCTTAAACAACAGAAATTTATTTCTCACAGTTCTGGAGACTAGAAGTCCAAGATCAAGGTGTTGGCAGATTTGGCTTCTCTTGAGGCCTCTCTCCTGGGCTGGCAGACAGCTGCCTTCTCACCACGTCCTCCCAAGGTCTTTCTCCTGTGCGCACAGCCCTTTCTTACCCAGTCACTAGCCCTGTTGGATTAGAGTCCCCCCTTACGATCTCATTTAACCTTAATCACCTCTTCAAAAGTCCCATTTCCAAATATAGTCACTTTGGGAATTAGAGCCTCAAAAGATGAATTTGGGGGAACACAATTCAGTCTGTAACAGCACTCTAAAGGGAGTGCTTTTTCTACTATGAGCGTAGACTGAATGCCCACTTCTGCATAGATTCTCAAGTCATGTGAGGATTAAAGAAAGTGACCCTTAGGATACCTTTTAACTCAAAGATTTTATATCTGTAATAGGCACTCATTTCAGGTCATTTAGGTCTTCAAAGTCTACCTGTCCACTAGGAATTGCAGAGAAGGCCCGATGAGAAAGGGAATCTGTCTGAAGTCAGCCAGGAGAAGGCTGATAGAGGACATTGCCCTGGCCATTTGAACAGGCTCTAGCCTCTCCAGACACTGGATCTGGGTCATGTTCCATCGTCAGATGCATCCATGACATCATTGGTACTTGTTGCTCGCCCTTGTGTCCTTTCCATGCTGAGCCTGGTTTGCAGAGCATCCCCTGGTGAGGGGGGAATAGTGACAGGAATAGTGACAGTTTAGGGCTACTAGAGGACGTCTCTTCAGTGCTGAAATGCCAATTCATAGGGAGACAGAGAAATGGAAGATGCAGTCTAATGCATTAGAGAAGTAATTGATAATTTTTTTCAATTATAAAAGCATTATATGCTTATTGAAGATAATTTAAAACATCCAGATGTCTAATACCTGAGAATCCCACCATACCGATAGAAACTCAATATAAGATGTGATTCCTCCTAGTACCTTGTTCATGTTAACAAAATGTGATCTGTAATGTGTAATGTTGAACCCTTGCATATTTCCTTATTATGACTGTATCCCACTTTATGAAGCATTTTTCCTGAAAATATTTTTTTGAAATATTTTAATACCAACATCGTATCCCATCCAAATGTACGTTAATGCATTTAACCACTTGAAAGAGCTCAAGTTTCTAATTTATCTCTCTTTTAAATACGTTGTGACAAATATTATTGTATGTAATCTTGTTTATTAGATTCCCAAAAGGGGAACAGCTAAGTCAAAGGTAGTGAACCTTTCCGAAATATTGGATATACATTTTCCTATTGTTTCCCAAAAAAGTTCATCAGCAGGGCATGTTATATTCTTAAATCTTTGATAATTTTGCAAGTGAAAAATACTATTTTCTTTTTGTTTGCATGCTGAACTACTAGGTACAGGGCATACTTTTTGCATGTCTGTTAGAGATTTATATTGTACTTTGATCAGCTGATCAAGTCTTGATGAGCAAAGATTTAATAGGCGAGGAATAATTTTAAAACTTCCTAAAAAGCTGTGTTTGATACCCTGTTTTCCCTAGTTGTAATCATCTGCACTATTTAAAATTTCTTGTCTTCTATGCTATCAAAAACTTCCTTAATAACCTGATTTTGGTGTCCTCCTAAATATTCACAGTGTCAACCTTTTTTCCCTCACTCTTGCTCCATTTATTTGTAGCTTCCTCTTAAGTTCCCTCATGGAACCAACATCCTTCTGTTATGTGTAGCAAATGGCTCTTGCTGCCATGGTGAATACAGGTAAAAGTAAATGCATTTCAATTCGGCAGCCACTTAGCATCTCGGTGGTTTGAATTTTTTTTTCTTTCTCTTAAATATGAAGCATTAAAAGTCAAAGGCATTGCTGCACCTTGAGTTAGTACAAAATATATTTAAAAATGCATACAGTTCAAATTTTTTGCCTTGCATAGGCCATAAGCTAGTAGTATGGTGGGTCAGTTGTGACACTGAAAAATGAATCCAGTTAGAGAACCTCCCGAAGGCTGTTGATGTTTGCTATAATAAATAGCACACACTTTAAGTCAAACTTTTTCATTCTGTATTCAAAGGTAATGGATTTTTCGTAACCATAGTAACCTTGGTGTATTTCTGGATAAATACATGAGGTATATACATTCTAGTTTTATTTTTGAATATAAACTACCACATTATGTATTACTAATAATATGAAAAATAGGATGTAGGTTAGTATAATGACAGCTTAAACTAGTATGCATTTTTCTTCTGCAAAAAATAAATATTTATCAAAAGTATAGGTTCAATTAATTTTTCCCCCAGTTTTGTGGTATTCTGGTGGTGCCATTTATCTTTTTTTGCGAGATCTCCATTAATCTCTTATTTCTGTCCCATAACAGATTTTTAAGAATTTTGAGGTAAAAACAATTGCGCTTTAAAGGTTATGATTAAAAACATTATTGAAAGATTGAAGGACCTATATTGATGTCACCAACAGAGCTGTTGTGAGCCACTTAAGATGTATGTATATAGTATGTTCATAAAGAGGTAGAAAAAAAAGAAACCTATTGTGAGACCGTTCAACATCCCAGGATTGTTGCAAAGTTCAGGCTAGATAGCATCCTGATTGATGATGACTATCCAAACTGTAGCCAACCAGATCATTCTCATTTTAAATGAGCACCCTACCAGAAACTGGCAATCTTTAAGAAGTTTGTGAGATGTTTCAGAGAAGCCTGCAAAGTTTTTGGAAACAAGGATAGCAAGATGGTGGGAACTGGGAGAAGTATACTGTGCACGTGACAAGGGTGTTTTTGTGAGTTGCGCAAACTGGTAAAGAAAGAATAGTGATCCCTCTGGACAGTTCTTTTTTTATGACAAAAGTTGTTCGTGAACCTGCCTAAGCCATTGTTGCTGAGAACTCCTGGAACTCCAGAGAGGTAAAGGTCAATAAGGACTCAGTGATATACATATAGACATATCTGATACCAAACCATAAAACACATATGTTTTCAAGTGTATCATCTAATAAATCTATGGTAGTCTTATGATTGAGTAAGGGTGACTGATTTCTAGCACCAGACAAAGCCTCTTCCCATTGCTACCTCATCAGGACTTGTGCTTCTGTCACTGAGGCTAAGGCAGTAAAGAAGCAAGGATAATAGCAATGTGAGAAGTGTGTGTGTGTGTGTGTGTGTGTGTGAGAGAGAGAGAGAGAGAGAGAGAGAGAGTGCGCACAAAAAGGAAAGGAAAGAGGAAAAACAGATGAATATCTGGTAAAGTTAGATAGTATTTATATCTCTAACCAACTAAAAAGTGCAAAAAACTGTTTTTTGGGTTGTTTTTTTTTTTTTTTTTTGGTCTCATTTGCCAAGGTCAAAAAGAACCATGTTTAAACAGCAAAATAGAAATGTTCATCTTGAATCTTCCAAACACTTAAGTCTGACGATGAGAAATTTATTGCAGAAGAAGCTGTATTGCTTATGGCACAATAAAAAGCATTTAAAGGTTGGGTACTTCTAACCAAGTGTTATAAGGAACCTTATCAATTCTCTACAAATTTGAGCTAAATTATATTCATTCCCACTGATGGTTTACAAAAGATCCTTTCTTAGCAAAATAAAACTTCACTTTAACCTTGATATTTTCTGGACTTTTGCATTTTTGAATACCCCAAGGCAGTGCATCTAAATCACTCCTTTTACATAAAGTAATATTTTAGAGGGGATACTGTTAACATGTTTGTGTTCTAATCCATAAGGCCGGGTATTAGTAAGACAGAGCATATGACGGTTTTCAGGTAAGGCAATGATCTCATCTATGAGTCATGGTGCCTCTCTATTACAAACTAAAGTCATACTTTATGTCCTTTTTTTGGTCACAGACATATAGCATTAAATTATAAAAAATCTAAGAAACCTTGAGGCTACAAGGAAAAAAAGCCTAAATTATGAAAAGAGGCTAGATCGCTAACTCTGTGATCAAAGACTTCAGGAGAGTTGCTCAAGATTTGGCCACAGACCAGATCCTTGGGTCAAGGAACAGGGGATGCTTGACGCTTAAAGAGTAACTTAGTAACAAAGGGTCAAGTGAAATGAAATAACTTGTACAGATGTTGAAATATCAGTTGTGGTGAATTGTAAACAGTACAACCAAAGTGTCGTTTTTACTTTAAGATATTTCTACAGTGTACCAGTATGTGAAGAAATGAAACATGTTTAAATTTATATTTTAAGACCTATACCCAAATATTACCTGTAATCTGTTAACATAAGTGATGAATATTATGTTCTTAAATAAGTAGGAAAGAGCTTTATATTTGTTATTTTATTTTTTTTTAAAGATATTATTTATTTATTTGACAGAGAGAGAGAGAGATCACAAGTAGGCAGAGAGGCAGGCAGAGAGAGAGGGGGAAGCAGGCACTCTGCTGAGCAGAGAACCCGATGCGGGGCTCGATCCCAGGCCCCTGAGATCATGACCTGAGCCGAAGGCAGAGGCTTTAACCCACTGAGCCACCCAGGTGCCCCGGAAAGGGCTTTATATTTGAAGGGATTTCAGAGGGAGGGAGGGAAATAACATCCAGGTAGAAAAGGAGGGGTGTTCAATCCAGAAAATGGTGATGAAACATGCCCTTCCATTGAGATCTTTACAAAGACTAACTGCTATTCCAGGCACTGTGACAACTGCCATTATTTTTTATTTATTTTTTAAACTTAACTGAATTATGAATTCTTACCAAAAAACATATATTCAATGGACAGCTGGATGAATATTCACAATCAGAACACCTGGAGCCAGCACCCCACCACGAAATAGACACTGTTAACACCCTAGAATCACCACATTGTTGCCCTCAAGTCTTATCTGCTGACTCGGGTGACTGCTTTCCGGTTAGCCTAGATTTGTTTGCTGTTTTGTTTTACTTAATATGAATGGAAGCAAATCATATGTTTTCTTTTGTCACCGGCTTCCTTTGGAGAATGTAAGTAGAGACAGTGAATCAGCAGAATGGTGTTTCATGTTCCTCTACCTGTACCCCAATCTTCTGACCTCTGGATGGTTGCTATAATGCTGTCAGGTGTTATTTCCAGATCTTCTAGAAAGCCACTGGAATACTTACAGAATGAAACATCTATATCTCTCTCCAAGTCCAAAAGTAAGAAATAATTATAGAAAGTCTTCATCTATGAAATTAAAAGTTAGCATGTGAAATCACTGGCCTGTGTACACCAGCAAAATAACTTTTGAAAGTCCACTAATGGCATATTGTGACCAGATAGCTTATGAAGCAGTAGAAGAATATTGAATAATGCAGAAAGAGGTTAAAAACAAATGTTTTCATCAATAGCATGTGACATGAGTCTATTTTAGTAAAATACATGTGTGTATATGTGCGTACATATACATATGTGTGTTTATGTACACCTAAGTGTTAATAGTGGTTATCGTCCAGTCATGGGATTTAAGTGTTTTCTTTTCCTTAAGGGGAATCTTCTCATTTTTTAAATTCTCTAGTTTAGATATTAGAAAGGAGAATTTTTGTAGTATTTTTCACAATTTTAATATATATGATAAAATTGGTATAAAGGATGCATATTTTAGGACTCTATCACCTACTAATACTCAGCTTTGACTTCTCTCTAGTCTTTACCCTGGTATTTGATCAGGTTGATCGCTTACTCATCTCTTGTGGCCAGTGTCAATGACGGTCTTCTCCTTACCTCCAGCACTCTCTACTGTCATCAAAACGTCACACAATGTGTTTCATGATCTACCTCAATTCACACATTATCCTTTGGTTCACAGAATCTCTAATATAATTTTCCTACAAATTTGTCATTTAAATATATTCTATCTTCTAACAAAAACTTATTTAAAGGGGATAAATCTTGATCCAAAATCAAAATGTAGGTTCACTGAGTACAGTTATCATGTATTTATTTATTTTCATAATCTCTATAGTATGTATCGTAGAAATAAGGACCTGATTGGCATCTAATAACCTTTTATTGAATTGAGTTGAAATGAATTAGATTAAATTGAAGAAACACTGAGAATCGGTAAACTAATATTTTAAAGTAAATGACAACAAACACTGATGCATAATTCAGAAGTAATTAATATGCTAACTGTGGTAAGCAGTTTTAATGAGG
Source organism: Potos flavus (assembly GCA_028534135.1). NCBI lineage: Eukaryota > Metazoa > Chordata > Mammalia > Carnivora > Procyonidae > Potos > Potos flavus. Next base: position 45,974,671 of record CM052893.1, on the reverse strand, counting down.
TAGGCTGTTCCTGTAGCTTCTTAGAAATTTTCAAATGTAATTAGCCAATATGTAGCTTTTTTTTTTTTTTTTTTTTTTTTGTTAAACTACTTGTATACATTTGCTAAGCCTGCCATCACAAAGTATCACTGAGTGGGTTAAACAATGGAAATGTATTGTCTCACAGTTCTAGAGGCTAGAAGTCCCAGATCAACGTGTTGGTAGGGTTAGCTCATTCTGAAGCCCATGAGGGAGAAGCATTTTACGCTGTTCTCCCGGTCTCTGGTAGTTTGCTTGCAATCATTGGCCTTTGACCTGTAGATGCTTTGTCCTGATCACTGCCTTCATCTCATGGTCTTCTCCTTGTGTGCTTGCCTGTGCCAAATTTCCCCTTTTTATAAAGACACAAGTCACATTGGATTAGGGTGCCATCTTAACTCATTACCGCTACAGTGGCCTTATTTCCAAATAAGGTCACATTCTGAAGTACCGGGGGCTAAAATTTCAACATATGAATTTGGCAGGACAGGGGACAGGGAGACACAATTCAACCTATAACTATATATATTTGATTCTGTGCTTAGTAACATCCTGACTTCCTTCAAAGACCTAAAAAATATCAGCGAACATGGGCATCTTATCAAAATCAGTTTAAAAACGGGTACATCCCCTGACAATAATACAATTTAGAAAAGATATAATCACAACTATCTAGAATGACTCATTCATCCAATGAATACTATCGGGTGTCTACAATGTAGACACTCAAAACTTTTCTGAGCCTTGAAGAGGCGGGTGGACAACATAAGGAGCAAAGGGTCTGCCCTCATGGAGCTTATAGTTCAGTGGGGGTGGTTAGAAAAGGCCTCATACTGTTCATGTTATAGTGCTTAGATCTTCTTGAAATAAATGAACACTGTGTCTCTCCTGAGGGTAGCAATTTCTTCTTCAGTCACTTTAAGTGGATTTAGATCATTCCTTGATGTCTGTGTAATTCATAAATCAAAAGGATAGTGTCAACGCCCTCTGTTTCTCTTCTACCATACAGCATTCCAGATGATGACTGTTTTACCTTCCTTTAGTATTTACTGATCCCATAAGACCCATGCTCTTTGGCTAAAGGAAATTCTTTACTCTGTTTTGCTCATCTTTGCTAACATCCTACTTCTGTTCCCAAATACAATAAAGGCTTTGGCACCTGTCTTTGCCCCCTTCTTCTTTCTCTACGCCCAGTCTGGGAGGATCCTGTTGTTTCATCTGTCATGGGAATAATCCATTAGACAGCTCGGCCTCTCGTATCTTTTATCTTCTCATCTCTAAGAAACTCAACTGTATGGTAAAATTACTGGCCCTCATTTCAGTATCCTAGACCTTGCCATCACTTAGAAATGCCCTGTGTCTAACATATTAGGTTCAAATATGCCACTATCTAACAACAAACACCCATTTTCCAGCTCTTCCACTCATTTACTCACACTAAAAATATTTGTGTTCGTCTTTGAAACTTTCAGTTTCTTAACCTCTCCTGCTCTCCCCATCTATTAAACCCTGTCTTTCCTTGCCTCCTAAAGTAGTTCCATAATAACTTGAAATATTTTCTTTTCAATTTTCTTAACGTTCTTGCCCTGTTATTATTGCACCATATTCAAGTGGAAACCCACCAACTCTAGATCAATCTAATTGTTTTTCTCACACCTCAACCTGGGGGTCCTAAGTTCCGCTGAAGAAAATCTAGTAAGCATCCAGATTGGTGCCATTCTATTATTCAATGTTTTCTAGTCACTGATAGGCTTCTAAAGGCTTGCTCTGGATCTTTGTTTCCCCAGTGCACTTTGCCTCACATTCTCCATTACTGGCTCATCAGTCATTGACCACAGCTCTTCAAACCCTGGCCTCCCTGTATCTTAGTAGATGACTTTGCTTTCTATCTTAAACTGAAGCTCTTAAATGGGATTCCTCTGCTTGCTTTCATAGAACCTATTAGCTTTTCCATATCAGAATTAGTGTTCCCCTTCTCTTAGGAAACAAGTGTCCATTCTCTTGCGAAGGGCTAATCCCCCTCCTACATTGGTGAGTACTTTTCCATCAGTTAGCCTGACTTTTCTTTACCTCTCTACCTGTGCTAGCTCTTTCCATCAGCATTTCTGGAGGCTCACATCTCTTACATGGAGAAGAAGAAAAAAGACAGACATGGAGAAAACATGTCCTGGTTCTGAGTTCTGTCTTCCACTCCTGCTCCCCACCTTCCCAACCTGGCCCTTCTCACCTTCACAGCCACAGTCCTTACCACCGCGGGCTCGCTTGCTTTGCCTCCTGTGCATTTCCTGGAGCTTCCCTAAAAAACAACCAAACAAACAAAAAACCCCATACAAATTGGGTGCTTAAAACAACAAATTTATTTTCTCATAGTCTGGAGACTAGAAGTACTAAATCAAGGTGTCACCAGAGCTAACGCTCCCTCTAAAAGCTGAAAGGGGGACATCCTTCCTTCCCTAGCCTAACTTGTCATGGGTTACTGGCAATCTGGAACATTCCTTCGCTTTCAGCTGCATCACTCCAGTTTCTGCCTCTGTCATATATGCTGTTCTCTCTGTGTCCAGATTTATCTCCTCCTGTAAGAACACCAGTCATACTGGATTTTGAGCCAACCCTCATTCAATATGACCTCATCTTAACTTGATCATATCTGCAAAGACCCTATTTCCAAATAAGGTCACATTCACAGGTAACGGGGGTTAGGATTTAAACATTTTTGGGGGGACAAATTTCAACCCACTCCCCCTCCATTGGCTTCATAAATACTTGACCACTCAATTGAAACCATTCTCACCAAGATTGTCAAAGTTCTTATGGTCCCCAGTTCAGGGACCATGTGAAAGCACTATAGTTCATGGCACTTTGACAGATTGTTGGTCATTTCTTCATCACAGAGGTTCTTCTCTTAGTGTCTGAGGCACTTTACCTTCTCAACTTTCCTGTTACTGCTCAAGCCGTCATGTATCTTCTTTTCTTCTTTTTCCTTTATCCATGAATGTTGGTTTATCTTGGGGTTCTTCTTAGAACACTCCACACAATATTTCTGTGATGACTCAATCCTTATCTCCAGTTCAGACATTTTTTTCCTAAGCTATGAACATTTTCTAACTCCATATTGGACACTCCTGCTTTAGGTATTTTACTCCAAGTCCCCAAAACTGAATTCATTATATCTGCTACCTCCCATAAAATAGGTTCTTTTTTCTGAGTTTCTCATCTCAGAGAACAGTAACACTATTCACCCTTTTGCCAGAAATACAAACCTGGATTTAATCTTTCACTTTTTCTTTTTCATCTGTCATATCCAATATTAAAATAAAATTCAAACTCTTTTTTTGGCCTACAACACTTCTCTGGTTCCTATCTACTTTCTTAGCTGTATGCCATTCTCCTATTCCCGCTTATTTCTACAGTGCTGATTTCCTTTCTGTTTCTGCTTGTTTTGTTTTGTTTTGTTTTTTGTCTTTTGTATTTTTTTTCAAAATACAATAAGTCCTTTCCTATGTGCATACCTTTGAACTTGCTGTTTTTTTTTTCTGACTGGAATTCTCGTCCCCCAGTTATGTGACTAGCTCATTCTTCTCCTTGAGTTCTCAGATTCTATATATTAGTTAGGATAACCTCAATGATGCGAACACACACACACACACACACACACACACACACACACACGTTTCTGTTAGCGGAAACACCCTAGAAAAATTCACTTGTCATTCAGTTAAGAGCCCTGTGCCAGTGAAGAGTTGGATCAGCAAAGCTTCCTTTCTGAGCACAATCATTCAGGGTCCCAGGCAGATGTTAGGTCTGCCATCTCTTACACCTGACTTGAAAGATGCCTCTGGATCTCCACTGCTGCAGCAGGTAAGGGAAGGGGATGAAGGAGAATAAGTTGGAGATTCTAATGGGCGACGCCTGGGAGTGACCTACGTTACTTCTGGCTACAGTCTAATGGCCGTGACCCAGTCTCTGGGGGGCGCATGCTGCCAGGGGGCTTCTGGAGGCACCCTAAAACAACACCCACGCTCCAGCTCACAGTTCTGTAAGTCAGAGGTTTGCATAGGCTTGGCTGCATCACTAGTTAGGGTCTCACTAGGGCAAAATCAAGAAATTGGGACAGTTCAGGCTCTCTTCTGGGGGCTCTGGGAAAGCCTGCACGTCTAAGCTCATTCAGGCTGTCGGGAAAATCTGATTCCTTGCAGGCTGGTGCTGTCAGCCAGCGGCTGCTTAACTTGTAGAGCCTCTCACGTGGCCCCCTCCACCTCTGCAGCAAGAAACTTTTGCATCAAATCCCCTTCATGCTTTGAATCTCTGACTTCTGCTACCAGCTGGAGAAAACTCTGCTTACAGTTAGATTGGACACACCAGGGTGGGCTCTTTTTTCCATATAAGGTAAGGTAATCCTGGGAGTGATAGCTCATCTTAGTCCCAGGGTCCACCCACACTCAAAGGGAGGAATTTGGGCAGGGCTCCGAGGCAGAATCATGCAGGTGCTAAGCCTTGGTTTCCTGGTAAACCAGAAAAAGTACTACCTAACACCTAGTGGGAGAATTAAATGTGATAATGTACGTAAAAAATGGTGATTGCGGTGCTCACAGCTCTTCAAGAACATAGCAAATGATCAACAAACATGTTCTACTAACTGTAGAAATGATCAAATTATTGTTACATCAGGATAAAGATTCTAAATACAAAGAATCCCCTTCAGACATGTCACTCAACTATGTAGCTTATTTAATTTAGAAAATACTTGCTGAGCATCTACTATGTACAAGGTTGGAAGTTACATAACTGATTAAGACATTTTCATTTTTCCTCAAATCATTCCCAGCTCAATTGCTTAGACAGAAATAGACACAACTAAATACAATGCTGTCCAGCCGCTGGTGCGTTCTCTGACAGCTGTGAGAACAAAGGGAGAGGTAATCAGGAGGATAAACTGTCACCAGAGGAAGTGACTTTTTGCAGGCTTTCAAGGAGAGTTTCAGAACTGGGAATCAGGCAAGCCTGAAGACCGGGACAGAATAGTCCGTGGCACAGCACTGTCCATGTGCGTTTCACGAAAATTAAAGAGGGCCCAGCTTGATATGACTGAGTGCCTGCGTAGCTGGTCAGGAGCCGTGAAAGGAGAGATGAGAGTCAAATTGTCAAAGGTGCTAAAGGTATGTTGAGATGTTTGAACTTTGTTCTGAGGCAACAGAGGACCACTGAAAGATTTACAGTAACGATATGGCATGAACGAATCAGTGTTTTGGAAAATAAATAATTGAAGTAATGGCATTAGTCCCAAATAGTCATGGCTGAACCTACACAGCTGTTGTCTCCATTTGTAGGTGAAAAAGCAAGTAGGTTAGAACTTTAAATGCAAGAAGCTAATTGGACTTAGCAACACAGATGGCAAAGGATGAGCAAAAGAGGAGAGAAAAGCATTATGTTTATTTGTTAACGGCTCTATTGTATTATATTTCTGTGCATTAGTCAGTGTAAAATCAAATCTACTTATTTTAAATCCTTTTAAATGGTGTTTAAATATTTCCTGATGACACAGTCTGCTAAAGTATTTACCCTTGGTGCAGATTTCCATTAACCTTACTGCAGATACTAAGCCTAAAATTGTATATTTTTAGGGTCCTTGATTATGGAGTAAAGCCCACTGACATCATTATAAAACTACATCTGGATAAGCTTTAGTGTCATTGTCTTTCTATCCGATTTAGGAAATTCAGCAAACTATAGAAGAGTACCACTATTAACAGATCCTATGTTCTCAGATTTTTAGGATGCCCTTTCTCTAAAAATAAAGGCAGAGAGGGATTAAACCTTTAAAGCCATAAGTAATAGAGGGTAGTGTCCAGTACAGAGATGTCAGTGACATTTGGGGAATTTAGTTATATTGGATATATAAGAACAATAGTCAGAGATTAAATTCAAAGTAGTCTTTCCTCATGTCTTACTTTTCTCAAATTTTTATTGTTTTCAGAGAATCTATATGAATCTTTCAGTTCCCTAATGGATAAAATTTGCTTCACATTTTTATAAATTACTTTCAAGATAGTATCTTTGTATCACAGATACAAACAATTACCGAGAAGGCTTAGATTACTCCTAGTAAAGACTCAATAATAAAACCAGAAAGAAAAAAAAATTTTTCATTCACTTAAGTACTTGATAGCTGTCTTACACTGGAGATGTCTTGTATGATTTATTGGATTTTATCCATGACAAAATTTTAATGTTTTAAAAGCAGCAATTATTATTCATTCTTGGTTTTACAAAGTAAATATACTTATGAATCCTGAGTCTTTTAGATGCAAGTGGTAGAAATCCAACAATTTCACCTTTATTTCTGGAATGGGGGAACCATTCTCTTTTGTAACATGCGGGCTTTCTTCATGGCCTAGAGAACACGATTAGCCGCAACTCTGAGTTCTTACCCCAAGGCTGGACAACCTCCTCAACTCCAGATTGAAAACCATTGAGGAACAATGCCGATTGTTCCAGTTTGGATCATATGTCCATCTTTGGAGCTAGAAAGGCAGAATCTGGCTACTAGAAGAAAAGAAAGAAAAATATAGCCTCTGAAGAAATCGTTATGAGCTAGAGCACCACTCCAAATGTTGGCTGTTATAATTCTAAACTTTGGCTCATTTGTTAAATTTACAAATACTAGAATCTGCCAACAAAACCTCAACCTTACTTACATATATATTTTTTCCTTTGAATGTGTTTTATAAATATGTATCCTAGGAAGTCACCCAACTCTGCTGTCCACTTGTGTTCTTCCTTTTGAGAATCTCCCTGAAATTTTATCTGTTTTCTTAAAATTGAATCTCTGTTTTGTTGATTTATTTTCTCCCATTGTTGAAACCCTCAAATAGTCAGTGCATAGCTTCCTTTCAAAAATAAGAAATGAATGTTTAGAATATTCCTCTACCTTTTTTGTTTGGAGACCATTCATTCATTGATTTTTTTTTTTTTTAGTGTATATTTAAATTCCAGTTAGTTAACATACAATGTAACATTAATTTCAGGTATAGAGTCTAGTGATTTATCACTTACATACAGTACCCAGTGCTCGTGACAATAAATGCCGTCCTTCATTCCTTGCTTTTTATTATCTCCATCAGAACATCATTCCAGAGCCCTCCTAATGCCATTAGCAATGCATTACGCCCATGATATCATTTTTGTAGCTAAAGTCTAAATAGCTTACGTGCCTTATCTCCACTCATCTACATTTATTCAAATATATATTTAAAAATATCACCTATTATTTTTCCAGCACAAAAAGAATTGCTAAAGATTGAGTTATAGGGGTGCCTGGGTGGCTCAGCGGGTTAAAGCCTCTGCCTTCGGCCCAGGTCATGATCTCAGGGTCCTGGGATCGAGCCCCGCATCAGGCTCTCTGCTCAGCGGGGAGCCTGCTTCTCCTTCTCTCTCTGCCTGCTTGTGATCTCTCTCTCTGTGTCAAATAAATAAATAAAATCTTTAAAAAAAAATAAAGGCGGGGCACCTGGGTGTCTCAGTTGTTAAGCATCTGCCTTTGGCTCAGGTCATGATCCCAGGGTCCTGGGATCGAGCCCCGCATCGGGCTCTCTGCTCAGTGGGAAGCCTACTTCTCCCTCTCCCACTCCCCCTGCTTGTGTACCCTCTCTCTCTGTGTCTTTCTCTGTCAAATAAATAATAAAATCTTTAAAAATAAAATAAAGGGATATATTCTCCCTATTTTCTATTTTTTAATATACATTAAAAATGCTTAACATTTTCATGGAAGCTGTATTATAACTCTTATTTCCTATTTTTGTAATTTTTTTTACTTCATTTATAGTCTTTTCTTAAAAAATATTTTATTTACTTGTTTTAGAGGGAGAGAGACAGCATGAACAGGAGGGAGAGGGAGAGACAGAATCTCAAGCAGACTCCACAGTGAGAGTAGAGCCTGAGGTGGAGCTTGATCTCATGACCTTGAGATCACGACCTGAGCAGAAACCAAAAGTCGGATGCATGACCGACTGTGCCACTCAGGCGGCCCATTCATGGTGGTTTTTAAATGAAGTCATTTCACTAAAACTTGTAGTCAAATCTAGAAATACTCTCCTTCATAGATTCTTCCTTAGAGAGAAAAACTTAAGTAGATTTTTCTTACCCTCAAGAACAGATAAATATCTACTGATATTTTTTGGTGATAATTTATATTTGCAAAATATTTTCACATGTACCAGCTCCAATAAGTTTTTAAATTACCCAGTGATGTATAAGTATTAAACAACTTTACTCCCCTTTGGTAGATAAGGAGATAGAGATTCAGAATTGACTTGCCTGGAATCATAAAGCTAGTTAATGGCACAGCTAGGATTAGAATTTTGTTACTCTGATAATTTTCTGAATCCCAAATCCCAAATCTCAACTAGATGAGTTTAAATGAAAAGAACGATGGGGAAATGTCATTACATTATTAATAACATTCAGCGGTGTCAAAATATTAATACAACATTCATATCTTCATCACATTATCAAATTCTTAAAGACAACATGTCAATTAAAATGTCTCATTCAAATGTTAGCTTTAAGTTTTTAAAAATTTAAATCAAGCCTGATTTTAAATGGGAACTGTCTCATATTGTACACTCATAAATGGAAGAGACAAATGCAGAAAATACAGATCTGCAGGGTGTAGTATTGATAGGAGAGGGGCTATTTCTTTAAGGTCAATAATGAAAAGTTCTGCAATGTAAACTGTAATTTTTATAACTGTACCACTGCATGACCACATAGCATCCAGGTTTCAATTAACTATGGACATGAAAGAATAATCTCTCCTTTTAAGCTACTCCCAGCAATGGTTGTTTGCTAGAGCTGCCATGACAAAATATCAGTCTGGGTGGCTTAAATCACAGGAATTTATTTTCTCACAGTCCTGGAGGCTAGAAATCCCAGATCAAGGTGTCAGCAGGTTTGGTTTCTCCTGAGGCCCCTCTCCTTGGCTTGCAGATGGCCACCTTCTGGCCACGTCCTCACATGTCTTTCCTCTCTGCACGGACATCCCTGGTGTCTTTGTGTCCAACTTTCCTCTTCTTATAAGGACAATGGTCAAATTGGGTTAGGGTCCACACTCTGGGCTTCATTTTAACTCAATCCTCTCTTTAAAGACTCTGTCTCCACGTACAGCCACATTCTGAGGTATCGGAAGTTACGGGTTCAATGTACGAATTTTGGAGGGATACAAATCAGTCCATAACAGTAGGTGTACTTTACACTGATTTACAACTGTGCACCAAAGTATTGAAAATTAAACATTTATTTGTGCATTCATTCATTCATTCTTTCATTCTTTTTGGAGAATAAATCCTAAAGAATATTAGAACAAAATATTTTCAAGAATGCTCATTTGTGGCCCTTTCATTCATTCACTTAGACATTCGTCCATTCATTCATGCATCTTTATTGATTATTCTGAGGCTGGGTCAATACACTAGTGTTCAATCTAGGACCGTCCCTGGGTATGCAGACATATGTAGTTTACCACTTCCTCTCCATGTTCCTACCTCTCATATCATTTAGCATACTTTACTAGCATTTCTGGTTGACTGAGTAGTCTTCCTCACTAGATTGAGGCCCCTGAGGGCAGGAACTGTATCTTTCATCTTCTTTCCTGAAGAAAGGGAAGCATGTATGCATATAGTAGGAGAGCAATAAAGATCATTTCAGAATGAAGAGATGAAGGAATTTTTTCATTTATGTGAAAACTCTGTGTTATTATGTGGAGAAATTACCAGAATGCCAAACTGGTACTCAGAGGGATGTTCAGAGACAGAGTAATTTATCTGAGACTGACACCCAGACCTAAGTCGATTGGTATCAGAGAAGTGACATATGTCTCAATGCTTGACATATATCGGGTAAATATTTGCGTCCTATTTCTCTGTATTGCATACAGACTATTGCAAAGCTCATAACCACACAATAGATACACAGTCCCTGAGAGGCGCTATCCCAAAGCTACAAATATGACTCAGTTGATTATATTAAAGTACAATAAAAGTTGATCAGCTTTTTTAAACATGCCAAGTAGCTATGTAATTAAATTCCATATAATCACAAGCAAAAGACTGACACATATTTTCAAAATAAAATTCTTGTTTTACTCTGGATGGAAAACTTCAGAGAAAACAAAAAAGGAAAACTTCAGAGAAGTTGTGAATGACTTAAGACTTAGATAAAGGGATCCTGCTTGCTTGACTAAAAATCCCATCCCTGTGTTTACTATACTTCCCAGTTGCATTCAAACCTTGAACAGGAGAAAAAGATTTGAGTCCAAAAAAAAAAAAAAAAAAAAAAAACCCCAATAGAGTTTAGGAAAGTTTGTCTTTTATATCCCAACTTTTAAAGGCTATTTTGCAAAGATGATATTGTTGCATTGCCCTCTGTATTTTTTTTCATTGTGTTTTTTTCATTGTGTTTCATCTGTATACAAGTCCAGCAACTCCTAGGGATATGCCACCAAATATGCAAGTATTTGAATATCTATTTCATGTAGGGAGATTAGAAAGTCGCTTTCTGCCACTTGTGTAGCTCTATTATGCAAAAATCAAGAGGATGCCGGTCATAAATTCTATTAGGTTGGAACTCTGGGTATTGAAAAGACTATATAGATAATTTTAAAAGATTTTTCCCCCTCAGCTGAATCACTGCTATCAAGTTAAGCTTGGTTTTTAAAGTATAAATCAAATAAATGTTTTCCATAACGCTATATACCTTTAGTATAAACTGAACTCCAACAAACTTTTGAATTTCTAAAATTCAGCATCTGTAGAATTCTTCCACTGGGGCTGGGCATTTTATAAATTATAGTTTGGCTTCCTTTTTGAAATTATTTTGTTTTAATGAGAGCTATACTCAACTCTATCACTGTAAAGAAATATACTACTTTAAAAGATGTGCCTAAATAAAATTAGCTCATAAATAGTTACATTAAGCAAACATTAATAAAAGTATTTAAGGAGCATTTCAGAGTATAATTAAGAAAATAAAAATCTTGTAAAATTACTACTATGAAAGGTCTAATAAAAGTTTGTTATAATTTCAGTGACAGTGAGGCTATTCACCAAATATAAAGAGAAAGAGAGATGTTTGCTCTAAGACAAATTAAAGGAGTATATGTGTATTTTTTTCTATCTGGCGGATATAATAGCCTAAGTAAACAAATACCTGAGTTTGTATTTCATCAATTCCTTAATGATTTATTTGTATATGTGATTTACTGTGAAATATGATAAAAAGTGAAGAGCCTAGAAATGTGAGCATTTTGGGGCCAATAGTAAGACATGAATGCTAATCCTGCATTATTTTCAATTTTGTGTTTATAAGTATTTTGGTGCAAATAGCTCACTGTAATTTGTTGTTAATCAGTGAAACTTTAGTTCTTTGTGAATTAGTTCTTCTTATAAGTAATTCAGTTTCTATCATAGGAAATACACTATAATTTGTAATTTTGCACAAATATTCTTCTCAAACCATTTACCATTTTATATTATGACTTATTGAAGCTATAGAAATTAAAGTGCTTTAGATTCATTAGTACCTCATAAATATCCTTACCAGCTAAAACACAGGATCTCTGAAATTTGGAAAACATAACCCAGAGCAATACATACTTCAAAAGAAAATATCTTGTATGTATCTTGTTATCTGCCATATCTTAGCATATAAATCACATAGTAGATGCACATGGCAGATGCTCAGCAAATACTCTTAGAGTGAATATAAAAGCTATATTTGTGTATATTAAATCAAATATATATATGCTTCCTTTCAATAGAAATTGATTGTATGTTTTGGACTTAGCTAAAAAAATATATCCTGGGTTTTGCATAATTACATGATAAACATTTTAAAAGTATACCATTCTTGGTATTTATGAGCATTAATTAATAGGAATCACATCTAAATATAAAGAATCAGGCTCTGCTGTTTTTGATAATGGTTTAAAATTGTTATCTCTTACCTGTGTGATAAAATCTTCTTTATAAAATGTTTGTATGTTTATTTATCTTTTGTATCTTATTTTATCTTATCTTTATCTTATTTTATCTTATTTTATCTTCACAACAGTTATAGGAAGAGATGTTACACATGATATAAATTCCTTTTAATGAGATGAAGAAATGGGGCCTGAAACTTCAGTAACTCAGTCATGTTCACACTAATCAACACTCTAAACTCAAACCCAGGTCTTTGTTGATCTCTTCTGTCTCTCTCTCCCTTATATATGCACGTATACGTATATGGCACTCCAGCAGGTTAGAAACAGACAGAATTTCTGTGATTTAGTCTTGAGGCAGAATTCCATCTTATTTGGGACACGTTGTTGGTCTTTGCTATTAGGGCCTTCGACTGATTGGATGAGGCCCACCCCACTATGGAGAGTAATCTGCTTTACTTAAAGATTATTAAGTATTAATCACAGCAACATCTAGACTAGTGTTTGTCGAAACAAGTGGACACCACAGCCCAGCCAGGTTGAAACATAAAGTTAACCAACACAGACATATTACTTTATTTAAAATCATCAGCAAGATATTATTTCAGAAATAAAAAGTTAGACACTATCATAGTGTGAACACTTGTAATACAAGTGTTTTTCCTGGAGGAATGTCAACAGACCTTTCTTTGAAAATTACTGTTTTAAAAGAGAAAAGCCTGTCATTTTATGGAAATGGCTCCAGGATAGACAATTCAGTAAGCCTTATAATGGGCCAGAATACTTCTAGCTGTGACACTGAAGACTTCTTCAGCTTCTATAAACACAGCGGTTGCTTATGATGCATTGCATTTTCACAGGTTGATGTAAAAGCATAATTTTAATAGGATATTTATTTATACCCAAACATTACAATTTAAGTTCTGAGAACCCATTGTGCTCATTTTACACATTCTCTTCTTATATGCAGGAACAATTTTCTCAGCATATCATTATCACACACAGAATATCTCAGCATATCATGTCACATACAGTGTCCAGTACAGGGCTAAGTTAGAAAAGCATTAAATTAATATTTAAGAATTGATAATGGGTCTTCGATGAAAACCGTTCTCATATAATCCTTTACTAAGCTAGCAGTGCAGGGTGTGAACTGGGTGGAGGCTCCTTTGAAATAATGGTCTTGCCATGGGCACTTCCAACCTAAAGCCTTCACTGCTTTGGGAGTGAATTCAGGAGGCTTCTGATCCTCATATAGGGTCTTACACAGCTGATCTCTTTGAACAGGAATTTTGTTATCTGTACATTGAGAATAACAGTACTTGTTTCAGAATTATTTTGAGACTTAAAATAAATGACAGAGTATAAAACATACTTAACAGGGTCTGCCAAACAGTATGTAGTCAATGTTATAGCCATTGTTGTTACTGAATTAACAGCATCTTACCTTCAATATCATTTTTAGGGGGAGCATGGGTTCATAAATTTATTCTTTTCATGCTAGAGATAGCTAGACACATCATTATTCTCATTATGTCTCATTAACTTACGTTGTTTAACAGTATGTCACATGAGTAGAGTATTGTCTTGCAATATATTAACTGATTCCTAAGATTATTAAAGAATATGAGAGTAGGAAATGTCCGCCTAAGTCTGGGAGGAAATCCCTTAGTTTTGCAAGAAATATTTAGCTAAGTTATACAACTCAAATTTCGTTAGATAATATTCCTGGAAATTTATCTCAACTTTCTCCTCTTTGGTTTGTGAGTGGAAAGCATTTATGAAAATTGGAAGCCTGTAACTGACTCCTTAATGCTCTATCTCTTATCCAGAGGCAAGGTGGAGGAGTGGGTGGGAAGTTAGTGTGTGTGTGTGTAAGGGGATAAAGAGAGGGAGAGACAGAGAGAAACAGAGAGAGAGAGAAAGAGAGAGAAGAGAGCACTGCTCTAGGGTTATATTATAAAAGTAACCAAGAAAAACAACCTTGGGCTCAATATAGTATACTGCATTACAAATCAGGTATTAGAGATGCTCAGAAAGCCAGAATGGAAGACAGCTGGATAAGAATGCTGTCAGCCTTAAGAGTTTTGCATGGAAGCCTTTTGTTCTAACCAGCCAAAGAAGAAAAGAAGAAAATGAGGAAGCATCCTCCCTCATTATCACAACTGACAGTAATGGTTCCTTTTTTTTCCCAAACTAGTGACTGACAACTCGCAGCAGGCTGGGCTCCCCCACCGCGTGCTGCTATCCCGATGGAGGGACCAGGTTTTCCTTACCACCAGTTTTCTTATCACAACGAAGTTTTCACTATTCAACCATCAGGAGCGTCCAAAGTATTAGAAGTCATAGGGGATGCCTAATAAGAAGATGCATCCTTTTTCTCAAAGAACTTACCACACCATGAATACTTACATGACTCATAGGAGGATGTTCACAAGGGAGATTTGTTAGGAAGGCAGCTAAACAGAGTATATATAATGCACAATTAAGGAGTCAGGAGATGCTCCATGTCTAACACAAACTTTGGACAAGGTTTTGATGAAAGGGAGAGTTGTGGATTTCTCTGATGAGTGGAAAATATTATAAGCACAAATAGAAAATTTGTTGAGTAATGTCGTTTGGGTACGGTTGTATCTATGAGGACTTATCAGGGCAAAGAGATTCCAGTTCTGCCAATTAGTGTGAAAGCACAGGATGGGATGTTAGTGGTGGTTCATTGGTCACCTGGCCCGAGAGAAGCATGTTGCAAATTTCGGCTAATATGAAGAGCAAAGAGCAATGGTGTCCAGGCTAAAGAAAGCCTTCGTTTTTATTAATTATAAGGTCAGAATCTGATTTTCTGGGATCAAAAGGCTGAGCAAGCAATCGCAAAGCAAGGGCTACACAGTGGCAGAGATGAATGCAACCTGACATTCCACGTGCATTGTGGCATAGCTCATTGCTTTCCAGGCATCTGTGGAAAACACACCACCTCTCAGGTCTGCCGCCTAAGACATGTTCTCACTGAACCATAACCTAGCAGTGGTTCTCAAGTCAGAATACCAAATGACAGAAGGAGATGTGGTCAGGAGTTGCCTAGACTGTTCCAACATTTTTAAACATCCTGGTGATGATTTGTGGGAAGGATGCGTAGATAGGAGAAAAGAAAATCAAGAAGAAGCTTTATTTTTCATTTACAAAATGATACTGGGAGGTTGTCAGAAAAGCAACTAGATAACATACATTAGAGACTCAAGAAGCAACAACTGCATTTTAATTTTCTAATGGGAGAAACCAATAAGGTATAAATTCCTCAGTTTACACCAGGAGTTAAAAGAAAATCATTGCCTACTTATTGGTTCATTTTGTAAATTGAGATCAATGAAATTCTCTGAACAACAGCATGAAATCAATCGTAAAATAGCATATAATTCATGGCCGGTATTGTAAATTATACTTTGCTTGACAGTAATCGGTGAGGTTTCCATGCGCTGGGATGCATTTCCGTGTAACACGTCTCAGGATGATGTCTGTGGATCCATTTCTAATGCATATTAGAGTGATCTGTTTTTCCCTGTCTACAACTCCCTGTGTTTGATCTTATGCAAATGATGCAATCAAGCAAATGGAAAACAAGATGTTGTTGCTAAGGGGCTCTGACAAACAGTGGCCTTATGTTTTCAGGGTTCCCCTACCCTCCATTTTCTCAACTCAGATTTGTGTACATACCTGCAATTGTTTGAATCCATTGATCCATTACATTGCCCTTGAAGGGCCTAATCATTTCTGTAGAGACAGATTACCAAATCAGTTGCAGTTAGGCAGGGAGGAGAGAGTTATCATCATAGTCCTCTTTCCTTTACATTATAAATTGGTGGCTTTGTTTATGCTCATTCCCAAAGAATGCCTTAGTCCTCCCTCCCCTATAACCCTCTTTTTCACTTTTTAAAATTGACTCTTTAAGAAAAACCCTCATTCTATTTGTTCCTTTTCAGACACTTAACTCTTTTTTTCCCCCACCTGATGCTGCCTCCTCTTTTCTTCTGTAATTTTTTTTCCCCTTTTGCTCACATCTCTTGTTTCACCAAGGATTTCCCAGTCGGGCCACCTGTGCAGCTTCCTCTCCCATGTATCATGTTAGATATTATCCCCTTCTTTTTTTCATGCCTCATTATTCAAAGGACACTAGTGACACTTCATCTTCTTATGGAAATACATTGAGAATAATCCACTCCAGGGTGGACAGTATAGGCATAAAAATGACTTGGAAGTCAAAAAAGCTATTTAATCAGTCTGGCTTTCTTTGCACTATTGAGTTTATAGTTTTTAAATTCTCAGAATCAAAAGAAAATCCTCAGTTCCTGTTGTAGCAAAGGCACAACAATCAGATCAGATTTCCCAAACTAGAAGTGTGGCCCACCAAATTTGTGTCTGTGTGTGCGTGAATTATTTTAAGGAAAACGATTGGAAAAAATTTTAATTGTGCATAGGCTTGAAAAATCTTGGCTGTATGGTCATCATAAGCATAAATGAGGTACCACTGAATGTGGAACATTTATAAGTCTGTCGATAAGACACCTACTTGTATCTCTATTTCTATGTAACTGTTTATATCTTTACTTCTGTAGCTATACATGATAACTGACTTCCCTCCCATAAAATTTTGTAGTAAGAGAATCACAGTCAGTCTCAGTGGTCCCACTCCGGTCCTCTGATGGTGTGAAAGCTTCCAGAGTCTTACATAGTTTCTTGGCATTTGGAGTGTGGCCATCTATGACACTTTCTTTCTCTTTGGAAAAGATCACTATTGAGATATCTCACTCAGATCCAGGAGATCCCTTCATTGCTTCCATATCACACTTGGAAAACTGAAATCCTTGTACTGTCTTCTGTGGTCCTGCTTGCCTACATATACCAAGGACATTTCTTTAGCTGGGATCTGTCACCTCCCTGGGACTCTATCTTGGAAACAGGAGGCAGGGCTCCTCTTCCCAAGAGTTGGTATGTGTCTTCCATCATTATTCCGTCATTCTGGGAAATTTGAGGTGGTGGAGGCAAGGGAATATGCACTTCTTGGTTTTCCCAACATTATATCTAAACCTTGAGTAGTCTCTCTTCCCCTCAATGACTCTGTTCAGGAAGTTTCTCTTGCTTTTTCTGCTCCCTAACCAACCAACCACATTTTGTTTTACAAATAGTACCTATTTTATAGATAAATTCTGTATTTATAATTTAGTTGGAAATTTAGATGAGAATTTAAATGAGGGGGAAATGGGGGGCAGGGGAGGGCAGATGGAAACAAAATAGGTTAATATGACAGCCATATTGATCTCAGCCACTGTGGCACTGATATCAAACATTGTAGGGATTCAGAGGACAGAGCTATATCTAAGGGCTCCAATTTTAGACCCCACTCAGTTCATGCAGAGAACTGACCAAAACATGGGAGGAGGAAAAGAAAAGATGAGTACAATGAAGAAAGAAATAAGGAAACAAGACAGTTATTACTGAGGCGTGCCAACGGTCCAGTTGAAATTGGAAAACCTAAAATTCTGGTAGACTCTTTCAATATGTTCAGTAATATTTCCCATTCACATTTCAGAGGTATGAGAAGCATTAGAGAAATTTGATGGTGAGATTTATCCAGAGCTAGGAATTGGGAGAGCATATATTGAAGTAGACAGGGGAGATGAAAGTCTCTAGGGAGCTGGAGAGCATAGCTTTGAAAGGGGTGATCAAAGATCATATCAAGGAAAATGCAAATGTTGCAAATAGTTTGAAAACGAGAAGGTGCTAAGAGACTAGACATTGTATGGTGACAAAGGAGAGACTGAACTGATGTGACAAGAGGAAGAGGTGAAAGGCTATCAGTTTGTCGTTGGAAAGGGCAGATTTTAGATAAAGAATCTTGGAAATAGTTCCAAAGGTGATCAAGTAGTGGGTATAACTGTGCTGAATGTCGAATAAATGAAGTAGAGGTGAAGGACATATATTTGAGGAAGTTAAAGTTAAAGTGAAGCCAAATTCAGAGATGAGTCATTATTGAGGATGTTGGAGTTGCCAAAAAGGAATTATAATTGAAAAGAAAACTGAGCCAATGCTGAAGTCATTGAGGAAAGGAGAAGTATGACATAGAAGGTATAAGAGGACATGTGTCAAGTAGGTCTACATTTTCTTAAATAATGAATTGATATTGGTAAATTATGGCTGTCCTCTCTCCATCTATACATGTGTATACATGTGTATTATAGAATTTGAAAAATATATGTAACCAAAAAATAAATAAGATTTAAATTTTCTTTATGCCCTCACTCTGAGAAAAAACACTGTTGACATTTTGGTGTATCTCTAGTCCATGTTTCTTATGAAGCATTCATGTTTGAAAATTATGCTCTGGCATTCAGGCAAACACAGCTTTGCCTTTTTCTTTTTTTTTTTTTTCAATAGTGAATCTCTTTCATCTTACAATTACAGACCCTTCATTGGCCTAACAATTAATTAAATTCTTGGACATTTTTAGATGTTATTCTATTTCTGAGAAAAAGTTGGCAGTCTGGGTAAGGGGCATAGAGGTCTCCCTCTGGTCTTGCCCATTCATGGGCAAACCATGCTAAGTAGACATCATATCAGATCTGAAGATATTTAGAGTACATGATAGAAAAAAAATCTGTCTCCACTCAAGGAGTTTACATCCCCCTGGGAGGGATATAAAGTCAAGAAATAAATAACATGGCTATTTCTGACATGTTTTGGTAATTATAATAAGTAACTAAACAAGGCAATATGACAGAGAGTGTCTGGGGATGGTTAGGCACACTGTTGGATTATCAAGAGAGAACACCCAGAGGAGGATGAACTTGAAGAATGAGAAAAATTCAGCCAAGTATAAAGAAGAAGAAAATAGATTTCAGCTAGAAGGAATAGTATCTGCAAAGGCCTGGAGGTGTGGCATTGTAGAGTTAAAGGAACAAAAATATGTCTAGTGTATGGAAGGAATGAGGAGTAGGCAGATGTTAAGTCAGCTAGTATTTCATTGACCATTATTAGGTTTCATTCTAAAAGAAATAGAGGGCCCACAGCAGTATATTATTCTGGGGAATCAAAAGATCACTCTTCACTAATGATCTTGTTTCTTTCTTCACTGAGAAAATTGAAGCAGTTATAAGATAAATCCCGTACACTCCACGACCATCTACCCACCATCCAGCATTCATACCCATGTTGTCTGCCTTCTCTCTTATAACTAAAAAGTATCTGTCCTTGCTCAAAGTCCAAATCCTCCTCTTTCTTACTAGATTCCATTCTTTCATGTAATCAAGGCAAAGCTCCAATAATTCTTTCCTCTTTCATCCATTACTAATTTTGCCCTCTCTGTTGGGTCATTCCTATCAACATACAACATAATTTTTATTTCATTTAAATTATCTTTTTTAATCCCTGAACTCTACTTACCTTCTCTCTATTGTTTCATTTTTCTACTTTACAACAAAATTTCTTGAAGAAGTTTTTTATATTCACTAGCTCTGATTTTTCTCTCATTCTCTCACAAACTCACTTGAGTCAGGCTTTGACACTTATAACTTCACTGAAACTTTATTGCACAAATACCAATGACTGCCACATTGTTAAACAATGGTCAATCTGTAGTCTTCATCTTGTTTGATCTATCACCTTTAAAACATTTGATTTATTTGACTTCCAAATACTATAATCTTCTTGTTTTTCTCATACCTTACTGGTTACACTTTCTTTGTTTTGTTTTGTTTTGTTTTGTTTTGTTTTGATTTGGTTTGATTTTTTTTAGTTGATTTGTGCTTTACTCCCAGAAAAAGGAAAATCTACCAAAAGATTTTAATCCTTTTACCTTTTCTCTTTTCTATCTACACTTGCTCTATTAGTGTTCCATCCACTTTAAATATAATATATATGATGATGACATCTCAAATTATATCTCAGTCCAGTACTTTTTCCTGAAATTCCAAATTAATATTCAAATTTCCTCCATTTGTTTGTCTAGTTAATATCTCAAACTTGCATCTCCATTTGTTTGTCTAGTTAATATCTCGAACTTGCCATGTCTAAATGATGAGTTCTTTATCGTCCTCTTCAATACTTGTTTTTCTCTGTGATCTTTTTCAACCAAATTAATGGTTACTTCATTCCTGCCTTTGCTCAGGCCAAACACCTTGGAGTCAGCTTTGATTCCTCTCTCTCTCATACACTACCTACAGTGCACTGAGGAATCCTGTAGTTTTGCCTTTAAGATATATCCAGAGATCCTTTTGGAGTGATTTCGGCAAAATGACAGCATAAGGACTTCTTGGTTCATTCCACTAATCCCCCAACCCCAGACCCTTGCCCAGAAACATCAATTTGAACAACTATTCACACATAAAATTATCTTTACAAGAACCAAAGTTTCCAAATAAGGGATTATAACACTTGGATAAAGCACAGAAATAAGAAAAGATGCATTAAGGAGAGTAGGAAAGATCAATTCACATTACCTGCATTTATCCCTACCCCAAACCCAGGCAGCCCAGCACAGGCCAAGACTCTCCCGTGGGAGAAGGAGAGTAAAGTGAGCACCTAACTTCACTACCCCAGAGCTGATCTGTTGAGCACTAGGCTGAATCCTAGGCTGACTCCCTGTATGGAACCATCATTCTACTTGATTTCAAAATCTATTACAAAGCTATGGTATTCAAAACAGGATATTATTGGCAAAAAAACAAACACACGTATCAATGGAACAGAATAGAAAGCCCAGAAATAAACCATGCATATATGGTGAACTAATTTACAACAAGGGAGTCCAGAATATACAATGGAAAAAGACTGTGTCCTCAATGCATGGTGTTGGGAAAACTGGATAGCCACATGCAAAAGAATGAAACTGGACTACCATCTTACCCCATTCACAAAAATTAACTCAGTGCACTCAAGACTTGAATGTAAGACCTGAAACCATAAAACTCCTAGAAGAAATCATAGGTAATAAGCTCCATGACATAGGTCTTGGTGATGATTTTTGGGACCTGACACCAAAACCAAAGGCAACAAAAGCAAAAATCAATAAGTGAAACTCCATCAAACTAAAAAGCTCTGCACAGAAAAAAAATCGAATTGAAAATGCAACCTACTGAATGGGAGAAGATACTTGCAAATCATATGTCTGATAAGAAGCTATTATCCAGATTGTATAAAGAACTCATACTACTCAATAACAAAACAAACAGACGAATAAAAAAAAGCCAGTCCAAGGATTGACCACCCCCAGCTTCAAAGTGTCCTTGTAACACGCCTTCTGACCAATTTGCTGGAGAGTGCCCAACTCAGCCGGTACCACTGAATACCAGTAGGATAAAATTCTAACAAGAGCAAGGCTGAATCCAAAGCATTACGATTCTCTTCTTGTTGACCACTCTTTTGGTCTAGAGTAAAAGATATTTATCACAAAATTATTTTTTGCCTTTTTTCTGATGATCTACGTGTTTAACCAACTAACTGTACTTTGTATGAAAATCAAAGTGTTCTTTTCTAGTTTACTTCTATTATCAGTGTAATACAAAATCTATTTCCCTAAATTAGTTTGTATTTTATTAGTCTTTTAAATATGGAATTGTAATGGTTCAAAGTTAATGAGATTTAAAAATACGTGTCACTTAAATTGTTACTAAGTAATTTCAAAAACATTCCAGAAAATAAGAATTTCTTCTAGTAGTATGAAAGTACCAATGATATTTAAATCTTGATAAAGTTGACTGCACTTTGGTTAGATTCATCAATAAAATAATTATTGAGTACCTTCGTAACTGAAGTGCTCAGGGTATTTCAGAATTGAATTGGTAAATTACAGATTGGTTTATTCTAATGCAAGGAAAAATGATACCCTTTATAAAGGCAGACAGGTAGGACATACTGGGGAGGTTCATGGGAGGGAGAGATCATTACTGGCGGAGTATTATCCCACTTTCTATCCCACTGAGTACTATCCCACTGTCATTGTTCATACCCAGCTCAACTGTGTCTAGATCATCTCATCCATTAGTTCCTTTTTCACGTATTCAAACACATATTCAGAACCTACAATGTACCAGGCACTGTGCTAGATACTGAGGATGAAAAATAAATCCTTCCCTCGCCATGTTCAGTTTAATGGATCAGATAGTCACATAAACAAATGATTATGACAGGGTTATAATCCCTTGCACAGGGTGTGTGCAAATCTGTGGGAGCCAAATCCAAGGAGAGGATAATAGTTCCACCTTGTGCCAGGGGTCACGGCAGGATGTGTTAGGAGAAAGAAATGGGCTTTTGCACTGAGCTGGACAACTTGAAGGTCAAATAACAATTAGTCAGGAGGACAGGAGAAAGGAGTTAGGCATTGTTACAAGTTATGTATTTGCATTTCAAAACCAACTCCCGTTGTCTTCAAATATGCCTTAAAAATCATTTAAATGTCTCATTTATTTTTTAACAGAGTAGTTGAAGTAATTCTAAACTCAGCGATTTACCTGGTCGTAGACATTCAAGAGGACGGTCAAATAGTTAAAATGAAAAAGTTAAAGCAAGAGTTTGACTGACACTTGTCTGTTTAAAAATAACTGTAGTATATTTAAAGGATAAAACAGCCTATATCTTATTGCTATTGATTTTTAGGGCTATTGATTCTTTTTTTAAACTTTACTTTAGCGTTCTAAGAAGTGAGAACATAGAGGAGGAAGGGGACTACCTGAATAAAAAATATGATGGTAAATAAATTCTTTTTTTTTCCTCCAACCTCTAGATTTAGCAGTATTTACACCCCACCGATTTGTACTCGGTGCCTGCACACATGTGGGATGTACAAACAGTTCCCTGGTCATACTGTACACGGCACAGCGGCCACCAGAGCACGTGGATTCCCCGCTTCTGACTGTCCTGGATTCCAGAACTATCTATGTACAGTACGTAGAAATGTTGTCTCTGTCACACACTGGTTTATGCAAGAATCCCAGTGAGCTCAATCAAGGGAAGGGTTTGTGACATAAAATTAATTTTATTGTGATGAAATGCATAGAAGTGATTAGTTCAGTGGTTCTAGGAACCTTTGATTATCACTTGCCAACTTAATTTCCATTTCATCTCTATGCAATCAGGCTGAGCTACGTACGTACACAGATTCTGTGCAAACTTCAATAAAGAGAAACTGACCACTTACAGACCTGCCTAGCGCTTTCTATAGGGGAGGTGTTATCCATGATGAGTTGGAATTAGAGTCCAGATATATATTTCCTTTTTGAGTATAAACTAGGAGCTTCTTGTTCCCCTCCAGTTGAAATCAGAAAGGAACTTTCACATATAGGCATGTTCAGATTATTTTTGATATGAAGCGATTCTGACCCATTTCCTAATCTCTGAGGTACAAGGTGTACCATCATACCGTATCAGAACTTAACAAACCTCTCCTGCCACCAATTAATACGTGTTTGCTTTCATCTCTGTCGGTCTCAGTTTTCCCACCTGGAAGAGAAAAGTTTGGGCTGAGTAAATTAGGATATTCATTCAAACTGGGAAACATTATGATTCCTACACCATTGTTCCGGGTCTGAGCTGTCCTGCTGGCTTTCAGGGCTGCCCTAAACTGAGCCTGCATTACTTACACAAAAAGATTTCCCACTACTCTAAGTATCTCTCAGCTTACGAATTTCTGTCTATTTTACAAATTGTCCGGCTCACACGCGCTGACACATTGTAAGCCATATGTGGAACATCCTCTACTTTTCCTTCTGCCTACCATGTCCGATCCATCAAGTAGACAGTCTTCACGTCTAGGTAGTGTCTCACTTTATCCATGACGTTTGATTTGACTACTTCAGCACGTCTCTCCTCAGCTTCTCTGTATTCTAGAGTGGCATGTTAATTTGACATTAGATGGCTGCATTTTTTTCAAGACAATTATGTTATTTCTCTCTCCCTCTCTCTCTCTTCCATTTCTCATAAATGCTCAAATGTCCTACTTCTCTCAATTTTTGTTGATGGCTTAAGTTCCAAACTAAATAATCACACATTTTTTTTATATTATTAGCTAATTAAAATTATAAGTAACTGGAAAGCAGGCACTATGCCATTTTTTCTTCAGATGATTCAGAAGAGACATTTAATAACTAGTTGGTTTTTTTTAAGCTTTCAGTGTGTGTGTGTGCACACATGTGTGTTTTGAGTGGCATAAATCCAAGTTCATATGCATCCTTTAAAAATCTTGCACATTTCAGGTTTGACTTGAGTGAATGATGGATAGTCATGCTATATTTTTCCATTCCTAGGTGGAAACAACCAAGAAATGTAAATGGGATTCTGGAGCGCTATATATTATATATTTCAAATCACACGCATGATTTTACAATTTGGGATGTCATCTATAACAGTACAGAACTTTTTCACGATCACCTGCTACAATACTTGTCCCCTGGTAATAAATATCTCATCAAGCTGGGAGTAAGTTCACTTTACTTCTGTCACTTTCTCTTCCCTTCTCTTGCCACTTCTCTCTTCCTTTGTCCCATCAGCTCTCACTTATTCACTTAAAAAAAAACCCAAAACTCATGTATTACAATTGAGACTGAAAACTCACTTCACACTATAAATGGGAATGTAATCTAATACCTACATATTTATTTTGTATTACACAAAATGATGGCATAACAGTCTGAGTCAGTAGATTTTTTCCCCAAATCTAATTTGGGATTATCAGAAATTATTTCTTCTTTGTTATTTCCAGAATGTCATAATTGGTAAGGGCTTTTTCTAAAATGCTTGAATTAATAAGGTTATTTCCCTATGGAGCTTGTATTCATTTGGAAAACTATGTACAGTATGAAAATTTAGGTCTTATATTTTAAAATGAAGGTTTAAATGACCCTCAAATATTCTGGATTGTTATTATAGTCTGGTTTACATTATACTTCTATCTCAAAAGAACAGTCACTTAATAAAACCCCAGAATCAACATACTTTAGCGGTCTTTAGACAGACAATAGCATTTTTTAATGCAAAATAGCACTTTTATACAAAGGTCTTTTAAAAGACCTTGATATTACTGTGGAATTTATACTCAGTGGTTCCTTTTGTTTTTTGATGAAATATAATCTTTTTTAAGTTTAATAGCACATCTGAAAATAACTGAATATAAACATGAGATTGTCCCTATTTGTTTTAAACACACTCTTCATTTTATAGCAATACCTATATAAGGATATTTGCTTTGATAAATGCCATAGAAAATATTCTGCTCTTGATTATGAATAAATTTACATTTATGTAGACACTGTGTATGCATTCATTTTACTTAACATGCTCTTGAATGCTCTAAATATTATACCACGAGAAAATAAACTACATTCAACTATTGCTAACTGACCTGACATCCCAAAACAAGGGCAATCAGACAATGTTAAAAATCCTATTCAGAACTGACTCCATGTGCCTAGATGTTCAGCACACAGATGGGCTTATGAAGCAGCATCTTTGATTACTTAGTTGTATTACTTAAGATGTAAGAAAGGTATTACTTTGACTTTCAAAAACTAATACAGAAATCCACACCATTTTCAAAACAGTGGTAATATCAAAATCCAGAAAAGACTCTATTCCTTAGAAGCAACCAAAATTAAACAGAAATTGTTGTACTGTTAGTTTTTATCAGGAGGCAAATGTCATGAAACAAAGTTCTACTCCCTAGGCAATTTTTAGGATATGCTGTACAATCAATGTAAATCCACCCCAATCTCCTATGTCTTATACATTTGCAATACCTTGAAAAATAAATACCACTAGATTGGGAGACTGCTTGCTTGCGTTTCAATTCAGATTTTACTACCCACTGTGTAACCAAAGGCAAATTCACTTGATTGCACTGATTTTTATGTTCCTTAAGCCTAAAATCAGGGCCTTGAACTAAATGATTTTTAATGTCTCTTTGAGCCCTAAAAGTGCATGACACTAAATCATTCTGTGATCCCAAACAATATTCTATGGAGTCAAATGAGATCTGTCAGCCCCTGAGTAATGTTGATGCAGGACGTCATAAAGATGTGGAAGTCCTTGCCGTAATTCTTGTTAGGGAAATAAATTTGCTCACATTGTTTTTGATTTTGCTCTATTTGGTAGTAGAGAAAATACACTAATGTATTTCAGGAAGTAGTCCACTAAAAATTTTTTTTTACCTAATTCTATAACCAGTAAATTAAGTGAACCAGAACATTTTAGGTTCATCTTGGTTAATTGAAGGATTATTGTATATTTCACAGTCTCGACATAATAACTAGCTTTCAAGGTCATTAGATTAGTAGATGGAGATTAAGTTCTCAGCCAAGTACAGTTGCCTTTATAGATAGTCTTAGTGTATTGAAAGTTCTGGAAAATAAAACATACAGATGGCCAAGCCCTTAAGAATAGAAGAAGATACATGAGGATTCAAGCCACTGTGATTTACTCCAGACTCAGAAAGAGTATGTTACTTCAAGTGGCTCCATTTAATTTTTCCTGTTAACTGGGTTATACACTCTTGAAGGGTAGAGACAGCATCTTTCAAAATCTGTCTACTGAGTCAAGAACAGTGCCTGATAGAAACTAGAAACTCAGCAAACAATTCTTGAATGAATGGATGAATGAATGAACATTAAGTATATGTATTTCATAAAGAATCTGAGGCTTCTGATGTGAATTAAATGATTTGCTGTAGGATGTCAGAGTCGGGAACTGTGTGGATCCAAGCATATGCTTTTTCTACTGTAAGAAATAGCAAAATCAGTGGCTATACTCAACAAATGGTATTGTGGAGTGTGGTAGCTCTGAATAAAGATAATGAGTCAGCAATTAAATAAAGAAGCTAGTAATACAGACTAGTAGCAAGATACATACGGTTTGATAATTTTCATATTATAGCTAGACATTTGCCTCTTGATGAATGTTAAATATCTTTCCTGGAAAGATTCTTGGAACTGATGAGCTTAATTTTTCAAAAGATCATTTATAGATAACATGGCCTTGTTCCTTTTCTTCATGCTTCAGGGTTTGCTGCATTCTTAATATCCTCAGCGCCTACTTATCTGAAAACAAACTATTGAAAAAGAGGATGCTAGCTTTGGATATTCCTAATAGTCATCATTTCAAAATAATTAATACACATTGATTGATTACTCATTTCCTTATGCCAAAATTCAATCCCCTATTTGATCAGAAGTTACTGGACATTTCAGGGTAGTATAACTTTGTCACTTAACAAAAATGGCTGTAACTGAGAAAAGCTATAGAAGATGGGTTGAAATGCCTTATTGTAAAGGCTCAGAGGCTTTCAAAGGCCTTGCCATTTCATAAAGCCATCTTTAATCAATCCCACTATTTTATTTAGTTTTTCCAAACCAGCATTCAGTTGCATTGCGTGCAGTGGCCTCCGGTGCTTGTAGGTCAAACAAGATACCGATTGGTCTGATTTCACTTAGATAATATCAGTTAGATTCGACCAATTGGAAGCAACTTTAAGAGCATTTTTTCCCTTATTTAAGGAACTGCTCACTTAGCACTTCTAAATGCGTGCAAAAAGAATGTGGAAAAAAAACAAAAACAAAATAAAATATTTTGCAGGTAACTCTCTTATTTTAGCAGCCCCTTCATAAGTTCTGTTTTATTTGCAAGAAAAATTCTCTTGTAAATGCCTTGGATTCCAAGAAGGCCCCTTTATCAAATTACGAGTTTATGGATCTTAGATGACATAGCCCATAGCCCAAAGATCAATCCTTCCAAACCAGAAGATGTCTTTATTTATCCCAAAAGGCATCCTAAAATTCTCAAAACAAAGTAAATTTCAATTCATTTTGTTTTTAAATATATAAAATTACATGTCTTATAATATTTCTTTGGGAAGAGTTAGCTGGGGACAATTTTTAGGACATAAATAAGAAAAATAATAGTGACAAGTAGACTATCTGAATTAAATCTCAGTGTGTTGTGGGTTTAACAGTAAGATGCGCCAACATTTTTCCACCTCCTAAGGAAAAAAAAAATCTAGGAACTGAAAGTGGATGGATTTATCTCTTTCTGAAGACTGAAAAGAATGCTCTTTCTATCATTTTCCTTTGATAATTCGGCTGTCCCACTTGGCCTCTTTTCCTGCCATGTTTTCTAGTGGACTTTTAGTATGTTTGAAATATCTTTTTTTTTTCTATTTTAATGTTCCAGTAGTTATTTCTTGGGCTAACAATGATATGTCCTAGAGCTTTGAGTCATGGTTTGGCCACAAGTTCAATTGATTCCTCTTTATTTGCAAAGATTCTGTTCTCAGGAAGGGGATAGTTTATCTCTTCTATATATATGCACATGCTGCAGCTGAGAATTAGAGGGAATCCACAGAGGTTAATTAGGTCCCAATCTTAATGCAATTTCATGCCCAAGCCACAGTTTAACCCATCAGAAACTTGCTTACTTTGATGAGAAATTATCTTGAAGATATAGGCTACTGTTGTATTCTTACAAGGGAACGTGAGTTTGAGCTCCATGTCAACTGACCATTTAATATTTATATTTGTAACAAAGAATTTGCAACAACTTGTTAAATGGTATACTGCAAAGTAAGAAAATATCTTTAAAAACAAGTCAACTCTCTCTTATTTATAGGGAAAAGAATTTCAACTGTGTTAATTATCAAAAGGTTATTCCCTTAATATCAAGCTGAAAAGCAGGAGACAGGCCCAAAGAAATAAAAAGGTGTTTTAATTTTTTATGCTAGCAATATCTACCTTCCCTGAAAATGGACTAAATGCCTAAACTGCTTTTTACATTGTCCTATGATTTTGTTTCATTTTCTTAATCTGTTTTCAGTAAATTTTAGTGCTCTTTGAAATATTTTTAAATTTGTGTGAATTACAACTGGAACCTGAAGAGATATTGAACAAAGGTTAAATGTAGTTTTTAAATATCTGTGTTATATAAAGATATGATTGCTAATATTTGCTAGCAAATATAGTCTGGAAAAACCCTGTGTGTCTGCCTCTGCTTCCTAGAGAAATGTTTATCCAATAAGTTAGGTAGCAAAGATATTTTCCTAATACATTTAAACATTTATTTTGGAATTACTTACAATTAATTATGAGAGTGCACACAGAAGTTTCCAGGTATTTTTTTTTTCTAAGATTTTATTTATTTCAGAGTGGGGGAAGGGGGAGAGAGAGCGCATGTATCCGCGATCGGGGGAGAAGCAGAGGGAGAGGGACAAGCAGACTCTGTGTTGAGCCTAGAGCCTGACCCGGGGCTTGATGCCGAGACCCTGAGCTGATGACTTTAGCTGAAATCAAGAGTCAGCTTAACCAACTGAGCCCCCCTAGAAGGCCCCCCAGTTATCTTTAACATCCATGTTTTCATTTATGGCATTAGTAATACCTTATTAGGGAATGGGAAGATTCTGTGATCACTTTAAGTTTGCTGGCCCTGTAATGAGCCTGTTTCCTCTGGCACATAGTAAGTGATTTGAGCCTTTAAACCATTAAATAGTCACTCAAGAACTGCTTTGTTGCTGATATATGAGAAATACTATTTTATTCAATTTCACATTATGTTGTACTTTAAGCGTATTGGTTACACTATTGCAATGAAAGCAATTATATTTACTCCAGATCTTTTCTTTTACTCCAAATCACTTGTGTTTATCCTGAAGTAGTTTCAGTCTCTAGTACTGCCCTCACATAGTGTGCACATACACATGTGTGTCTGTGCATGCGTGCACTTAATTCCTTCTAGGAAATTTTGTGCAAGGCTGATTTTATCAAAGCCATTCACCCAGACAATAGATGCCCTATCTCTAGGCTCTAACATAGGATGTACTTATAATTCATACCTGCATACACTTTGGGTTATTTTCTACTTATCGGAGATGGCTGTCTTGCGTCCTAAAAAGCAAACTGATTAAATGTCAGACCTCAACATTGAGACAGATTTATTTGGTGGGGTGGCGGGGCTGAGGGGTGTGGGGTGTGTGAATCAAGAAAACTGTATTTCAAAGAATCTGGAACTCTTATTACGAATCCTGTTTCCAAGGCTCACTAAAGCTTTTGGGACCCAGAGTGAAATGTGTTTTTTGCATGTCTCCGCAGGCTTGCACAGGGGGTGGGTGCACCATGAGCGAGGCCAGTGAGACCCTAACGGACGAGCAGGCACCGGAAGGCGTGCTGAGCCCCAAAGTGCACTCCTACTCACCTCACTCCTTTAACATCTCCTGGACGGAGCCTGAATATCCAAATGGTAAGTGAACTCTTTTAGCCTCAAGTTAAAAAGATGATTAGCAAAGGTAAATTAATATTCTAAATGGCAGCTTATATGTGGTGCTTAATTTTTAATGATCATTTTAGCACATACAATACCTGAGATAGTATCATTGTCTGTAGGTGGGAGATTGTAGTTTTTAGGCGATCACACAATTTTGGTGGCTCAAAAGTGCTCCCTTTTGATAGTTCTTGTGTACTGCATCTTATTGTTCAATACGTTCCAGAAGAGGTGGAGAGAACAGATGAGGATTCCCGAAGTGCTATTGTGACAGTGACATTATATTTTCAGTGACTTTCTGTCTTTGACAGTCCTTAGTTCATTCTCGGAGAAGTAGAGAGATGGAAAGTCCATGCACATCATGTATTTCAAAATGCTTTTGGTTGAATAAGTTTATCTTAGAAGAGACCACTTGAAACTCTATTTTAATATATGTAAATATGTCAGCATGCAGTTTTTAAATAGTACATATATTAAGTATATGTGTTATTTCTGCTTGTTAAACTTCAAGTTGATTGTGTATATTTCTGAATGATATATACATCTTTGAATAGTTTAGAGAATTAAGTTAGCCAGTTATAGTTAGCTTAAATAAAAACTTATTATAAAGAATTTGTAATAACTTGGAGGTAGAAATCACTTTACTCATTTATTGGAAATATCTTTAAGTTTCACACAACATACTGTCCTTGTTCCACACTGAAGGAAACTTACGTAATATCAAATTTTGTTCCCTTTAAGACAAACATCGGACTTTTAATCTCCTAGAAATTGTTTTAAGTAGATTTTTTCTGAAAATTGAGATGGCATCCTTTAGCATAGCCAAAAAAAAAATGGAAGAAAAAAATTGTAATTTTATTAGTTTGTCTTATGTTTACTGTGATATAAATTATTCCAGTCATCTCATTTTAATTAAACTTTTGGCAAATGCATTAGATGTATTTGAGGTAATGGAGAGAGCTCAAATAATTAGAGTGAGTCATTATCTCTGCTATTGAAGTGATTCTTGTACTGTTACAAATTTCCTAATAAAAAAATAAATGGATCTCCATTTGATACTTATATGAAACAGTCAAAAAATCTTGTCATACTTCGTGCTCCACAAATGTATCTAGCCCATATGTGGCAATGCAAATGTTAGTGATTTATTCCAAATGGATTGGTATTAAATGCCATTACGTGATTTGAATCTTAGAACATTTTCCTTCATTCCAGTTGGTTGTGGTACCTGAAACCGCAACTGTACTCAGAATCCTAGGTGGACCTAGAGAAATACTTTCTGCATTTCAAAGAGTATTTGCATACTATGTTTTGTGCATTTTCAAGCAGTTTTAAAATATATTCACTGAACCAAAAAGAATTTGAGAGGTTTTGCAGATTTGTGTAAACACTTTCATTGTATTCTAAAGTCTTATGTTTAATCACATCAGAATTTTCAAAATTTTTATTGTGGGGCCATGGTTAGACACTTAAAAAGTAACCATGTTCATTTAAAAAGAAAACAGCAACTATCACACCACCTGCTTCTCTCTTCACTTGCCCCAAATTTTCCAGTGTTTGATTTTTATTGTCTACTGTCTGGAGAAGGAAAATCTGATTGTTGGAAAACACCTTGTTCCTCTATTTGTTTTTAAAGCCCCCATACTTCCCCCTAAAAACCTAAAGGACATAATCCAAATTCTTTAGTCTGGTATTCAGGTCCTTCCCAACTTATGACTCAACCTGCATTTACAGAGCCTTGTAACACACGTTCCTTTCTAGAATGCTTATGGTTTACTGTGGGGTTGTAATACGTGTGTGTGGAGTCAAATAGGCCTAGAGACCAGCATTACCTCTGCTGTGTAGTAGTGTGTTACTTTGGGAGATGGACTAAATTCCATGAGCCCCAGTTCTCTTGATTGTAAAATTGGCATTGACAATCCCTATTTTCTTTCCATCTTCCCTGTGGAAATCTAACTCATTCCTCAGAACTAAACATGGGCCTCTTTAAAAAAAAAAAAAAAAAAAGATAAAAAAAAAAGATTTTATTTATTTATTTGAGAGAGAGCGTGAGAGCACAAGCTGGAAAAGAGCAGAGAGAGAGAGGAGAAGCAGGCTCCCCACTGAGCAGGGACCCCAACATGGGGCTCAATCCCAGGACGCCGAGATCTGGAGACCTCCACCTGGATTTTTATTACCCTTTACATTCAACATATTCAACTTGATTTCTCCACATGTTCTCTGTCCCTCTACCTGCCCTTTCTCCTGTGTTCCTTCTCTCACTATTAGCACAACCCAGGCACGCCAGCCAGAAACCTGGGTGGCATTCTTGACTTCAAGCTCAGGCTCACTCCTGACATGTCTTACCACACAACGCTCAACTGCACTTCTCTGAGGAAGGTCACTGATATTTTTCACCCAGATAACTTCAAGAGCTTCCTCATACCCTGCAAAAATCTGAATTATTCATTCAAAGTATATTTTTTGATAACCTACCAGGTGCCATCATTCTGGTGATACCAAGATAAATTTGCCTAATCTCTGATCTTAAGGATATTAGCGTTCCATAGGGGAACCAATAATCACAAGGTAGGGATGTGAGTAAGGTGCCAAATGTGTGGAGAAGAAGCTCCCTGAAGAGCTCTATGGGACATGGGAGTGTCCTCCCTCTGGGTCTCCATTAGATGTGGCAGGTCCAGAGACACATATGCATTTAGACTACGTCGTTTTGTAACAGATGCTTCCTGCATGGTTTTGCACATGCTGGGATATAAATGTCTAGTTCTTGCCTAACAAGCAAGTGGTCGTCTTTAGCCAGCATAGCTTAGGAAACAGGCTCTCTGCTTTTCATAAATGATTCTGATTTAAACAGTCACTTTCTACTCATCAGAGTCTTATAATAATCCTGATCCAGTGGCTAAGAGAATGGCCTCTTGCCCTTCTGATTGCCATTTTCTTCTTTGTCTCCCAACATGCTCTTACTTCACAGCTTGTGCTGGGAAGCTTGCTCTTTGCTTCAGGACATGCTTCGTGTGCTCTGAGAATTTTTCCTGTTCTGGAATCTTTTGTTCTGTGCTGTACCAGCAGTTCTAAGAATAGTGCCTGACCCACATAATAGATACTCAATTAAAACTTTGCTGATTAGCACTACGAAACAATAATGCACAGAAAATAACAAACGTTAGCAAGGATGTCGAGAAATTAGAACCCTTGGGCACTGTTGGTGGGAATGTAAAATGGGGCAGCCATTATGGGAAACAGTATGGAAAATGCCTCAAAAAATTAAAAATAGAATTACTGTGTGATCCAACAATCCTACTTCTGGGTATTTTTCCAAAAGAGTTGAAAGCAGAATCTTGAAGGTACTTGCACAGCCACAGTCACTGTAGCATCATTCACATTAGTCAAGAGATGGAAGAGACCCAAATGTCCACAGATGGATGAATGGATAAACAAAATGTGGTGTGTATATGCATATACAATAGAATATTATTCTGCCCTTAAAAAAAGAAATCATCACATGCTACAACATGGATAAAACTTGAGGACATTATGCTAACTAAAAGAAACCAGTCACAAAAAGACAAACACTGCATGATTCCACATATATGCAGTATCTAAAGTCATCAAACACGTAAAAACAGAAAATAGAATCAGGCAGGGAGTTGGGAAGGGGAATGGAGAGTTGCAGTTCAATGAATATAATTTCAGTTTTGCAACATGAAAAGGTTCTAGACATCAGTTATACAACAATTTGCGTTTAGTTAACAATCTATATTATACATAGAAAAATAGTTAGGATGGTAAATTTTAGGTTATGTATTTTTTTACCACATTTTTGAAAATATGAGGTAGAGAGGACATAATAAATACCTAAACTTTTAAACCAGAAGAAGAAAAGGTTAAGGGCTGTGTTAGTTTAAAACACACAAAAGTTTCAATTAATAATCATATGAAGATATATACATAAAATATACAATCGTTAAACCAGAGATCATTTTATCTGTCTTGTGCAACTTGTTTTTCTCATTTAACGACATGGTGGAGATATCTTTCCATGGCAGTTAAGCAGATAGAGCCCAGCTTCAGTGTTTCAGAAAGCAGTGGAATCTCACTGAATAAAACCACAGCTTATGTGACCCATGTTTTATCAGTGGATATTTATGTTCCCATGATTTTGCTGTTATAAATAATGCTACATGCTATTAATTGCCTTCTTCTACCAAGTCGTCTTTAGGTACCGGGTCTTATCACTTGATTCACACCTAAGGCTTTGCTCTCCTTCAGATGTGTTCCACCGAATTCTAGCCCCTTGCTTCACTTACCTTCAAAAATGGGGGTGCGACACTCCAGCTCTGTTTGTCCAATCAGAGCGCCTGGCACCCATGTTCTCTCTGGCAAAGGCGTTCTCTGCAGGCTGTGATTTCAGTTTTAAAACCTGAATGAGAGCTACTTTTAGGAAGATAAGAACCCTTTATTGTGTAGCACCTGGACCCTTCCTTTGTCCTACCATCAGCCATCAGTGAGAACGGGCATGAAGGATTACTGTCTAATAAATCTGTGACCTGTGTTGTGAAGATTACAATTGCATAATTAGAATTATGCTTTTGAGAGCTTCTAAATTCTCACGAGCCATATTCCCTTTCTGAAGCCTAGGCCTTAGAATCTGTAAATATGTTTTTTCCTCTCACTTGAAGTCCCCCTTGCTAAAAATCAGCATCAATATCTGACTACCCCAAACTTATTCCTCATTACCTAGCATAACATGTAGTGACATTTGGAGGTAATTAGGATATGTTTTTTTAAAAAATAGTAACTAGAAATATAGAATATAAAATTATTATTCTTTATTAATATTTACAATTGCTTATAACTATGCACTATCTTTACTGAAGTAAATTTGCTAGAACAGTTTCCCTGTTAGATTGTGACCCACATAAGGGCAGGCATGTGCCTTGTCCTCTGTGGCCTTGTTCACAGTTCTAGTGCCAAAAATTGGCAGGGTGCCAGTGATGGGTAGAGGAGTATTAAATAGCTGTTGAAGGAATTAATGTTTGCTGATGATAGGGACAATAATAACATGGCAATTGTATGAATGTGAAAAGTATATACATATGCAGTCATATAATACACACAGACACACATTTACAACACCTTTTATAATTACGTAATATAGAAGAATGATTTCAAAGGCAGCAGAAAGGCCTCTCCCCTTGGCCTGCTGAAGGCTCACAGACCCAGTTGTTTGGCCTCAGATTTTTTCAGGCTAGTGATTTGTCAAGATTCTGAAGAGAGACAGCATGTGAAACCCCATCTGCTTTGCATGCTTCTGTGCAAAAGGGTAGATTGTTCCTGCCATCAAGATGAGGTAATGTCAAGATATGCACAGGAGAAGGGGAGCCGAGCACCCATTAGACAGGATCCCAGGTACTTCTTGAGAAAAAAAAGAGTACTTAAGGAACCTATGAAAATATTTTCCTAATTCAGCCTTTTGTACTGGACTGGCTTTTTGAGAATTCATGTGTGGATATGTACCAAGACAGTGGCAACTGTGTCACTAAGAACAGAAAGAATATGGGAAGTTGATTATTTTTGCATCCTTATACATAATACCATGAAGACGATAGACCATTATTGAAAGAAGTTTTAGTTCGGATTTTTGAAACATTTTACCTATTTATTTGTTTAAGACAGAATGAAAGAGAGCAAGCACAGGGAGGGGGAGGGGTAGAGAGAGAGGAATTTTTTTTTTAAAGATTTTATTTATTTATTTATTTGACACAGAGAGAGAGATCACAAGTAGGCAGAGAGGCAGGCAGAGAGAGAGGGGTAAGCAGGCTCCCCGGCTGAGTAGAGAGCCCGATGCGGGGCTCGATCCCAGGACCCTGAGATCATGACCTGAGCCAAAGGCACAGGCTTTAACCCACTGAGCCACCCAGGTGCCCCAAGAGAGAGGAATTTAATACTGAGTGTCAAGCTAGACATGGGGCTTGAAATATCATGACCCTGAGATCATGACCTGAGCCAAAACCAAGAGTGAGACTCAACTGACTGAGCCCCACAGGTGCCCCCATTTAGTTCAGTTTTTAAGCATATATATGATTTCAGAAATGGGTGGTAAAGAAATAATTAACTACAGAACTTTTATATACTTTCTGTATATGTCATCCTTCACATTAAGAAATGATAAGAAATAGACTTTTATATATACGTGAAGGTGTGTGTGTAGATACTAAGTGATTCACCCGTACAAAGAAAAAAGTATTTGATTTCCTCCCAACACTGATGGTAATAGTAGTAGGAATAGCTACAGCTTAGAACTATGTAGCAGGCACTTCAGTCCTCACAACTAGCCATGAAATGGGTATTGCTATTCTAACATTTGGCTGTGGAAACTCAGATTTATAAGTATTACTTGCTCAAGACAACTAGTTAAGTGGGAATTT
The DNA here is from genome assembly GCA_028534135.1 of Potos flavus. Taxonomy (NCBI): domain Eukaryota; kingdom Metazoa; phylum Chordata; class Mammalia; order Carnivora; family Procyonidae; genus Potos; species Potos flavus. The sequence continues at coordinate 45,937,978 of CM052893.1, read as the reverse complement.
AATACAAAGCAAGGTGTGAATGACACAAAAATTTCATGATTTTATTCACTGTACTCTCCTCCCTTTACATGTTGTAGAAAAGCTCATAATTCAGGATTCCATCTAGCCACATGAAAAAAAGATCTTTCAGATGCTTTGACTTGTTTGATACATCATTCTCAGTGACGGTATTCAAAATTCTTAAGATCTCTGTTTTGATTTTTCTCTGGTTTTGAAGAAATAGCTATTTTTCAAACTTTTTATTTTGAACTAACTTTATTTTTAAACAGCCAAAAGGCAATTCTATTTTCTTTCCTGGAAATGCTCGGTTTTAATAGGAGAGATGGATTATAGAATTCAGTGAATCACTTAGGAAAACTGCTTGACAGTTTTAAGCAAACCTTGTGTAACTTTTATGAAACACCTCCAATCAGTTTGTCAGATAGAAATTTCCCAAGCACAATCTTTTTTAGGTTCCGTTGATTCCATTTTTAGGAGAGCATAACAGTAATAAGGCATTATTCCACAATGTGAAAGCTGTTCTCTCTTTTCCTTTTTAATTGAAGGATCAAGTATTCACACAGGGAGATATCTGCCACATTCAATCATCATCTGGACCTTGGGGGAAAACCCGCCATTGATATTCATATTGCCATGCTGTACTGGAAAAAAAAAACAAATATGTTTGGAGCATCTATATTCACCATACATGTTATTTTCATGACACACTAAAGCACTGTTGTTTAATTCTTACAGTAAACAGAATTCTTCAGTGTAAATAGAGATACCTTGTATTGAATTTACATCGTATTGTACTTGTATTGAATTTCCTTGGTTATAGATGACAACCTATTGAGCACCTTAGGAAATACAATTTGACAGAACATGATGAAGAGGCACAAAGATATATATCCCAGTGGGTGTGCTTTATGGACAATTATGATTCAGCTTCCCTGTGAAAATTAAACACCTTAAAAATTCTACCATTATGGAAAGAGAAAGGTGATAAACTTGAATCTGCTTACCCTGACGAGCCAATGGGAATTAAGTATCCATTTGGTGGATTATCCACTGTGGAACTGAATTTGTAGAACTAGATTAAATAACCTGATCCCTTTTACCACATAGCATTCTATTGTTTCATTTTGTTATAGCTAGTTTACCAATTATTAGCACAAGAGAATAAGCAAGAGAAAAGCACGGAAAATACGAAACAGTGTAACATAAAGCCTTACTGTAATTTTTTTTTATGTTGGACGTATATATTTTTGGTCTTTCTGGATCCACTCTTTGCTCTTCCATTCAGCCCTATATCCTACAAGGCTGACCTTTACTCACAGTGTCGAGCTTGTTCTCTCTCTCTCTGGCTTCCTTTTGGTTTGTCCCTGAGCAGTGACAGCAGCAGCAAGAGATGAGAGGGTGGGAGGAGAACAAAGTCTCAGAATTTAAAGCCTTTGTTCCCTTTCTACTGGGCCCTGGGCTCCGGGGTACAGCTGGTATTCCTCCACCAAAAGCTACAGCACCCATCCAGTGGCCCTTTCCTATAACTCCAGCTCCTTGTCCAGGTTCCCAAATCTGTTCTCATCCTTTCCCTTGCAAATTTGAGGATGTTTAAGGGCTCCTACTTTAGTTAGCATGGTCTCCTAGGAGTCCTAACTATGACTTGCTGGGAATGCATTATTACCACCCAGTGCTTTCCCTTAACTCTGCCCATAGCTTTGTAAGTGAGTTTGAGTTGCTATCAGGTTTCTGCTGAGTCCTTAACTGATTTTTAAATCTCGTATAATCCGCACTTAACACACGGAATTTGGGGGCTGGATATAGAGGTAGATGTAAAATGCATTCTGGGAATAGCAAAAGTAAATATGTAAACAAAAATTCCATCTAGTTAAACTTTGCTTTGGCACTCTAGACATTTTAAAAGCAAATAAGGAGAATGGTGTTCAAAAGTTCTAGATGAAGACTGTTGAATATGTCTGTGATATTTAATTTTTTAAATGGTAATCAACTCATTGATAGCTCATTGAAAGCTTTCTATTAACTATTATGAAATATTTTTTGTTATAATTAATCGGATAATGATTTGTGACATTTTTCCTTTTGAGGAAGTAGGTCCAAGGGCCAAGTTCATCTTAAACACGAGTTTCCCAGATAAATTTAATTGCCTAACCCGCCTGGATTAGGTTAGCCTCTGCCTCCCCAGCCACTGTTTTTTCTTCTTTTCCATCTGGTTCTCTTTTAGTAATCTTTACACATACATAATCCACTTAGTCTGTCTTCTCACTTAGATTGAAAATTTTATGAATGCAGAACCAGGACTGTTCTGGGTATTTCCAGCTTGGAACACAATGTCTGGCACATAGTAGGTACTCCATAAATATTTACTGAGGAATCAGATAACTACTGAAAACCAGTTCCACTAAATCTAGCAGTTTTTTTTTTCCCCAAAAAGTATTTGACAGCACTTGGTAAGTACCTGTTTTGTTTTTTTTGTTTTTTGTTTGTTTTTTTCACATTGTGCTCTCTGGACTTGACTGGGGTAAAGAGGAATCTTAAATAGTTAGCACACACATAAGAAACTGCTGGATGATGACAGCAAACCAGGAGGAATACAGACCTGTCTACAACATGCTTCCAAGAGATGGACAGGTTATTTTTTTATAAGAGACGTGCAGTACATGACACAGATGAGCACAGGAAGAGATAGTCTAAGGCAAGATTTTCACAGCAAATAAGGCTTTAATTTATACGTGAAGGAAGGGACAACTCTAAGTTCATTCCTCTTATATGCATCACACTTAACTCCTAAGGTACTTGCATATATGCTAAATCATTTGATTTTCACATTAACTCTGTCAGGCCACCAGGACAAGGAATATGACCCCCATTTTATTGGTAAAGAAACAAAAGTTTGGAAAATGTGAGCTTCCTGACCAACTCTTAAAGGTGTGTGGTCGTGAGAGAAAAGCCGTGTGCTCTCCCTCCTTTTTTCTAAAAGCTTAATCAAATGTCATTGGATGAAATCACAGCTCTTATACCCCCACGAGGCTACCTGGTACCTGACTAGTGTCCATTCTCTGGCGCAGCTCTCATCAATACCAGCTAACCATGTACTCATAAACAATGTCAACAGTGATGGCAGGTGCTTGGCCCGGTCTGCAGTCCTCACATAGATTCTCGTATATCTTGACTTGGTGTTGCTACGGGGATACAGCCAACACTTAGATCCTCGGGAGTCCCAAAGACTGACAGAAAGACCCCTGAACCAGCTGTCAACCCCTTTCTTCTCAAACAAAAGCAGCCCAAAAGGTGGAAAGGAAAGGATAAGAAAAGAAAAGAAAGTTGGTGTAGCTATTTTAATATCGGACAAAGGAGACTTTTGGAAAAATAGGATTATTATAGATAGGTAAGTTCAAAATGATAAAAGGATGACTAAAATTACGAACTCTTCTTTCATCAAAATATGCTGTAAACAAAGTGCCTAAAGAGATAAGTAATAGAGTGGAATATAACATTTATAACACATGTAACTGTCGGAAGGCTAGTATTTGGAATACTTAAAGTATTCTTAGGAATCAATAATAAACTGGGGAGGGAATGTAGCCAATAATAATTGTAATAGCATTGTATAGTGACGGATGGTAGCTACACTTACCACGGTGAGCATTCGGTAATGTACAGAATTGTCATATCATTACATTGTATACTTGAAACTAATATAAGATCATCGAGAAAATGTTTTAAAATATATAAACTTAAGCTTAGAAGAAATGAACTCAAACTCTTTACTTCATTCATTATTTTCTAACACACTTTGTCAATGATAATATATCCACAGATATTGTTAGAATAATAATAATGAACTGGGAAAAGATCTGAAAAAGCACTTCACAAAAGAACAAAAAGTAAATAGCTAGTGAACATAAGGACATGTGCTCAACCTTTTTCATAAGCTGGAAATAAAAATAATACCAAAACAAGGTACCATTTTACCGCATATAATACTGGCACAGTTTAAAACTGTGACTTATACAAGGTCTTTTTGACCTTGGATATGGATATGGAACAATGAGAACTCACGTGTACTATCGGTCATAATGGGAATTGATGCACTTTAAAAAATAGTTGGGTGTTGTCTAGCAAAATTAAATAGATTCCAACAATTCCACTCCAGGACCTATGTGCTAGTAAACTTCACGGCTGCCTCAGGACACAAGTACAAAAATGATAACAGATATAGTGACGTAAGAGACGGAACATGGAAATAATCCAAATCTCAACAATATAATAAATGAATGAATTGTGTTGCACAGGAATACGATATAGCAATGGAAATGAGTGAAGTGTGACTACCCTCAACAACACTGATAGGATTCATGCTTATTATGGTAAACAAGAAAAGATGCAAAAATACATATATATTTCTTTCAAGTAGGCTTCATGCCCAGCGTGGAGCCCAGCGCAGGGCAAACCCATGAGCCCAAGATCAAGACCCCAGCTGAGATCAAGAGTTGGATGCCCATCTGATTAAGCCACCCAAGTGCCCCCCCAATCTTTATATGATTATATTAACGTATAATTTAAAAATACACCAAGCTTAATTATATTATTTATGGATGCATTCCTAAATAGAAAAGCAAACAAATCATTCTTTAAAAGTGAACACAGTTGTCTGTGAGGAAGAGAAAGAGCTGGAATGAGGGAGGACACGTAGAAGAGTCATGGGGTGCTAATGATTTGTGGGGTGCTGGCGATATTTTATTTTTTAACCTTGGTGATGGTTACATGGCTTTTCGCTTTTTCATTCATCTTTGAGATATAACATATTTTATGTATTTTTCTATGTTATGTTTTATCACATAATTTAAAAAATATAGAAGAAATAGGTGCACAGAAGTTAGAGAGTGTAATGTTCTGTGCACTGTTGAATCTGAATGTTTCTGCATGTTACACCAACCCATAGCTCTGATACTTTCTGTCTGGCATTGGCTGTGTTATTCAGTCTTTCTCAAACTTGTTTTTCTCCTCTGTAAAGGGAAACTGAAGCTTTTTTTTTTTTTTTTTTTTTTGCCTTCAAGGATTTTTCCTGAGGATTGAATGGCACCTGATCTAAAACACGAATACTGTTGTTAATTTTTCAGCATAAAGGTCCTCTGACTTTCAGTTGTTTGCCTCTTCTTACTTTGTAAGCTTTCCTATGTAACAGTATTTGTTTTGCATTTTAATGAAATGTTACATGTTGAGATAGTTACATTCACATGCAGTTGTAAGAAATTTTGAAGAGAGATCTCATTGACCCTTTGTCCAGCTGCTCCAGGATACTTTTAAAACTATAGTACATGATCACAACTATGGTTTTGACACTGATACAGTCAAGATGCAAAAGAGGGGTGTGACTTTTTTTTAATCCCCCAATTGAAAAACAGTCCCCTTTGAAACCAGTAGTCAAAAGGTAAGTTAGTCCTTTGGTAGTGGGCTTTTGCAAGGCTTTCAAGCCTACCCTCACAAACCCTCTCCGACTAAGGTGGATAAACACTTCTCTTGCCTGACTAGTGACCCGTGACACCATGCTGTGCTCTAACACACCTCAGCCCTAAGCATCATAAATTTGTTTTATTAAAGAAGAGAAAGTATATAAAATTGTTAAAGCTATTTCTCTCTTAGAATTCCACACTACCGCTGCAGTGTGGCATTCCCACATCCCTCCCTCAGTCACAACTCATTACTATATATTCAGGAAAAGGTGGCTTTCAAAATTATTTTTTTTCCTTTTGATATTTTCAGCTGCCCTTTTCCCTATTTCCATGGTCTTCTCTACTCCATTCTATTGCATCTGTGACTCTAGATTTTGCCCCTAGTCAATACACAAAAGTATCCATGGTTCTCCCGTGCATCATAAAATCTCCAACCCTTGGAGTGGCATTCAAGGTCTGAACCTCCTTTTGAAGGCTTATTTTCTATTAGGCTTTCACAAGTTACAACAATAACAACAGAATACGGATCTGTTCTGGATGTCTTTACTATATCTTGCATTTTCTTGCTTCTAGGCATTGGTAAATGTCATTTCCCCACAAGGAACATCTTCCTGAGACATGGCCTTTTCACATTTTGCCTTTTATAAAAGACCTAGCTGCTTTGTACAGAAGCCCCAGCTGCTCTAAAAAGGTTTCAGGACTCAACGTTAGCCAGAGTGATCGCCCCTTGCTAGAAGCTCCTGTATGTCTATACCATTTGTTGAGCATGAAGTTTTTGTGGTGCTTATCACTTTTATTTAACTCTTGAATTGTTTAATTAGACTGAGTTGATATTTATTTGTTTGACCGTGGGAAATAGCTTAGCCTAAGAGTCCATTTCCCTAACTCTGTAACAAGGCAAATAACACTTCTTATTTCTTGATGTTGTTAATATTATTGGAAATAATTCCTATCAAGCATATTGTCTATTGTCTGACTCAATGTGAGTGTTCAATACATTTTTTAATAATAAAGTGTTTTATAATTTCAAAAACACTTACATGGCATTTTAAGAACTTTGCATTTTGCTTTTTTTCAAACCTATTCATATATGTCTTGTACTCT
>CM052893.1:45728802-45930921 GCA_028534135.1 Potos flavus | reverse complement strand
TGTGTGTGAGGATTAAATGATTTCTTAGCAGAGTGCCTGGCACATCATAATTTCTTATCATGATTATTATTGTGATTTTATCCATTTTTCTTCTCTTAAATTTCCTGTGACTATTTGGTTTACACTGTATATCTTTCATTTCTTAGTTTTAATTCATCTGTGCTTTTGTATGTTGAGTATTAAATGGCATTAAACCAAATACTTTCTATAAGTATTCTCAGAGTTATCAGAGATGGTCATACTAGAATAAAGGAGAAAGTTGACAGTTGTACCTTTTTGGTGTAGCCAAAGGGTTACATGACAGTACAATACTCTTACCCCAAAATTTGGAAATGAGGGAAAGAGACCTGCTCTTAAAAAGATAAGCTTTACAAAGTTATCCTCATCAAGGAAAGTAAGTCAAAGTAGTAGCTTCATTTAAAAAGCATTAGCTCAGGGTGCCTGGGTGGTTCAGTGGGTTAAAGCCTCTGCCTTCAGCTCAGGTCATGATCTCAGGGTCCTGGGATCGAGCCCTGCGTCGGGCTCTCTGCTCAGCAGGGAGCCTGCTTTCCCCTCTCTCTCTGCCTGCCTCTCTGCCTACTTGTGATCTCTCGCTCTCTGTCAAATAAATAAAATCTTCAAAAAAAAAAAAGCATTAGCTCAAAAAATAAATAAATAAAAAGTATTAGCTATTTCAACTATAGATAGCTTTAATCCTAAAGGATGTAGTAACCAAGATCTAACTAGTGAAACAGGAAATGTGCTGGGAATATAAGACAGACTATATTTAATATAAGGAGTTGATTACAAATGTGTTGGAAGGATTGTAGAAACAAAAAAGGTGATTGTCAGAGCACTGCTAACTTCCCTGGTCTTTGGCTTCCGAGTCGGCCTCAGCTGCTGGTAGCTGCTGGATTTGCTGATTTGACAACTGTCAGCAAAAGCCCCAGCTCTTAGAGCTACAAGTTGAACATTTTCTGTCTTCCTGTTTCTGCCCACCTTGCAGTGCCTCCTACTGGTGAAATCCAAGAGGAAGCCATCAAGCCAGAGGGCTGCAAATATAGAGGATGGACTTTTAAGCCCAGCATACAGAGTAGACCTGTGGATGTGGGGCTGTGGGCAGATGAATTGGATGAATAACAAGATTATTCAGCAGCCACGCATACTCTTCTTCCTTCCATTACTTTCCATGACCAGCAATAATCACGGCATATTTCCACCTAACATCCTACTGTGCTTTATACAATGAAGAAGCTCTCACCCTCTGTCATTGTATTCCATCTGGGTTCATTCCCCCTTGAGTTTAGATACAACCAACGAAGATATCCTGCAGCTTAAAAACTAAGATAAAATTAATATGCATTAACTTTATATAAATCAGTAGGGAAAAGGAGAGAGAAAATTAGTTATTATATACAAATCTTTATGTAATATGGAAGAAATGAAACATGAAATAACACCTACAATTCTCATTTCCATAACTAGTTTAAGGCCACAGTTGATATTTATAACCTCTTCCCTTTGCCCTCAGCCAGTAGCTCATCTGTTTCAGAATCTTAACCTAGTAAGGTAACCCAAACCTTCATTACTGAAGAGTGTATGTGCTTAATGTCAGTGGGCAGCAGGAAGCCAATTTCTCCTTCCATACAGTAATTTTTTTTTTGCCTGTCGATTTAGTTGCATGAGGATCCCAAATTGCCGGATAATATTCTCTTTCTAATTTAGTGGTACCTTGCTTGCAGCCCACAACATAAGTATTCCTCTTCTTGGCTAAAGAATGCAAAAAATATTTTATGTAGGTTATTAAGTATAATAGTAAGAGGAAACACTCTGACTACCTTCTCTTGATCCCCATTTCCACATTTCTCACTATAGAAAAGCCAGCATCAAATACTGACCCCTGGCTCAAATCAGGTGTAGCATCCTGTACAAACCCCCAAATCCACAGGTGTTATCACCCAGCCTGGGCCGTAATGTGGGCTTCAGGAGGCCGTTCCAGCAGTCTCTTAGGGTATGGGTTGATGAGGTATATTGTAGGATGAGTAACTTCTACGGCAGTAACTCACACCCTACTTGTTTTGCTATAAACTGATTTTTAAATCCAAAGCAGTGTTGTAAAGGATTTCCTGACAATGAGTCCAGCATTCTATAAATTTGCGGGTGATGGTGCTGCCAAACATCGTGAGCAGGTTCTAGAAGTGAGCAGCTTCCTCCCAGGAGAAAGGGACACTCGGGAAAAAGCTCCTGACGTCCTTGGTCCCACCAGGAATGCTATCCCTAATGCAAGAATGGGTGAAGGTTTGATCTTCCTTCAGGACATTAATGAGACAAAATTTGGAGTTCCCAGGCTGAGTCAGGCCTCTTGGAAGCCAGCTGAATTCCTTGACTATCTTGACTTTGCTAGAATCTGCTTCAAGATTCATTCTTTTTCCAAATCTATCTCTGAGCTATTCATTAACATCATCTTTTTACCAAGTCTCTTTTCATATTTCAGGTAGCGAGTTATCTTTTTCTCATAGCCTTACATTTTCCCTCTAGATTGGATGCTGATATTTTTACTCTGCTGTACATTCATTAATTTATTCATTCAATCAATATATATTAAGTACCTACTATGTTTTAAGCATGGTGTTAAGCTCTGGAAAAACACAGGTGAGGAAGAGTCAAGATTGCCTTGGGGATCCTACAGAGAGGGAATTAAACAGCCACTGTGAAATTAATTTTACTTTGAAAGAAGTTCCAATTTAGGATGTAAGCAAAGTTTTATTTCTCAATGCTTGATCAGTTTGGGGATTCTGTAATTCCAGGGAACATAGATTCCTAACTTCCTTTTAATGAAAATATTTTGATTGCATAATTCAAATGATCATATTCAACAACTATTTAATTTCTCATCCCTCTACTAGTTGGTTTCAGGAAGACACATAACCTTCCTTCTGAAATAAATTTTAGTTGATCATTAAAACCAGTAAATCATAGTTTCTCTAACACATTCAAGAGTGTCTCCTGACTATACTTTGTGCATTCTGTGCAAGGTGTTTATGGTTAGGTTATGTAATATTGTGGTTGAGAACATGGGTTCTGGAGCCAGACGTCCTAGGTTCGAATCCTGACTCTGGCACTGGCCAACTATGTGATTTCAAGCAAGTTACCTAATCTGTCTTGCCTGAATTTCCTCATCTATAAAATGATGATAATGATACTGCCTCTATTCTGGTGGTGCTGCTAGGAGAGGGTTAAGAAGGAGTTCACACATAACAGGTGCTTATAACAGTGCCTGACACTTACTGAGTAATGTATAATGTCCTAACAAATAGGGTCATTTGACTTCTAGAGCACATCTACTAAGGATATCATTTTTGAATGCAATACAAATTATAAATGTACTTAATTTATTCATGTTTTATCTGGAACACAAAAGATAGCTGTTAACATGATGTAATAGGAGGAGTCCCATACTGGGACTCTTGGGTTCTATTTCTGTCTCTATACTAATTAGCTCAACAGTTTGATATTTAAGGGTTTAATGCCTGTTTTATCCTTTGGAAAGAGACAGGGTTTAGACTGGGGAAAATACCAGATACTGTGATTCAGTAATTCCATGAAATTAGGAATCATATAAGAAGTGCTGGCTTTCTTAAGACATTCTTTGCTGTTTTCTGGTAGTCATGCTAAAAGTCCATTATTATCATCCTAGGTGTTATCACAAGCTACGGACTATATCTGGATGGTATATTAATTCACAATTCCTCAGAACTCAGCTGTCATGCTTATGGGTTTGCTCCTTGGAGCTTACATTCCTTCAGAGTCCAAGCATGCACGGCCAAAGGTTGTGCTCTGGGCCCACTGGTGAGTATGTGCATTTACATTCTGGGAATGTATCCGATGTCAGATGACAGTGAATATCAAGGAAGAAGTAAGTGGTGGTGACTCACTCTGTGCACAGCTAGGCTTTCAAGCAGGATGGGAGATTTTCTTTTTATAAAATTTTATTTAAGACTTAGTAAGAGTTTATATTCAACATAAATTTCAAGACTGCGCATAGGTCTAGTGAAGGACAGAATCTATATTTCACTGAAATTTTTCAAGGTAAGTTGGTCGGTTTAGCAGAAGTACATTCGATTTTGTTTAGTTACATATTTATTTAAAGTGGATGTTTTTCTTTCTAATAATGGGCTCCACAACTAAGTAAGTTTATGATTAAAAAGTGAAAACAATTGAAAGTCCACAATTGCCACAGTATGGCAACACAGCTGCCCAATGAGTAGGTCAGTCAATTAGAAGTTTGAGCTTGTCTCATCTAATAGAATAAAACACATTTATATCATCCATGTGATATAGTTTCATAAGAACCATATTTAAAATTGCACGAATATTAGCTTTTGATATCCACATTTCAGAAATCTATGGTGTATATCTATATTTCATTAGCAGTTAAAAGATTGACAAATCATGCTTTTTATTTTTTAATATAATTTTTAAAACTCAATAGTGCATAATTGTCATAGACCGGCATGACATTCTTTAGTTTCAAAACATCAGGTTTCATTTTTTGTGCATTTTTCTTAATTAGATTTTGCTTCTTTTAAGAGAAATGCTCATTACTTTTAGATATTTTTTGGCAATGTTTGCTAATGCTCTATCATTTTAATGCACTCTGTCTTCATTGAAAAGTGTATTATATAAATATTACCTTGGAAAACAGCTCTACAGTTTCAATTTTGCTTCCTTATTTTTGATCACACCTTCCATTTTGTTTCAGAGCTTGATTGCTTTCCAAGCTGCTAACATCATCTATCGGTGGAGCTGAGCTGTAGTCTTTACTGCCATTAAGTATTTTATAGCTCAGACCCTCTGATGGTTACTTACTCTTAAAAGCAGGAATGGCAAGAAGCCAGCTTTTCTTCTCCATTCAAAAGAAAAAAGAGAAACATGAGAACACTTCACACGAGCTTGAAACCTAGACTCTTTCAAAAATATAAACTGCACATGGTTCTGGCTACTAAATTGGCTCCCACACTGTCTCTCGATGTTCTGGCAGCTTGAAACAAGGGGGACACGGTTATTGATCTGCATCCTGTGCAGATAAGATAGTAGGCAATGTTAACCTTAAGAAATCAAATGCCACGGTGCCCTGACGGCAAGGGAGAAAACAGAATTGGATTGTAAAAGCTGCTCTGCCATGGCCTTGTACATTCTAGACTCAGTCCTGACATCAAGCACGGTTATTTTCTCCCCTTGGTACTTTTCTTTATCCCGTGCTCAGTATGCAAACGCTTTTCCCAAGTCAATGATCCATCTCTAATCACTGGGATTGAACAACAATGTCTTTATTTAGAACAAGTCAACTCTCTGCTGCCACGAAGTTAAAACCTATAGTCTTCAATTGATTTCTAAAATATTTTTGTACCATTTACAGTATGCCCTTAAGAGATTACATATCTGAATATTCTAAATCGCCCCAGATATCTATCACAGTCACGAACGATAGTCCAGATTCAGATACACACATCACCTAAGGGTATTCTTTATCTAAAGCCAGTTTTACAACAAGCATTTCATTGAAACAAAAAATTCAAGATTTCTGCTTTTAAATCTTTTGCTGGCAGAAATTGAAAAATAAATTTTTTGCGAGTCGACTTTTTTGTTCACCTAACAACATTTTTTAATGATAATTCTTGGTTTTTGGAAAGAGAAGCCTGTTTATTTTACATCTCTTACACATTTCGTGTCATTCTTTTTCATGCATGCAGGGAAATACTATCCCATGTTTTCTTTGTGACAAATATGCTCTGTTCCTGAATGTGGTATGGTTCACCCTCAAAATTGGCAAGCTGAAATAATAAAGGGGATAAAACAGTAAAAGACAAATTTGATAAGAGTATTTTAAAAATAAAAATACATACATATATTCCACATTTTTACCATTTTAATGTAGTATTAGCTCAGTATGTTTTGTTTTTAGCCTGACCACGTTTATTACCTGTTATTTGTGATTTGGTAAGAATTACTCTGTACCCATCTGAAAAAAACTTTTTTTGTGGTTTGTTCAGTTCTAATCCAATTATATAACATATTTAGCTTTTAAAGAAATGCCAGTGTTAAAAACAATTTATAATGCCTTTGATCCTAATTTTAAGATGCTAATATGCATTGTCAAATTTAATCCAGTAATTGAAGTTTTATAAGTGTTTGAAATAATGAAAAATTAACAGAAAATGCAACAGAGAATAACTTTTTAAAAGCCATCCTTGCTTTCAATTACATTGTTGAATTATATTAGAGAGAAACTCTTCACATTTTGTGTTACTATAATATGATGCATTGAATTTGTCCATAGGATAATCACTTTGCTTTTGTTTGTTTTTTCCACTTAACTAATGTTAGATAACACTGGTAGAGTCTAAGATTGGGAATTTATGACTGTGTCTGGCCTTGGAACATTCATTGGATTCAATTCTCTAGGGACCCTCTTAAGGATGAAATGTGAAACTATAGGTCACTGCCGTGGGATATGGTTAAAAAGCTGCTTTGGTTTCTTGGTGATGGCATGTTTATACACGTAAACACACCTAAACACACATATACAAATTCTTGCCTTTTCACATTTGTCTTTTACAAAGAAATAAATTTATTATATAAGACATCTAAATCTTCAGGGCAATATGCAATTGTCAAGAAAATCCTAAATGGGATATCTACCCTAAAATTCCTTGTGCCTCATTGCCAAACATACTTATTCTATTAAGCCTCAGATTTTTCAACTCTTATGAAAGGAAAATAATGCCCACTTTAAACAGGTTTGATGCGAAATTTTCAGTGAAATATTTACACAAAAATTTCTGGTACATGATAAGAGTTTTATTAAGGATGAAAATTTTATTAAAATGTTTATATGTTTTCATGGCACATTTATTGCCAAAAAAATTTTTTTCTGTGTCAAGGGAGGTTTCCAGCCTTCCAGAATGCCTTTTCCCTAACATTCTTTTTAAGGCAAGGTAGATAAACAAAGAGGTATTTTTTTTTTAAAAGACTGAGTTGAAGCAAAATAATATAACTGCCAAATTTCATGTAGAGTAAAAACTGAGCTATTTATCCAGCTACTGAAGGAAATTTTAAAAATATATCACTTTGAGTTACCCAGGTATTTGAGCATACTAATATAATTATCTGGAATTGTCCTTAATTCTTCAACTTTTTGAATCTCATTTTATTTGGTATGCTTTAAAATCAGTTTCTATCCAATAATTTGAATTATATACATAGACATAATGAAACCAATTGCATTGTTATGAAATATTAAAATGATGAATTGATATTTTTCCAGTCAAGTTTCTTTATAATTTTTTGGTAGTTATTAGACTAAAAAAAAATGAGTAGGAGTTATAGATCTCAAGAACCCCATAGCCTTTCTCAGATGAAAATAAAACATGTCATGACCTCATACTTATTAAAAATTAACACTCTATCTTTTTCACATTTATTTTCATAATTGGGAAAGTGTATTCGCCCTAACAAATGAAGGTTTCATAATTGAGAATATTTGCCTGCCTAAGGATTTCGTGTTTGATCACCTTCTAGTGATGAGGCATGAGCCTCTGCTTTAAGAATAAGGTCAAAATTACCAACATATTCAATACATCTTAAAAGGTCAAACATTTACCAGGATGCTTCGGAGTTTGTGGCGATTAGTTAACAAATTTAAGCCAGTTATTAGAAGAAGCTAAATATCCTGAGCCCCATTCTACTTTCTTGCCACTTTTATCATCCTCTGGTCACCTAGTCACTTTATATATTTAGCCACTAAAATCTTCCTGGCCGCTGGGCGGTTAGGAATTACATTTTCTTTCAGAGTCCTTCTCTTTAATTCATCTTTTGCTCTTTTCTGCATAGCTTCATTAACACTCTAGTAATGAAATTTTCAACTTTTTTGTGATTATACCGTAGGGATGGAATCATTCAGGTACATTTATTTCTTGATGTCTGCCTGACATGATAACGTCTTTATGTACCTAGTAGCAGCACAGCTCGGTGAAGTCCGTGCGTGTGTGCGCGCGCGTGCGTGCGTGGTGCACGTGTGGACGCGCGTGTGCGTGTGCGTGCGCGCGCGCACATGCGCATGCCCACCAGTACGCAGGCAGGCAGCTGAAGATCCTTTGACAAAGCCCGGAAGCCTACCACTCCAGTCCGGAACCTATGAAAACAGGTCTTGTGCATTTCCTACTCTTTTGCAATCGCATAAAAATTGTTTTTAAGCAGTCCTAGAAAGAGTCTGTGGATATGCACAGCCATAGGCACCATCACAGTGTGAGCTGATGCACGTACTCTGAAAACAGCCACTAACAACCGCCTCGGTCAGGAGCTCAAATTCTAAGCTTGAACAGCAGGAGGAAGAAAACATGAGGTACGCTTTGATCCTGCTGACAAAATGAAGTATTCATACAAGATGCTACTGTCAAAATAGTTTACTTCACAGCAAAAGAGATTCTTTGAAGAAATATGCTCAGAGTGAAGCACGCACTTATTTTATTTGCAAACAAAAAATAAATCTTTTTACACTCACAGGTGGAAAATCGAACTCTAGAAGCTCCTCCTGAAGGAATAGTAAACGTGTTTGTCAAAACAGAGGGATCCCGGGAAGCCCTCGTGAGATGGGACGCACCTTTTCACCCTAATGGACACTTAACATACTCAGTCCTTTTCACTGGGATTTTCTATGCCGATCAAGGTAACTCGTTTATAATTTTTAAACTTTAGTAATGTCACAAAACAATTTATTTCCTTTTGAAATCTTTCTTTGAACGACAGATTTTCATTTCTTTATTTTCTCTAAAAATAGCCTATAATGGGGCGCCTGGGTGGCTCAGTGGGTTAAAGCCTCTGCCTTCGGCTCAGGTCATGATCTCAGGGTCCTGGGATCGAGCCCCGCATCGGGCTCTCTGCTCAGCAGGGAGCCTGCTTCCCCCTCTCTCTCTGCCTGCCTCTCTGCCTACTTGTGATCTCTCTCTCTGTCAAATAAATAAATAAAATCTTAAAAAAAAGGAAAAAAAGCTAAAAATAGCCTATACTGATGAGTTAGAGCAGCAGTTCTCATTGTGTGGTCCCCGGAGCAGCGGCAAAAGCTTCATCTCGTACACTGTAGGATGGGGACATTCTCAATTCTCCCTGACCTGACCTATCCATTCAGAAACCCTGGAGGTGGGGCCCGGTGTTCTGTTTTCACAAACCCTTCAGGTGGTTTTGGTGCGAGATTAAGTTTGAGAAAGACAAGTGTACTGTATATTGTATATTCTTTCCCCTTGCTTAATAAACGGTGGAAACCTAACATTATTTATACACAGAGTTGAGCTTTAATTCATCAGGCTATCTTTTTTTTTTTTTTAAGGTTTTTTTTTTTTTTTAATTTTTGTTCAAAGATTTTATTTATTTATTTGACAGAGAGAGAGAGAATCACAAGTAGGCAGAGAGGCAGGCAGAGAGAGAGGAGGAAGCAGGCTCCCCACTGAGCGGAGAGCCCGATGCGGGGCTGGATCCCAGGACCCTGAGATCATGACCTGAGCTGAAGGCAGAGGCTTTAACCCACTGAGCCACCCAGGCGCCCCTCATCAGGCTATCTTAAATAAATGATTATTGTGCTTGTTTTACCGCATCTGAACTATGTTGGTTGTGTATTCCAGTATCCTAATTGGACATAGACTGCAGTGGGTTCCTTGAAAGTACTATCAAAAACCATCTGATTTAGTAAGTTAGGTTAGGTGTGGTAAGGTATGATGTATATTTGAAGCAACCCCTTATCGTAGAAAAATGTAGGTATATATTTTACTGGAAACTAAAATTTTATTTTATTAAGTGTTAATTTTTATAGGCTTCAGAAGTGGCCATACTATTTTTTAAAGGAGATATTTTCAGCGTTTCTTTTTAAATTAGTAACAAATATGCAATAATGTGAATATAATCACCTATACTGTCAACAAAATGATGTTCCCCAGGCTTTAAGATGTTTATTTCTGAACTATTGGTTAACTATTTGCAGGACGTAATAATACCCATAATAATACCCTGTTTTACCCTGTAAAACAGGCAAGGAAAGATGACAACAGACTTTTCTGAATTTGAAGACTTCTTATTTGCGTAGTGTGTTGGCAAGCAAACGCACAGCGAGTTGAATGAAAGAGTCTGAGCCTATTCCCTCAAAGATCGGTGTGCCCCTCTTTTATGCAATCAGGGCTTTGATGTATTCTGCTGTGAAGCACTTGTAAGATTATGAGGTGAAGGAGTGATGATCGATTTGAAAAAAAGAAGCAACATTTAGGCCGGACCCATGACAGCCCAGCTATTTTCGCCAAGGCAGCTGGGTGAATAATGCAAGAGCCATATTCCCCCTTGTGTTTAATCTTGCATTGTTTTTGCAGAGAAAATTTCTGCTTGCCTTCTAAGTCATGTCATCTTCAGTTGTCATCCCGTCTCTCAAACCATCAAAACGGTATTAAATGTTGCAAAGCTGCGCAGCAAGAGAACTTTCAAAAGTCAGAACCCATTTGCAGAGCAGCCCTTGTAGAAAATGTATTCTGTTCTTGGCAGAATTTTCCTTCAGTTCTTTCCACTGAGAAGTTTACTGATTTCTCCCAGTGGAATCTGCTGGAATTTATCGGTTCATGGTTGGCAGTCACAGATTAAGGTAAATGTCGATCCGTAATGACCCTCTACATGTTAGTATTGCAGTAAAGCTGGGCTTTTATGTCAAAGATATCGGAGAGGGAGCTATTACACATGACAGGGGTGATCAAGGGACTCCAGACCAAGGCAAGCATTATTAAATATTGACTAGTTCTGTGATTTATGTAGAGCTGGAGGAAAAAAGTGACTTTTTAACCATTATATATTCTTCAGCAACGAAAACCAGCCATTTATCTCCTGCTGGTAATAAAGAACAGAGTGCCTGCATATTTTAGTGGAGGGAAAACCTGGTCTTATAAATGAGATGAACTCCTTCATGATAACATTTCAGTTTGTTAATTGCCAAAAGCAAAACAGACAAATTGGAAGCAATTACAAGATTTAACTTAAGGAGTTTGGCGGTACGCATTCAACTCCAGGGTTGGCAGGGGGTGAGGTTGGAAGCAAAAGGATCATCTTGAGAGAGACCCCAGGAAATTCATTTCATTGGTTCACTGTCACTGGAACTGTGATGTCCAGTGTTAAGTAAAGGGTTTCAAATATTGTCTTGTCCTGACACCCATCAGCAGTTAGGTGACATTTACACGGAGGAATGGAGGGAGGGAGGTGGTCCACGTGGCTCTACAAGAAACGAATTGAACATTAATTCATCAAACTTACTTAAGATATCATCTGTTCACTAGATTTATACAAAGCTTATTGAATTGTCTAATGGCTAATTGGTTATTTCCTTGACATAATGAACAACTGTATTTCATCTTTTTCTGTGATGGTTGCTAAAAAGGTGGTGGTTAGAATGAATAAGATAGGAAAATTCAGCTGGTGGGAAGCAAGCCTAGCTTCATAATAAATGTGCATGTAGCCAGGTTACTGTTTTGTAGGGCAGGACATTGGGCTGTCTCTGTAAGATACTCACACAGGATTCTGTTATACATGTCAACTTAGATCCCAAACTACAAACTTCACAAAGTCAACATTAGATTTTGAAACAACAAAATAGGCTGCATATATCAACGTGTGATTACTTAAAAAGTACTTACTTCTGACCAGGAATTACATTCTCATGAATTAATATCTAAAACATAGAAAAGCAATAAGCAGTTAAAAGAGTCCAAACTATTTTATATCTCGAAGGAGACCAATGCACTTCGTTTCCTCTATCCTTCTAGAAATATTTTATGTATATACAAACAAATATAATATCCCCACTTGAAAACATGTATATAGTTTTCCTCTCAACCATGTAATCTTTTATACAAATGATACCAAATCGTATACATTATTTTGCAATGTACTATTTTTTCCATGTAATGATTTTAGAGACCTTGTCACATCAGTACCTAAGGAACGTCCTCATTCTTCATACAGCTTCATGGTATCAATTGTATAGATTATATCCTCATTGATTTAACCAGTTCCCTATATAGGGGCATTTCAGTGGTTTCCAATCTTTTGCAATTTCAAAGAATGCCTTAATGAATAAAGATACCGGTATGCCATTTCACATGTTTGCAGGTAAACATAAATTAAAGATAAATTCCTTGAAATGATCTTTAGGCCCAGGAAAATGTGTGTTTATAACTTTGTAAGATATCCTCAACTTTCACTCTGTAGAGGCCATACAATTTCTGTTCTCCTGGGGAACCAGTGAGAGAGTACCTGTATCTCTACACTCATATCATCTGAGCATGTTGCCCAGTCTGATGATGTTAAAACTGGTATCTGATAGTATCTGCAGTCTGCATTTCTCTTACTGAGCGTTAGTCTGAACTTATCTGCTTGTTGAAAAACCTTTCATATTTCTTTTTTGACAAATTTTCTATTTGCATCATTTGCCCATTTCTTATTGAGATTTAGGAGCTCTTTATATATTAACAAAATCTGTTCTGTGAGCAGCAGTTTGTCCCTTTTGCATTGTATTTCCAGCACTTTAATGGTTTCTTTTTATATACATTTATATTCAATCTACTTGGAATTTATATAGATATGTAATGTATGGATCAAAAATTTTTCCCCAAAAAATAGCCCACTGTCTCAAAACCATTTATTAAATAATCCAAAGTCCCCTCTGGTTTGAGTTGCCATCTTTAAAAAGTCCTAAATTTCCATATTTATCTATAAATATACAGGTCTGTACCTTATTTACGTTATTGTAGTATTTTATTAACACTCTAGAATGTATTTGGATGTCTGGTAGGCCTTGTCTCCTTCATTTTTATTTTAAAGAATTTTCTTACCTGTTTTCCTTATTTATTTTCTTTCAAGCAATATCGTTAAGTTGCTACTTCCCCCTAGAAGTCCTGACGCTTTTTTATAAAGATAGGATTGAATTTATAGGTTAGCTTAGGGTAGAATCGATATTTCTATGATGTTGGGCTTTTCTAATCAATAATGTGTTTATACTTTCTATTCGTCTTTGTGTCTCTCACTAAAGCTTAAAGTTTTCTTCATGTAGGTCTTGTACATATTTGTTAAATTTATTTACTAATATTTTATCATTATATATAATTTTATATACTTATAAATTATTTTAAATTTTACATACTTATAAATTATTTATATATACATTTTACACATATATGAATAATTAAGTAATTTAGAAGAGCCGCTTTTTAAAATGATACTTGGAGTTTACCCTGAGATACCTGTCTTCAGAAAGCCACACTTTCAAATATTTGTATCTATTGGGTGATCTTTCATCTAACTGCAACAAGCATATGTGCTTTTTTTGTTACTAGGAATTTTTTCATTTTCCCTAAAGCACAGAAATTTTACCAGGTGGAAAATGGTAACCTGATTAATTAGGCTGTCAACTAGTTTTTAATAAATCAAATATGAAGTGTATAAAACAGCACCAAAGGTTGGGCATAAAGGATCTCTTCTCCCCTAGATTTTGCAAAAAATAAAGAAGAAAGAAAAACTAGTCAAATTGTTCTCAAGTGCATGAGGCAAGAGAAAAACCAGGGTTGGTGTAACAAGTGGAATAGAGATAACCGGGGGAAAATTTTGGAAACACTGGGCCTTACCCTTTGCTTCCATGATGGATTAGAACAACTTGAGTTTGAGGACTTAATGAGAGAATGACAGAACATGCACAAACAAATGTGAATGGCAAAAATTAACAGATTGCCCAACCCACACTGGGATATATTAGAACGTATGTTCTGCCTTTTCTTAATGTGGACCATAGAAGTGAGGATTAGCACTTAGTTCTGTGGGAGTCTACCTGATTTGAAACATCCATTCAATTATGAGGAACATAGGATGCGTATTAGATTATTCTAGGGTCTACAAGTGCCATTTACTGACCTCAAATAAATACTTTGGCCAGTGGCTGTCAAGAGTGCCTCATTCACCTTGCACAAGTGAACAGTGAACTCCCACGCATCAGTTGACGACATCTTCAGGATTTTTTTTTCTCTTCACATACATAAATTAACTAAAAATTTCATTTATAATTAACAGGTTATAAAAGTTCCTTATGAAACATATTGAGTATGGGATTCTTTTAAAATAAAAGAGGTGTATAAATTGAGGAAGAAAAATGAAAATTACTGATAGCACAGTAGTAGAAATACAGCTTATGTGACACTGTTTTTAAAATTATAAATTTTTTGATCTAACTGGTAGGTGAAAATAATGTGCAATGAGAATTTATGTTTATATAATTATTTTACAAAGTTTCAAAAAGCTTTTCAACTACAAATATTGTAAAACTATCTAATGGTCCAGAAGGAAAAGAGAAAACAGTATTATTAAGAGAAAAAGAAAATCTGAGGTCCTGTAGAATACCTTCCCAGACGCCCACCTCTTTACTACTAAGCTAGATTCTTTAGATTCGTTGCACTGGTCCTCTTCTTAATAGACAATACCATGTCCTGCTCTTTATCTTAAGCAGTTATTGCAGAGCCCGCTGTGAGTAGTTTAATTCTTCATTATCCTCCCTTTTGAATGAATCGGGAAGTGATCTTCCTTGCTTGATAACCTGACAGATTGTTTTGTGTCTCAGTTTCTAAGGCAGAGCACCAGGGTGTGCTAATTGCTGAGTCCTTTGTGCACTGTTAACTCTCACCTGCCCTGAAAACCTGAATGGCAACTTAGTTTTTGTCTGTAGATGCCTCCTTCTCCTAATCCTCTGTTTTGTGTTATGGCATGGAATAAAAGTATTTGAGAAAGAGAGAACATGGATTACTGGAGGGAAAAAAGGAGGGTCATGAAAATGACCCTTCAGCATTAGCAAAGGGAAATATCATTTTAATAATAATAAATAAATACATACTGTTAAAATTGAGTCATTCTATTGATTCCTGAAAATTTTTTCTTTCTCAGTATAGAAACATACAAGGAATAGGTTTTAGGAGATTTTTTTTTTCCCCCAGTGTGGATACTTTCAACCGGGAAGGAATCTTAAAAAGAAAGAGTGGAAGAAAAGGATAGGGAAGGGATAGAAAAGGAAGGAAGGAAGGGGGAAGGAGGCAAAGGAGGAAAGAAAGGGAAAAAGGAGAGCAAATAATAAAATTAGCATTACTCAGGTGCTTTTTTTTTGCTTGAAAGAACAGATGGTCCTGAAAAAAAAAAAAATTAGTTTTAAAGACTTTTTAAAAAGGGAAATGGAAATTTGGAAATAATACCACACCCATACTCACACACACACACACACACACACACACACACACACACACACGGGTATTATTTCTGAGTGGTTTAATCTTCATTTTTCCTTTTTTTACTTACTCAAGTTTTAAATTCTCTGTAATACATAAATATTATTTTTGCAATAAATTTCTTGAAAAAGGAACTAGTAAAAGCAGAGGATTCCAAAGCATAGTCCTTTGGAGTAATCACAGCTGGTTCTGCCAGGAAGGCAGAGATCAGAAGGTGAGCCAGAAGCCCTAAGGTGGAAGCCCATAGGAGGATAAAAGGGCTTGATGTAAATTTCAGTGATTATGCAGAACTCTTTTGGTGATGTGTGTAATGTTCAATTTTCCTGGTCATGTTTTGCTTGGGTTTCTTTCTCCAGTAGTTGTCACTGGTCATCACACAAGCAAAAGTACTAAGGATATTGCAAAACAAATAAGGAAACGAAATAGGCTTGGTCAGAGAAGCAAATGGGACTCTGTGACTGAGACCATGAAGACCGTGTTAGGGAAGGACTGAGGAATGGAAGATACTGGGTTGTTGAAGTCAGAGGATAGAGAGCAGGGGCCTGAAGTTTTCCCTCCCTGGTAACATCTGGAATTGAGGGTGAGGGGTAATTTAAAAACAGAATAGGATATTTCTATGTGGAAAAACTAGAAATATAAATATGATTGCCTCCCATTCATTGTTCTCTAAGTGTAAAGTTTTCTTCTTTTTATAAATGCGGTCAGTATCTCATTCCACTATCAGTGTCAAGCAGTTTGCTCCTTAGCATATATTCCCAGCTAGAAACAAAAGCAAGTAAAGAGGAACCAAAACTTCTCAAGTGAACAAAGTATTGTTGGGTTTAAACCAGATGAATGCATATTTTTAACCACCTTAAAATACCAACACCCAGAATAGGCTTACCTTCTCCAGGAGTTGCTGGTCACCAGAAATAGTGCTTTGGATTGTCAGTACATTCAAACACTATTAATCTCTAAAAAAAAAAAAAAAAGAAAAGAAAAAAGAAAAATCTGGAAAAACCACGAAAATGCAGTCCATCTTTCAAGGTTACCTAGAGAAATTCAGAGACTTTTTCACACAGTCTGATTCTCTGAATGCCTTTCTTCCCAGAATAAACTATGTTTTATAAAAATTACAAGAGTGGGGGGGAAGATAGAGAAGCATTTGTTTTCTTGGGAGGGTAAGGAAAATAATTATATGTGGGAACCCCTCAGACTTCCAAGGAGTCTGCAGGAAGGCTAATGCTGTTAGGAAAGGGACAGCTTTGTTTTATAGTCCCTGATGTCAGGTTTTTAGTGTGGAGGGAAATGTGCACTTTCCAAGCTGTGCTTGCAAGCAATGCAGTATCTCTGACATCCTGCCCTCTGGGAAAACCCGCCAGTGGGGGAATGGTTGCAGTGATGCAGTACAGCTTGTAACTTGGAATCCCGTTGGAGAACTTTGTAGTTGCTTGTCAGTCAGTGGGAAGATAAAAGAGGCAGCTTCTTTTCAAGCAATTTGAATTCATTTCCCCCGTAATGAGTTAGAGGGTCAGGCAGCAGGAGTGAGCTCGCCTGAGATCTTATAAAGTGTATTTTGTGGGAGGAAGAGAACAGCGGTGGAGCAAAGGGAACATAATGTCTGCCTGGTCGCTGAATAAGCAGATGAATGTGGCCAGTGGTTGGTCCACTTCTTTGCAGGACCGCTTACCTGCTTCCTCATATTTCCAGAAGGAAAGGTCAAGGGGAGTACGGCTCTAGCCCATTTTATTAAATAAATACGCAATACATGAAAATTGAAACTCAGTGAAAGTCTAAAGTAGCAGGTACTGGTATTTCCTACATAAATACTCATGAAGCACAGACTCTGGGTTTTTTCACATTAGATGATTATTGACCATACAATTTCTTTGAGAGACACAGAAGAAATTAAATGAGTGTCATGTTAGGGAGTTCTTTAACTATCAACCATAGCTGGGGACCTCTCTCCCTGACCATTTTAAATGTTTTAAAATCAACACCAGATATATTAGGAATGACGGCTATGGAAAAAGCTGGTGCTCAAAGCAAGGATTAATGTGAAGACCAGTAAGAACACAGGGAAAACAGAGAAAATTACTTCCTCCCTATTTCTTTGGGAAGCAAATTTCTCTTTTGCAGAAAAGAAATTCCTGTTAATATACTTTTGCATAAAGTTCCAACACATTTCTAGAGATGTAAATGCACACAAGTTGAAACACATGAGAAATGAAAATGCATTTTACTCAGAGATAAAAAAAAATCATTGCCGTATTGTTGGTGAAAATACGAATGGGCCATAATAAGATGTATGTCATTTCAAACGTTTGGCTATAGAATATATACCCACTGAATATATTGACACCTCTGATTGTATATCATGTCATGGCCAATAAAGCTATAGAAATATGTAATTAGGAGATATTCTTCCACAAGAATGGAGTTAAGCATTAATTTATCAAAATTACTTAACTCCTCTGCTCTCAACACTCACACAGCAGCTTATTGAATTTGTGTCTCATATCTAATTGGCTATTTTCTTGACATAATGAACAAATGCGAACTCTATGCTGTTGTGTCTGTTGAAGCGGCGACGTAATGATGAAAAGGCAAATCCCAGCCCTGGGCTGCACAGCGGCAGGGAGTGGAGTCCACAGAGGCAGGAGAGAAGGAGAGAACGCGGGTTCTCTGTTCTCGCCACCCAAGCTCCTGTTTTAAACCCTGCTGGAATATCTCTGCGTAGGAGTCTCTCCATTCTACTACCTCATAAAAGGAGACTGTTCATCAGCAGATCACTCCCCAAAGTACTTTACTTTGGTTTGTGGAAGACTTTTGAATGGATTTTGTTTTTGTTTTTGTTTTTTTAAATCAAATGGGAGGCTTCAAAGCATGTACAAACGCTCAAACCATTTTTGAACTCACACCGTGGCTGATGTTGGGGTTTCTAGTACACACAGTGAGGTTCACCGGAAGACTCCAGCCATGGAGCAGACTTATAATATTTTGAAGCGATGTTGTATACCACTAAAGCACCTGTCAGGTATGGGGTTTTGTATGCTTTTTGTCATTGCAAGTGTTCAGTGTTTGTTGAATAAATCACATTATTGGAGTTGGTTTCAGATGTTTCTAAACTGAAAATATAACCATTATACCTAGTTACCTGGATATTGAATAAAGAAGCTCTTGATAGATAAGTGTCAGCTATCAATTAATATTAGGAGGAAATGGAAGAGTGGACTGTATAGAGAAACAGAAAAAAATCTCGCCCTCTTGGACCAGTCTCTGAGACAGAGTCGTACAGCTGAGCTTCTTCTGTGGGATGGGTCACAGAATGGACCTGTTCAGTGATGATTGGTTAGAGTGTTACAAGAATCACAAACCTCATGTTTGGCTCCTTAGAAAGTATTCTTAGATGACTCTGAGATCATCATGCTGTATACTAAGAACAGCCCACTGAGAACTAATATATCCCAACTTTTTACATGAAGTTATTAGATCAATGAGTTACTTCACTCAGTCCAAAAAAACAGAATCTAAGGATGCTAGCAGAGCACAACAAGTTTACACAGTTCTCTGAGAATTCGCTTCTTTGTTTATAAATAAGTTTGCATGTAAATCTTTTTTTTTTGTAGTCATACTCCTTTGGGGAGATATCAAAAGGACTTTTATATCTAAGAGCACATATCTGAAATCCTAGAATTAAATTTGCATGTTTGTTCACTCATTTGTTGATTTGTTCATGCCACAAACATGTATCTAGTTTTTATGGAGCAAGACAGAAATTTTGATAGGTACTAGGTTATAGTGTGAACTAAGGAGACAAGATCCTGCACTGAAAGGGGTTGTGGTTTGCAATGGGAGAGAGAAATTCACAAATAATTACATAAAAGCATAAAATCGCAAACTTTAAGAAACATTAAAAGAATATGTCACTAAGATTTTAGAAGAGGGAACTTAGTATAAATTGGAGGATCAGGGAAGACCTTTTCAGCAGATGATATTTAGGGTCACATCTAAGCACTAACTCAGGAGAAGAATACAGGAAAGAGAATTCCAGAGAAAATGGTATTTGTGAAGGATGCAGGGAAGGTAAAATTTTGGTGAGTTTGAGGAAATGAAAGAAGGCCAGTGTGACTGGACAGAGTGAATGAGGGAGAGAATGTCATAAGACTGGTAAAAGCTAAGCAGGAGCTACTTCATGAGGCATCCTGTAGGATATTTTAAGCATTTTTGTTTAGAAATGCAATAATTACAAAGAATTATCAATATTTTTTGAGTTGTTATATAGATAGATAATACTTAAACTTAGTCACTGTAGTCTTAGATTAGAATATTTTATTCTCTTCAGAAATATTCTTGTCAAAATAATACTAATTATAAATGAGTTATATTTTCATTTGGTTAGCATCCACTCTTTTTTCCTATGGGGATATACATATGTGTATATATATGTGTATGCATATACATAATATATTTGAGATCTTGCCACAAACACTTTATTTCCTACTTTACTCATTTAACATTGTATCCATGAGTATTTCTCATATCGCACACAAAGCACCCAGAGAAAGCATTTTCGATAGGTATATAATATCACTGGTATGGATATACCAAAATGTATTAGCCATTTCATTGTTATTGCGTGCTTATTTTTACTATTAGAAAGAGTATTTATTATTAACATATAATTCTACATATATCATTAATATATATTGTTAAAAAGTAATTGTTAAATTAAAGTTTGGAAATATTTTTTAAGACTCTTGATAGGCGTTAGAAAAATGCTTCAAGAAAAATCATATTGGGGCACCTGGGTGGCTCAGTCAGTTAAGCATCTGCCTTAAGCTCAGATCATGACCTTAGAGTCCTGGGATCCAGCTCTGCATCCAGCTCCCTGCTCAGAGGGGAGCCTGCTTCTCTCTCTGCTCTGCTGCTCCCTGTGCTTGTGCTCTCTCTCTCTCTCTCAAATAAATAAAGTCTTAAAAAAAAATCGTATCAATTTACATGTCCCCTAGCAGTATACAAATATGTTTCTCTTTCTGTAATTATACTAATTTGATAAAAATGATGATTGCTTTACTTTGAATTTCTTTTATTCCTACTGAGATCAGACATATTCCATATGCTTATTATTGTTTGTTTATCTTTCTTATTTGTTCACACACTTTACTCAGGAGATTTTAGAGGTTTTTAAATTCATTTTTATTTGTAGAAGCTTAAATATTATGAATAGTAATTATTAGTCATTAGAATGTCAGTTCATCTTTTTGGTGTGTTTATGTGTTTTAGGGGCACCTGGTTGGCTCAGTCAAATGGACATTCATCTCTTGATTTCAGCTCAGGTCATGATCTCAGGGTTGTGGGATCAAGCCCCGCATAGGGCTCTGCACTCAATTTGGAGTCTGCTTGAGATTCTCTTCCTTGCCTTTTGCCCCTCCCCCTGCTTATGCTCTTGCACTCTCTCTCTCTCTCTCTCTCTAAAATAAATGAAATTAAAGAAACTGGAAATAGTGTTTTATATTTTTGATAATGAAATCTCTGCTTATTTTTATAAAAATATTTTTTCTCTATCCAGTGTTAAAACATTATGTTGTTTAATTTTGTTAAATTTATCAGAGATTTAAATTCATAGGTATGATGATGCTAATTTCTGGGGTATTTATTCCTTCTTTCATATCTGTTTCTCTTTGAATCATTACTATGACAATTTAATCTTTGTTCTTTCAGTATTTTAAATATTCAGAAAATACCTTTGCATCTTATAGATATAGTTCCCATCTTCTCCCTGCAGCTTATTACTCATTTTTGTTAAAAGGTCTTAGTTCTTACACATATATTTTTCCAAATGAACACTAAATTGAGTTGAAAAAATGCCACTGATATTTTTAATGGGCTCATCTTTTTATAAATTAATTCATGAGAAATTTACATCTCCTAATAGTTCTCATCCAGAAATGTGTTATAATTCCATTTATTTAGATATTTTATATCTAACAATAAAATTCTGTCCTTTTTTTTTTTTTTTTTTTCATAAAGACCCTATATTTCTTGTTAGGGTTATGTCCAGGTATTTTATGTTTTGTTTTTTTTTTTTAATTTACTTTTTTGTAATTGTGCTTGTTTATTTTTAGTGTAATATTAAAAGATCATTACTGGTATCACATCTGTGTTTTAAAATATGCCATTTTCACCAATACTTTTTGAAAACATTTATAAATCTCTGAGTTCATTTTTCCAGCTCTATTAAGATACAGAGGTCCTTACACTTATGGAACATTCTGTGAGTCCAACCCATTCAGTTATGTGAATTTAGATGAATATAACACACTGACAGACAAGATGGATGCTTTTACTGTGAACAAAAAAGTTTTTTTTTAATTTAAATTCCAATCACAACTATAACTCGTACAGTATGATTATTTCACATAAACCACAACCAAACTTTGACTAATTTTTTGTTTCTAGAAATTCATTTGAGAAAATTAAAATAAGCTTATAAAGCAAATATAAAAGGTTTAACATATTTGTATCCATTTGTACCAATTGAGAATACCAGCAATTCCCTTTTTTGGAATTGTTTAATAGAAATAATTAGATAGACACACAAAAATATCTGTAAAGTCACGTTCCCAGCAAAGTTTATTTACATAACAAAACTTGAGAGGGGTGTTCCTAAATGTCCAGCTATGCGGGTTAACCACATTGTGGTGAATTCATTTTAAAGTTTATGCAGATGTGCATTTATTAACAATTATGCAGTATTGCAGCTACAGAACAGTATTATAAAATTCTGGAAGTGTAAAATGTAATAATATATTTATATATGTGTGTGTGTGTGTAAAAATATGAAAGGATACATACCAAAATGCCCGAAAATATTAACAAGGTGACAATGATTATCTTGAAATTTTTGGTAATTTTAGTTTTTCTCTTCGTGGTGTCTGATGTAGTCTTAAAATGTACAATAAACATAGATTTCTTTTATAATCAGACAAAGAAAGAATGAATGAAGGCAAGAGAAAAATAAAAGAGGAGGGAGTTTGTAGCATGTGTCATCTTGTAGCAAAACTATTAGAAGATTTTAGGAGGCAATAGACCCTAAAACTCCAAATCTCAAGTGAACTTGGAAACAAAAGACTTGACTTCATTGAGTATGGGGAGTTAAACATCTTGGGCCTTGACTTCTTTCAAAAGTCCAGCCAATTGCAATTACTGTTTATTATCTTCTTGCTTTTACTTGAATCCCTTAAACTTAAAGTGATTCACTTTCCCTTTTCCCTAATAATTTATTCCTTTATGATAATAGAGTTTCTTAATATCTTTTTTGATTTGTACTCTCTGTTTCCTGTCTAATGATTTACTCTGTATGGCAGACGTGCAAAAGTTACCGTATTAGAAAAATTATTATGCTATAATAATTATGGTACCATCAAACTGAATTAAATTATGCTTCATTGTAAATAGTAAAATGTATTAATTTTTTTAAAAGCCTTTTTATGCCAGAGAGGATAAATAAAGTTACCTTTATATACTTTGATTAAACACCATGACAGTACAAGCCACATTGACAGAACTGATAACAAATCAACTCACTCCTTACAGCAATCCCTTCCACGTAGTTCTGAAATTAGCTTCCTCAGGACTATGAATTAAACGCAATGTGTTTAACAGAATCTGTGCATTCCGTGAATAAGAGTTTCACCTTCATTTTGTGTGAATATATATATGTAGGCAGATCTTGGAACAAAGTTTCCTTCCATCGATTTAAGATGAAAATGAACCTGCATTTTAAGTGTGCATTCTTGTTTTCCCTTTAGCATATCACAACAGGGCTGTCAAATAGGCATACAAAGTGAGCTACACATGTAATTTTGAATTTGTAATGCATTTAAAAAAAGTAAAAAGGAACAGCTGAAATTAACTTAGTAGTGTATCTTATTTGAATGAATATACCCAAAATATTGTCATTTCAACAGGTAATCAAAATCTTAAAGTTAATAATGAGATTGCATGTTCTTTTTCTCATACTAAGTTTATGTGTATATTTTACACTTCAAGAACACTTCAATGCAAATGATAATCTTGATCAGAAATATTTGATCTATATTTAGTTTTCAAAACATTTTCAATTTAAAAAGTAGATTCCCATACCAACATAATTTTAAAATTTTCAGGTAACTAAATCACTTGTCCGTTTTTAATTTGACTGAACTAAAATTAAATGAACTTAGAAACTCAGTTCCCTGGACACACTAGCCATGTTTCCAGTGCTCGATAGCCACAGATGGATAGTGGCCATTGCCTATGAGAGCTCAGGCTCAGAACATGTACAAAAGATGTCAGCATCTTTTGTGAAAGTGAAAAGTTAAGTCAGTGCCAGACTATAAGGAATGTATTGTCTACTGGATTTCAGAGAACGTGAAGTAACATGTTTTTCCTCATTAAATCAACTGGTTGGCTGGTTAGCTGAATTGGTAATCAAACAGTTGCTCTGGGTCTGTGGACAAATCATCTCATTTTTTTTTTTTAGGTCCTTTAATATTTTCTAAGGCAAATATGTGCCTCAATCATGCTGAAAGCTGTCTCCCCTGGATATTCCTGTTATCCTCGAGACACCACTTGATTTAACTGTTACATATGAAATTTTGAGGAAAATAATGAGCATCTACATTAATGGAAGAAATTAAATGTACCTACTGAGCTACCATGTTTTGTTCTTACCTCTCAACTGTCTTATAAATCATGTAAATAAGTACAATAAACATTTATTGAGTGATTCCATAATACTTTGGATCTCCAGGTCCATCATTTGTGATGACACATAGAAGTTGACCAGGGAAAGTTAAAAGTATGTCGTATGTCAAATAACGCCTTCCATCAAGTTTAGAGCATCATTTCTTTCTCAGCATTACAACTTAGTGTAATGGCACTTGGCAGTATTGGCATTTCTGATATGACTTCTTTTGGCTAGCTCAGCATTCTTAAAAAATAAATAGTTTTTTCACTCTGTGATTGAAAGGGTTAAATAGTACCAATTCATTACCACTCACAAAAGGATTTATTTCGTTCTCATAAATCAGTTTTATTCCACATTTTTATTATTCCCTTGGGTGAGCTACTCCAATTGAAATCAATACAAGTGCAAGTGACGCAATCAATCTAGATATTTGATTATGGATTGGAGATTCCCAGGTTGGCTTTTTTAGCCAGTTTCTTTCTGATCATCTCCCTCAAAGAACTGACTATTCTTACTAGCACCTATGACTTATGAACATGTTTAAAAAACAGATAATAATTTTCATTTGTATACTGATGATGGAAGCCTGTAGAATGAGCAGAGATTAAAAGGCCAAGACTTAAAATATGTAACTACAGTGTTCCTAATAAGCTGTCCCAATTTTTCAGTATTTTTCTTAACATAAAGTTAGCTTTAAAATAACTTTATTCTTTCTTTAAAAAATACAAACTAATATAATTGGTGGCTATAAACTGCATTCTTAGGCCACATTAAGTAAGTGATTAACTATTTCTCATGATAGAGATGTTACCTGTTTTCACTCATTTATTTTAGAACTTAACCACACTAGCTAGGTTAATAAGAAAACAGTTAAGGTGAATAAAATGCCTTTGAAGGGTTTCAAGCTGGTTCTTTTCATTTCCATAATTATCCAGCCTGGAAAGCCACCATCGAGGGATTTAAAAGAGAAAAACAGTTCAACTTTAAATTAGAGAGCAAAATTGATTAAGTTGTTGCTCAAGAGGGCAACATTTATATATCAAACTCTCTTTGCTTTACAAACAAATTTATATCTTATGATCCTTTACATATTGAATGCTTATTTTGGGACTCATGGTACCACATTATAGTTCTCTTGCCTCTGACTCTAGCCACCTGTTCTTGGTTCTTAAGCCAAATTTTTGCAAAGGCACAATTACACCATTTTGTAACTCATTTTCTTATACTTAGAATATGGCAATATTTGGTACACTTATCTGATTATTTCCTTAAAATAAATTCCAAGGCAATGTTAACAGTACATTTGCTTCTTTCAGCAAATATGTTAGCCTCATTTAGCCTTTTAATTGTTTTCACTGAGGTCTGTAGGAAAGAGGATGTTTTGTGTTTTTTTGCAAATTACCTCTGGAAGGCGCATAAGTTTGGAAGTTTAAAAGAAGTCCTTAAGAAGCAGTTGAAACAGCAAATCCATCCTTCTTTCATCCAGAGTCTTTAATTATTCTTCAGTTGCTCTTGTTAAGCCTTCAGAACAGCCGCTCTCCCTTCAGTCAAAGCCATGCACTTGGATTTCCATTTACAAACTTCTTGGGCATGTGGAATTAGGGACTGTCTATAACAGATTTTCTTCCTGCTTCTTCCCTTTCCAGTAATTTGCATGTATAACTGCTGCATAATGAAAGATATTCACAGCATCGATGACAGAACAGTGCAGTGGCATAAGATAGGGCTCTGTCAATACACCGTTCTTTCCACATACACTGTTCCATTCTTTAAAAAGAGTTTACTCAAGAAAATCAATCTAGAAATTGGCAATGCCTCTCTTTGTAGAGGAAGTTAGCACACTTTTAAAGAGGTAGTCGCTTTAATTGTTCAATGCAGAGGTGAAACTTTAAAGGGCCGGATAGTAAACATTTTACACCTTGCAGGCAATAGGGCCTGTGCTGTAACTACTCAGTTACACAGTTTTAGCATGACAATACCTAGAATATAAGTGTCTGTGTTCTAATGAAACTTTATTTATAAACACAGGAAGCTGGCCAGATTTGACCTGTAGGCTGTAGTTTGTGGATTCCTGGTTTTATTATAATTTATGTATAAATTTAAATACAATTTATATATTTTCCTTGTGTATTTAACTCTTTCATGATGCTTTTGATTTGCAAAAATTATGTTTGCTAGCTTAAAATGTATGTAATATGGAAAAATGGCAGTGAATCCCACTCCCCATAAATAACCCATGTCAACAAATGCAGAACATCATTTCCAACCTCTCTTAATTCATGAGTGGTTTCTTGGTAAAAAACAATAGAAACAATTCTGGTTAATTAAGGCAAAAACGAATGATTACAAGAGAACTGAGCATTTAAAAAAGTTGTCAGGAAAGCTGGAGAGTCAGACTTGTGTGGAGACCACAAATAGCTGGCCCAGACAAGCTTGGCCTCCAGACCCCCTGCCTCACCCTCATCCCCACCCTCTTCTCCCCTCACCCGCCCCACCCTCCCCACCCTCCCCCACTCCTGGAGCAGCACCCCCACTAAGTGGTCCTGGACAATGCAGCATTACTTCTGCATTCTCAACAATTCTAGAGACATCTAGAGGAATCCCTGACTGACTTGAGTTACTGTTTCATTCCATCAAGCTTTGTAGTCCCCAGGTGGCAGCATCTAATTGGCAGCCCTGTAGTCAGTGTCCACATGACCTCCAGCTATCCTTTCGTTAAAAAAGAAAGAAATCCTAATTATATATCTGATCATTTTCTTTGTATATATCTATCATCTTCTCTTTCATTGTTATAATCTCTTGATTTTTTTTCTTATGCATTGATTATGATTATCTCAAGGCTTTCCATCATGCCATTGATTTAATTTTTATCTGTTTCTATTGTGTTCCTTACTTTTTCTAACTTCATTAAATAGTTAATGTTTTTTTTTCTAATTTTCAATTTGTTTCTCTGTCTTTGCAACATTCTTTTTCATTGTATGGGGAATATGTATCATTTTTCTCCCCGACAACCATGTAGTTACTTTGTCTTTAGATGTTGGAATCTTTTCTTTTCTTTTGGGTATATGTATGCATATTCAGTATGTTCTTCCCTTAAAATTTATTTTGCTTCTGCCTTATATGGGCAGCTTTGTCCAGACTTTGCTCTTGTTCTGAACATGGCCACTTCTTTTTCTTTCTGGTGCCAGTTTGTCTTCCTTCAACCTAAGCTTTGAGAACTGGGCGTTGTGATTAATTGTCCTTGTCTGTAGCCTTGGGGTGGGGATACGAGGGAATGGGAGCAAATTCAAGGATATGGATAAATGCATTGGGCCGAATTCTAGGGGATCTAGTTTCTCGTTCTCCTCTAACCTCCCATCAAATGTCTCATGTAGCAACCCTCACTCCATTTATTCATATTCATCTCCTACTCCTAGTAACACCAGCTTCTTCCCCCAACTCAACACAGTGGTCAGTAGAATGTCCACTCTTCCCATTTCTATGGACTCTACTCAGTTCATTTCCCTTCAGATTGTAGATTAGTAAGAGTTCCAAGGATTTTGCTTGGTTTTTATTCCTTACTCTAGGAGCAGAGTTAGGAACTATGCTGAGCATAAATGTATCATATCTTTCTTTTGTTGTGAGGTTTCAAAATTAATGTCATTAATTTGTTCCTTTTCCTTTATACATTTGCTCTAGGATTTTCAGCTGTTCTTGTTAATCCTATTATTTTTGTTCTCCTAGTTTTCTTCCATTTTGGAAAGGTAATTCTATCACACTAATTTATCCATTCTTTTCCAAAAAGCATAAACTTTTGTAAGTTCACAATTTATTCCTAATTCTCTTCTCAGCAAGGTGATTCATTTCCACAGTTTGGAAACCATAATGCACAGACTCTAAAATAGCATAAGCTTATCCCTACCTCTTGGTACTAATACTTGTGTAATCTATTCCCCTAGCATGTAGTCAAAACCTGTGACTTGTCCGTAACCAATAGACTATGGCATAGAAGGTAGGATGTTAGTTCTGTGACAATATTACATAAGATTGTAACCCATCTTGCTGGGAGACTAGCTCTCTTGCAGGCTTTAATAAAGCAGGCAGCCATGTTGGGGAGACCAATGGGAAAGAAATGGGGGCAATTTCTAGGCAATAACCAGCTAGCAACTGAGGGCCAATAACCTTCAGGAAACTGAGGCACTCAGTTCCAATAGCCTGAAAAGAATAGAATGCTGTCAAAATCTACCTGAGCTGGAGGTGATCCTTCCCCAGTAGAACCTTGAAGTGGGACTTTGGTCCCAGCCAACACCTTGATTGCAACCTTTAGAGATCCTGAGCAGAAGACCTAGTTAAGCATGCTCAGACCCCTGGCCCACAGGAATTATGAGATAAGAAATATATGTTGTTTTGAGCTGCTTAGGTTGTGATAATGTCATCACACAACAGTAGATAACTAGTACAGGAACACAGAACTGTGTGACTGCAGCACATAAAGCAGGCAGAAGTCACAGTCACCACAGAACATGATATAATTCTCACCCAAAATGGATGTTCTCCTTTAATGTAGAATCTGTCTCAAGCATATATGGCTAAGTAACTAAAAAGAACATTGTAAGCATTTCATTAAGAATTGGTGATAAGTTGCTCAGTGATCAATAATGATTGCTGAAAAAAAAAAAATGATTGCTGAGCTATACATTTGATCATGGTAGTACTAGAATTTCAGTATGGTCCGTGTGTTTTAAGGATCTGCTAGAATTCCAAAAGGAAACAGAAGCTTCTGTCAATCAGTCAGTCATGTTCATGTCCAAAATTTACTCTGGAAGCTGTAAATCACTTTCGATGGTAGTATATTTTCCCAAAAGCTCTTGGCTGATTGAGATGATGGCGATAGTTTTTTCATTTGGAAAACTAACACTTCGTCCAAATGGGGAAAATATAAATCAAAGTAGAAAAAAGAATCTGACTTTTCAGAGTATAACATAGTTGATGAAAATGGACTGTATTTCCCTAATTTACCACAGTCATAACAAACCTCTTAATTTACTCTTGAGAAATCTATCTGCTCACACACACACACACACACACATAGTTCTTTTTTGATATTAATAAAATGAGATCCATTTAGGAAAACCTGACTATGGTATATAAAACAAAATTGAAAAGAAACCATGCTCCAAAGGACTTTTTTAAATGATATTTTAAATATTTGGAAGAGTAATTATACAACACTAGTGATAGTCTTTCCCACATATTAAAAATAAAAACAAAAAGAACAAAACAACCAAAACAAAAAATCCTCAGTATTTACAGAGCTCTTCTTTCTCCTGCATGAGTGAAGACTCAGGGCAGAGGTTTCTGAAGCATCTTTTGGTGAGTTGATGAAATATTCTATGGATTTATTCCCTGAACTACAATTGTCATTCTAGCAGAGTGACCACTCTAAAGAGGAATCAAAGAAGTACAGCTTTTACTAGATGACAACTAATTAAAAATCACATTAGAGTAATTATAATAATGGTAAGAAATATGATGCATTAATAGAGCACTGTCCTTCCCAGGGCGCTGAGTCGCTCACGGGTTACCCATTTCTTTCTCTTTCAAAATGTTCTGTGGAGAAGACAGCTACGTCAGTATACATCTATAAATATTTCCTATGTTGGCAACAATTTAAGGCCAGGAATAGGTCCCTTTAACCATATGTTAACTTAAAAAGGAACCAATGCCCAGTGTTCGTATCTCTGCCAAGATGGTATCTATGATCATAATGGAGTTTGGAGGATGCACTTGCCTTTTGGGTAAAATAACTTGAAATAATAACTTCAGAAAGAATAAATAAAAGTAACTTAAATATTAATACATGCTATAGAGTGACCTAGAATTATTAGCTCACATTAAAGGCCTTATTCACCACTTTGCCCAGATCTGCGGTTTGTCGTTCCGTGTCTTTTGATTTGGAGATTGGCAGAATTCTGTGATAATGAGATGGAGCCAGACAACACTAAAATTGAGACCTCAATATCAGGGAAATATAGCATTTTCTTTTTACAGCAAGAAGTGGGAAAATTAGTTAACACCTTTCCTATCTTAAGGTGTAATTGGATTCAGAAAAAGGCTAACTTAAAGCAGGACCAGGTCTGACATGGAAAATCCTCACAAGGTAACAAGAATCGGTTTGGTTTGTTCGCTGTCATTTCTCATTATAATCTTTGTCATGAGAATGGATTCATGTTGTGCCATTTTCTGTTCTTGTTACAATCTTTGTCACATGAATAAGATATCAGGATGTTAATGCCTGGCATACAGTCTTCTGTGTGTGATGATACTGTACAAGACTACGCTGACCTTTGCAATATTATGTATTCTGATTGGTTGTTCATTTCACCTTTTTCCCACAAGTTAATAAGGCTGTAAAAAGGAGAGAACCGAAATGGCCAGCCAGTCAAATTATAGAATATTGAAAAGGTCAAAGCAGTACAGCACAGAGGAAAAAAAAATTATGGAATATATGGTGCATTAAAATTCTTGTGACAATGATTATAACAAGAATGGGAAAGGATACCCATTTATGTTATATCAATATGGAGAACCCCATAGGATGATATTCCTGAGACAGCAATCATTTACGCATCCCTGGATCATACATACCTATTTACACTGGTTTTTGCTTAAAAAAAATAATTGTATAGAAAATATCCTACTATTCAACAAATAACATTAAATGTAAGATTTTAGCCTTAAAAAATGGGCATGAATGCTATTAACATTTTTGTAAGATTTCATATCCGAAGCTAAGAAAATGTTCTTTACAAGTGAGATCTTTTGGGCATAGATTTATGTTGGCTGTTTCTCAATTTAACACTTTTTTCTTCAAAATAAAGTAGAAAAGTGGGACCCATGAATTAACGTCTTAGAAAATCCTTTAGAATGTAGAATCCTGAGGCAGCATCTAGGAGAACCCTGTAGAATCCTGTCCTGAGGCAGCATCTGGGAGTTTATTTGAAAATTTTATGGATCTACACAAAACTACTTGTTGTTTTTTGCTTGTGATGCATTATTTTGGACAATATACAAAGGATCTCTCCTTCCCCTGTATCTTCAGTGGTGAGATTGAAAGGGAGAGAGAGAAATACTTATCAGAAACCCTGAAGTGATTATTCTCAGGTGTGCAAAATGACTAATCATTTTAAAAATTTTTATATATACTTCAATGTTTCTTATGGAATAATTTACTAGATTTTTTAGTTTGTAAGAATAGATCTGGTTGAAGAGTCCACTTACATTCTGAAGATGCATTATTTCACTAATAAACATTTTATAGCCCAAAGCCAGAGTCTAAAGGCATCATTAACAAGGATATCAAAAGTGACCTAAGTATTTTGGGAAACAGATGAGGTGAACTTTGATCATTACTTTAGAACTAGCTTGACCATGGATTAAATAACCCTAAAATGAGTTTTTCTACATGCTTACGAAGAATCACCAGTGATTCCTGGGCCCTGCCTTCGAACAGTCTATTTGGTAGGTCTGGAGTGGCACTCAGCTCTGTGGATGTTGACGAAGTATCCCCAGGTAACTTTGATGTAGGTGGACCCTGGAACCCTAGTGTAGATGACCCCATCCGCAAAGTGCTTAGTGTGACCCCCAGGTTAAAGCCCAGGGGTGCAGACCACAGCCAAAGAGATGGATGAGGGGAAATCTACTTCAAACTTAGTGCCTGGGGGCAGGGTGACAGCGAGTCGTGGTTCCAGAACACAGGAGCTTAACTGGGCCTGCACCATCCACTTACACTTACAAATAGGGTCAGCACTGAGGGAGACCAGACAGAAATGGTCACCTATGATAGGAAATGCTTATCATTTTAGCATTTTCTGGCTTGATTCTTGAGGCTGAACCAGTGGGGCTGCATTTTCCAGCCCATTGAAAACAAAGTTTATGCAGTGAAAAGCAGTAAAGCGAGACCTTCTCAAGAGTGGGGCGGGAGGGGAGGAGAGATCTGAGGACTTGCATTTTAGGAATTTTTCCCCAGGATCTCAGAACTCAAACTGGTCAAGTTCAAAGGAAGAAAGAGAAGAATAAAATGGAGACAGAGCCACAATCTGTGGATCCGGTTTTGGTTTTGAATCTGGGGGTTTGTGAGGTTCACTGAGGATTGAAATCCTGTCAGTTGCTCTAGGCATATGAATGGAGCTGCATGTGAGTGGGGTAAGGGAGCATTGGATCACTCAGCTGTGTGGTTCCTGGAGATACACAAGTTCTTTTTGAGCTGAACAAAATGGTTATGTAATTGCATACTTCTCATAATTATTGAGTAATTATATACTTCTTATAATTACTGAGTAATCATTGTTCTATAACTAGAACTTAATGTTACAACTAATTGTATAATTACCATGTATTAATGTTATCTGGGAAACTTAGAATAAAGTGGTATTTAATATATCTGCCCCTGCCATGCCATTTTCAAAGCTAGCAAAATTGTTTGTTTTATAGCTAGAAATTTGCTTCAGAAATAAACAAAATATAAGGGAAAAAAACCCTCACCAATGCTATAATCATAGACGTTAACTCCTTGTTCTTGCATTTGCACATGGCTTGAAATTTATAAAATCATATTCTCTTGGCTTAATTTTAGAACTTTCATTGTTATTTTTCAATCTTCAATTTTTTGTAAGGTGTGTGCTGTTACACTACTTCAGAGGCAATTGGGTATCTGCCTGGGTCTCGCAGGATAAGCTGACCTTTTTGAAATTTTACAACTGGATATGTGACAACAGCAGCAATTGTTTCAGCTATAACTGAAAATGCTTCTAAGGAGTTAGACATTATGGTCTAACTCGAGGTCTTCAAATGCGGATAATGTAATTTTTCTTCGACAGTGCTTACAAGGGATTCATAGTAAATCTTAACCAGGTTTCTTGAGTCCAGGAACGACGTCTTGTACAACTTGAGCATATTGTTATCAGAACCTAGTAAAGCCTGCTCTGCATGCAGTTGGAGTTAGTAATCTGTCTAATCAGGTTGACTAGTTACAAAGAACCTGTGAGAGCTAATAGAGTGTCATTTGGAAATCTTTTCAAGGCTACTTTTTCAGATTTCAGAACTTCTTGTTGATATGTGTTCCGCATAGATATCTGTGGTGTCTATTTCCATTTTAGGAACTTAAAACAATTCTTAAGCAGTGAACGTATCTTTATCTTATTTTATTAAAACTGAATAGAAATTATTATCCCCACACTTTAGCCCCTAAGTACCATCTATTCCCTTGGAAATAAACCACTCCATTGTGCCAATTTCAAGTTCAGAGTAATAAATTCTTGCATGACACTAGGGATTTCTTCTGGTCATGGAAAACACTTAACTTATACCTGTGTATTTTGCAGCAATAATTTTTTTTTCAGCTACATCCTTCTTCCCAAAGCTATTATAAGTATCTTTTAAAATTTTTCATGTATTTTTAAAGTTTTTGTCTGCCTTACCCACATTTCATGAAAATGCTCATAACATAGATGTGAGATCCTCTTTCATGTCATTTCTTTATTAATTATAGAGTTTGACATATAACGTGATGGGACAATGACCTAGGGGTAGCAGATGTGATTACTGTTGTTTTGTTCATTGAAAAAAATTAGAATTTTGGTTCATATACATTGTTGGGTAGGAGAGACGGAAAATATAGTAGGAGGGTAATTACTACAGAGGAAGTAAAATACCGAGTGTAGAATTCTTAATTACTTGCTAGTTGTAAATGTTTGTTTGTAATGGATCAGTTCTATAGTAAAAACAGTCACACTTCCTAGTTGCTGTAGATGAATACCTATTACATGCTGGATAATGTAAAGAAATGATCTCGCTTAATCTTCACAGTAACATTGCAATCAAAGTATTATCATTCCCCACTCTCAGATGAAAAACACGAGACTCAGACATGCTGAGCAACTTAGCAAAGAGCACACTCCTCAAGAATGATAAGGACAGGCTCAAATGCAGAACTTTCTGACAATCAAATGCATGTACTTTTCTTTGCACCATATTCTGCTACAAAACTGTGTCCAAAATATGGTATTTTTGGTAAATATTACAACTATTCTGTTTATCATACAATGCAAGATCATTATCAGTATGTGGCCATCTTTTAATTTTTTCACATTTATCCAATAAAGATTGTATCAGTATCTAGAAATCTTGCAAATATGCTTTCCCCTTAAAGTCCGACACCATGGGTGTTTTTTATTCATTTACCTATGTTTGTAGAATCTGTGTGGGGAGATTAAAGGGACATACAATAAAAGTGTTTTGGCAAAGGAAAAAGGCTATTTGAAGTAAATATTACTATTCTTAACGACTCCTGTGTTTTAAGAATGATAACTAAATTTTACTAAATTTCGGCAATATTCTGAAAAATTCACCTCATGTAAACTTTTCAGGGAAGCGTCGAATGTTAGACAATGAAACAAATGTTAGGACAGGATTTTCAGTTGTAACCTTTTCCTTGTTTTAAGCCTAATTTCTAACTCTTCTGAACCTTGAATGTAATTCATTTGTGTGGGAGAGGGAGATCAAACCCTGTTCCTGAGCAGCAGAATTTTCCTGTATCTTAGACCTGCTACTATTTGAGAATGGGTTTGCTCAAGTTTTGGAAGGACGGTGGTGGTGGAGCTCAGTGACGGTACATTGACGGTGATCCTTTTACACAGTCAGGCAGCCTCTGCAGTTTGGCATAGAGCTAAAAACAGATCTTCTGATCAAAGTAGGCACAGACTGCTTTTCAGCATATTCTGGCCAATTCTGATTTAAAGAGGTAATAGCAGGAAAGCAGTGAATCTACCTCTCAAGGAAAATGAGCAACAATTACCCCAACTGACAACATATGAAATATCTGCCATGTATAATTTGAATGTACTATTTATATCCAGAGCCATTCTAGATGGCGGGGAAAGAGTATGATTTCCTCCAGTCTGCACATCGTATAAAATCCAAGGATGGGGGCGCCTGGGTGGCTTAGGCGGTTAAGTGTCTGCCTTCTGCTCAGGTCATGATCCCAGGGTCTTGGGATCAAGCCCCGTGTCTGGATCTGCTCTCAGCAGGGACTCTGCTTGAGGATTCTCTCTCTCTCCCTCTGCCCCTTCCCCCGCTTATGTGTTCTCTCTCTCTCAAATAAATAAATAAAATCTAAAAAAAAAAAAAAAATCCAAGGATGGGGAAAAAACCTCCAACAATTGTAAATAATCCATCATGGGATCAATTAATATGTTCGTGTCTAAGTTTTCCTTACATGCATGATACCTGTGAACAGCTTCATGCCATCTTAGAATAAGAGTTCAGTTATTTTGATAATTCTGATGAATTAATGAACTTTTAAATATACACTAATTTTCATAATTTTCCTTTTTGTCAGCAGATAATAACTACACTCTTCTGAATGGCACACAAGTCATGCACCGTGGTGAAGAGACCAACGTTTGGGTACTCATCGAGGGGCTGGTTCCTTTTACTAACTATACTGTGCAAGTGAATGTTTCAAATAGCCAAGGCAGCTTGATGAGTGATCCTGTAACATTGGCAATGCCACCAGGGGGTAAGTCTCTGAACAACGTTGGCTACATAGATTTATATAACTACTCGACTACTAAGTCTCCAATGAGCACTTGCTTATTGTAAAAATTAATTTTTTTTTTAGAACTTAGAGGCTCAATCATATTTCTGGTTGTTTGGGTTGTTGTTTTTTTGTTCTGTTGAGACCGCTTTCATCTTGCACTGTTTGTATGCAGAGGTATATATCATACATATGTATCTCTTGCTTTGCATGTTAAAAAGTCTGGGAAGTTTTTTTTGTTTAAGACTTCATTTAGATCCAAAACTTGCATCTTCAGTTTGAGCTTTGGTTCTCATTCCTGGTTTTTTGAAGAACCTTGTATATCTATAGCTTTCCATTTGCCAAAAAAGGGCAGTGTGCAGCAAATAGAAAGGGAAAGTGACTCACACCACTGGAAAAACACCTTTAACTTCCATGTCCTAATGATTAGAGTTCAGTAGTGTCACTTTTATATGGGAAATGTGATACAATCCAGATATTTTTATTTTAACTATCTGTATAAATAACTGAGTTAACTTATTTAGAATTATTATTTTGATCTGCAGCCAACTCCACC
Source organism: Potos flavus (assembly GCA_028534135.1). NCBI lineage: Eukaryota > Metazoa > Chordata > Mammalia > Carnivora > Procyonidae > Potos > Potos flavus. The sequence continues at coordinate 45,894,757 of CM052893.1, read as the reverse complement.
CTTGTTTTAACTATTTGTGTGACTAATTACTAAGAAAAAAACTCCCTGTTAGATTGATATGGGCAGCCCTTGAACAAAAAAGCATGCCTCAAAATAATAAGAGCGTGATTCTCAACTGAGTGTTCAGGAATGTCCATTTTCTGAAAATACAAAAGGCAAAGTACCCCAAAACACCCGATGGCTGTCGCGTAGCTCAGCTTCAAAAACCAGTGTGCTCTGGACTAAGGGAGAATGTCACTATGTTGTTAAACAGTAGGACTGGATAAATACCTCTCCCATCACAAAGGGCTTAAGAGCAGCAAAAGCCTCATCATGAGAGGACAATGAAGAGTTAATTTGCGGTTTGTATGGAACACTTCTCCCAAGAAAAGATTTAATACCTGCTGTAACATTAAAACCACTCACTGTTATCTACCTTTCATGACATAAGACTTAGTGAATAGATGTTTACCAAAACACCTGAAACTCTAAATGGCAGAAGCCACATTTTTTAAGAATGCTTGGTAGAAACAGTTGGAGCTGAACAACTCGGTGTCACATTTCATAAACTGATAATAAAAAAAAAAAAAGGGCATCGGATTAGATAGGGGCTTGTTTAAGAATTGAGACCAAAAAACCAAAACAAAACAAAATCAAGAAAAGAAACCTTAGGCATTCGTATCTTCATTTTTTAACCTAACCCAACATACTAGAAAGGATAGAACATTTGATGACTCTATTACCTTAGTATATAATAACCTTTATTCACATTTAGAAATTAAATAGTAATTAGTGCCTTAATGAAGATTTTTAAATTACATAGCAATACCTTCTTAACAGGATATGTGGGAATTTAATGAGTTATAGATTCCTTTTATGGCATTCATACTGATTTAGATGGTTTGTAATTTGCAGCAAGTTACATCACATTTATGAAGTAGGACCAATGTAATTCATTGTTTATGTGCTTAGGAATGCCTAATAATTTGGGATAAATATCTCTGGGTGCATGTATATATACAATTCAGTTAAACATAGCAAGCCTCTCATGCTAACTCAGTATACAGTTTGTGCCTGTATCTGTCAGTGGTTAGAAGAGTTAATATTATGCAAACAGGAAGAATCTAAAATTTTCTTTCTAGTGGTACAGTCGAACTGAAGTCAACTGCTGAGTTTACTTTTATCTCTACTCTGTGGATGCTTATTCATGCCATTATCATGCTCTTCTGCAGGCCCTACTCTCTGGGCATGATGCAATTATTCACTTTCTAAACTCAGAAATCCAGAATTTGGGAGATGGCCCTTCACCAAAAGAGGAAGCAAAATGTCTTCAAAGACAGACAGTGATTTGCTCAAGTTTATTGCAGCTATTAAGACATACTTTTTTTTTTTATCATTAGATTGTTGTTGATTACAATTAGGAAACTTATAGCTTTGAAATTATCTTTTTTATGACCTTGTGGCAGTTTAAAGGTGACACCTCATTGATTAAATAGGTTTTAGTTCATGCTTCCTTTTACTTAATGATCTGAAAACATATTATCCTGATTTACACATAAAATCATGCTGAAAAGCATGTGGCATTCACTAGAATATGTGTGTTTAAGTAGAATTAAATTAGTACTGAGAGTTATTAAAGAAATCTTCCATGCCTTTGTCCAGTGAACTGTGCTTCATACTGAAATGAATAATAAATGAACCGACGTACAGAAGTGAACTAACTTATTGGCAGAGAAGGTTCTATGTGCTATTTACTTTTCCATTATATTTGGATTGTTACCATTTTTTGCCATTTCCTTGATTTCAATATTAAGTCTCTTTTTTGGTGATGTGGAGTTCCTACTATCTCTCACTGCCGGATTATGCAAGATTTTTAATGATAATACGCTTAGCTATGTTTTCATCTCAGTGTAGTTTAAAAATATAAAAATAGAAGGTTAGGGCAAAATAGACATGCTGTTTTTTTCTTGATCAAATGTTTGCTATCAAATGTGGCCTGGAAAACTGCCTTGACCCTCTAGATCTGGCCAAGTCCTACTCATTTTTAAGGTTTCAACTTAGAAATAGGTCCTTCAGAAAATTGTCTTTTGCCGAGGCTGAGACAGGGCCCCGAGATATCCTAGAGTACAGTCACATTATAGTGAAATGGCCTGTTTGATGGGACCGTCACAATCACTGGTTATAAGACCCCCCACAGCAGAGACTGTTTCATATTCACGTTTTGATCTTCAGTGCCTAGACCAAACCTGGTGCATTGTAGGTGCATAATCAATAATTGGTAAGTAAATGAATCAATCAGTCCAGATAGCTTAATTAACAGTTTCAAATTGTAAGATTCTCATTGCTTAGACCTGTTCATGCCTCATCTTCTATCTGAGCAACCTTCTATTATAACCAGTTATGGAGAACATGACCCCCTCTACACTATTGTTCAATGTAGGGATGCCGTGGTCATGCCCATGTGACTAGGAGCCCAGACGGTAAGGAGGGCAGGGGATCAGAGGTAAGAAATACTCTCAAATTGCACCAACTCATCACTCTTTGATTCTCTCCCCATCGTGATTACTTAGGTAAGCATAGAACAGAATGGTTATGAAACGTCTTATTTGATACCACCTTTCTCTATATTTCTATTTTTCTGATGAGAAAGAATAATGATAAATATGCAGTTTATACCTCAGTAAAGCTGGGAAAAAAAAATTTAAAAACCAGTCTAACAAGATCTAATCTCAAACCCTACTTAATTCCATCATATCTCCCTGTTTCCTTGTTCTTATGTTAAGAAAATTAATTTTATTTAAAAAAATAAGGCTCTCAACTTTGACTAAACAAGCGAAAAAAGAATATGATTAAACAGTCTGATAAATACAAGTTATTTCGAAAATAGAAATTAAGGCAAGTGGGATCATGGAACCAAGAGCTCAGCAGAAAAATGCACATTGGCAAATACGAATCGCACACACTTTTTATTTTAAAAATTTGTTTGAAATATTATTTGGTCAACTGGAGGAGTCTAGGGGGTTATTTTTCCTTCATTTCTGTAGCGTATCCCTAACCACTTCCATGTTCAGGTTTTTGTATTTGTACAACTACTGTATTATTTGGTTGTTTGTAATAACATAATGCTCATATTTAGCACTAGGATACTCATAGAAATGAAGAATATATTTAATCTGAGCTCTTGAATAGCATTATAGTGAAGGTTCAAGAGTTCTAGGAAAAAAAATTAAAAAAATAAAAACGGAATCCAAATGTTAATCCATAAATATGAAACTTTCCTGTGACCTTTACCCCTTCAAGGTCTGGAGTTACTAATGGGGTTAGGATTTCAACTCTTAATGGCGCTCAGTGCATTAGTGTTTTGTATGCATGGAATTCAGCATTCAGTTTAATAAGTGGTTGACATTGGTGATGTCCCTTAATTTGCTTAAATCTAATTGGCTCTTTTATCAGTCAAACCTGTATGGATTGGCAATTGATCAGAAAGGGTCAGCCATGACTCTGCATGTAGTTAAAGGATGGAACCCCTCCCCACCCTTGAAGTCACAGTTGCATGATAATAAGCAAGGGAAGAACAAATGAGCTTAGAGAAGGAAGGCAAAGAAGCTTAGAAGTTTTTCAGGATCTTCAAGTTCAGAACAAAGGCATTATAGAGTATATAAATTTTAAATACACTGCATTTTGCCTCCAGACTTAAACCTTTTTTTCCAGATGAACTGAAATCTTGTCTGAAACTGTCTTTGTTACATCAAAGACCTACTCAGAAAGCTAAAAGAGACAGAAGAAGCATAAAAGGGCATAGTTTAAAATGATTAGTGACAAATTCCATACTGACGAGCTAGAAACAGATTTTTTATGAAACTTTTATATTTTTCCAAAAGGAATACTTTTATTCTATTTATCTTTCTCTGAACTGCTTTATTGTAACAGTGAAAGGAACTCAGAGCCACGTGAGTTTGTGAACTTAATCTGGTTTTCTAGGATGGTAAATAATTTGTCATTTATATCTTCAAATTGATGAGAATTATTATAACCCACAGACTTCATAAAAATACTAAGCTTGAGGAAAATGATTCTTTTCCAAAGGTGGGTTATTAGAAAATCAAAAACTGAGAAAGGCAAAATGGTTGTGAGTGGTTTGCTTTAGAATTTGTTTGAATTTGTCTCTCCTTCCCTTGACCTCCATCCCCACCCCCTACCACCTAAAACATCAATGAAATTAAAAGTGTGCAGTCCATTTGGAATTAAGAATTAGGCACATTGTAAAAACGTAGACTTCGGAATCCCACCAACCTAGATTTGAATCCACCTGCTTCACTCACTGGCTCTGTGACTATGAGCAACTCACAGATAAATCTGAGCCTCAGTTCGTTCATCCACAAAACTGGGTCCATGGTAATTTCCACCTGATACAGGATTAAACAACACAATTTAATGTGCTTATTAAGCACAGTGGCTATCTTGATAAATTTTTGGCACTTTCCTTCTTTGTTGTATTTCATTGCTAAGACTCTTTTTGAGCGTCTTGTGATATTGTGATTCAGAAGAAATACATGTGTGATCTTTGGCCCCGTTTCTGGCAAAGAGCTCCTAAATCCGTTGGAATTTCCTAGGTGATGCGAGCTATAAAGTTATCTTTTGCTATGTTACTAAGGTGACTTTTGAACCTCACCTAAGGGTAGGAGTTGGTTTCCAGTGGTGTCAAGCAGGTGATCAGAGGATTGGAACTTTCAGTCCTACCCCCTGTCCTCCAGGGAGGGGAGAGGGGCTGGAGGTTAGATCAGTCTCCAATGGTCAGTTATTGAATCGATCATGTCTGGGTAATGAAACCTCCATAAAAACCCATAAGGATGTAGTTCAGAGAGTTTCCAGGTTGGTGAACACATGGATATTTGCGGAGACTGGCCAGTTTGAATGGGGCATGGAAGCTCTGAGCCCCTATGCATCTTTTCTTTCTGGCTGTTCCTAGGTTATATCCTTTGTAATAAACCAGTAATCTAGTGTATAAATGGGTTTCCTGAGTTCTGTGAACTATTCTAACAAATTAATCAAACCTAAAGAGGGGGTCATGGAAACCTTGGATTTATAGCTGTTTTGTCAGAAGCACAGGGGACAACTTGTGTGTGTGGGGGGGAGAGGGAGCAGTCTTCTGGGACTGAACACTTAACCTATGGATTATAACAGTATCTCCACATAGATAGTGTCAGAACTGAGTTGAATTATAAGACATCCAGTTGTGTCTAGCACCATTGGAATTAGGTGTGCAGAAGCCTTTTACCTCTGAAAGCTGGACAATGAGGGAGGACAAGCGAAATTCAGAGTCTTTACGCTTTCTGGGGACACCTCCTACATTTTGTTCTCCTATATCCCAGTCTCTTTCTACATTTACCCCTCAGAGCATTAACATAAATATCGACAGGCCAGTAGCCCTGCTAAGGGCTGGTTGTGATGTGTATTGGATGATGAAGTAAAGCAAGAAGGATGAAAAGTAATTTTCCTTTTAAAATAGCTTAAATATCTCCCTCCATGACCTCTGGATCATAATGTGCAAATGATTTTTACATCAAGCTCTCATTGGTTATCTTGGGATTTCAGTGGGCAGAAAAGCAGCACATTTTTTCTTAATAGAATCTCTTCTGTATTCATACCAAGCCACTTATTAGATACAATGTTTATGATTATTTTTTATTTCCATTATATGTATATTTTATTCATAAGTAAATACTTTCATAATTTTGTTAATGCTAGCCAAAAGAGAAGAGTTTGAAATTTTTGCTAAATATTTTTCACCATTTCCCAATTTTCGTTAAATACGTTTTTTAAAAAGTTGAATCTTGGAATCAAAACTGTATTTCATTTTTCATTGAATAGGAAAACTTAGTAGTCGTTCAGACAGTGCACTTTTGAATAACTAAATGAAATATTTGCTTTTTAAAAAGTAACATAATGTTTACCCAATAATATTGCTAAAACAATAATATGTTAGCCACTGATTTTTCATAGATTGAAGTATGGAATTAATTTTTGGTTAAACATTAAAAAACTGGAATGCTTTTACACTTATCTATTACTATATAACAAACCACCCCAAAACTAGCAATTTATGGGTGCCTGGGTGGCTCAGTCGTTAAAGACTCTGCCTTCGGCTCAGGTCACGATCCCAGTCGAGCCCTGCATCAGGCTCTTTGCTCAGCAGGAAGCCTGCTTCTCCTTCTCCCACTCCTCCTGCTTGTGTTCCCTCTCTCACCGTCTCTCTCTCTGTCAAATAAATAAAATAAAATTAAAAAAATGAGCAATTTAATACAACTACTCTTTATTATTGCTCATGATTGCACAAATTGTCCGTTTTAGAAAATAAAGTGAAGTCTCCTGGAAAGTATACTGAAGCTGCAAAATTTTGCCCTTGAACTAGAATAGTTGAGTATCCATTTTGGTATTTTACAGAATAAAAGGAAGTTTAAAAAAATAATCTAGTGAATCAGTTAAGAGTAGGTAGGTAAAGAGAGTACCTATTGCATACCAGAAGGAAAAGCATAAAGGGGTGCTGAGTGATGATCTGCCAGCCCTAGGGGCAGCCTACCCTAGTAGGAGGGAGGGGACGGTGCTATCGAATTCTTCTCGGAGTTTACATGTTACAGTAGCTCTGCCTTTGAAAGAAAAGAGAAAGAAATCATTGATTATATTCCTTCAATTGAGTAGGAACTGAGTCTGAAATTTGTGGCATGACTTGCTCAGTGAGTTTATTCTTCTCCTTCATTTTTTAAAGGAAAGTACAGAATTTTCTCTCCTTTTTTTCTCCTCTCAATAGAAATCCCTAAGACCTTTTAGAAGTAATGGTGTGGGTAGTGCTATAGGCCAACCATAAGGAGATTGGTATCATTTTATGACAGAATCTCTAAGAGAATGAGAAGGAATTAGAAGCTCAAAAAGCAGGGAGAGATTAAAAATAAATAAATAAATAAACAACCCTAAAAAAATAATAACTGCAAAGGCAAACTCCCATTTTATCTCACACTTGCCTTATCTAATGCAGCCCTCATTTGCTGTAGCACTGGGAACTACAATTTCTAGCCTTTCTAAAATCTCTAGTACAATGCCAAGATGCCACTTTTTTGTGTTTTTATGAAATTAATACTACTAAAAATTGTAAAAGTTTACTTGCAGTGTGCAAGTAAAGATTCCATCAGCATGTGTTTTCTGGTTTTCAGCTACTCTGGATCCACTTTATTTGTGAGATGTTTAAGTCGAAACTTCAACATGCGGGTGGCAATAGGATATCTTAAAAATGAAAAGAATACAAACGAATGGAAATGTTTAAAACTGTAGGTTAGAAACCCAAATGAACAGTAGACTAAGATGGTATATTATCTTATTTAGGAGGGTCAAGGAAGGATGAGATTAACTGCCTTTTCTAATGTAAGAGTCACCATGAAGATACAAGATTGTGAGGCATAGCCTTCTTTAAAACAACATTCTACCACGTAAACAGATGGTTTGTCTTTACCTTCAGTATATTAAAAACTTTACAATTTATATTACATTCAGTTCATATGCATCTTTGGAGTAGTTGTGCATTAGGTCGTACCTCTGTGCATATCTTCCAAATGTGCTATTTTTCTCCTGGAAAAATCAACCTTTTGAAAGTAGGCAGATTCAATGAATAAATAGTATTTAAATTCTTAATAAAATAAATAGTGTACTTTTGAAAACATATACCAGGCCATTTTGTTTAGCCCGTGCTCAGTTCCAAGTATGTTATGAGAACAGAAACGAAGTATTTGTAACTGTCTCAAACATGCTGTCAAATCATCTTATGAAAAATCTTACCTTTACCTTTTTTTAGAATTGTTAGTTCACCTTGTTCTTTGTGTGTGTGTGTGTGTGTATGTGTATGTGTGTGCATGTGTGTTTGTAAAATTACATGACATAAGCCAAGGAGAAGGATAAATTTCTATATCATAATTTGTGAAGTTTTCCTCACTTTGCATGTCACCGTCTTGACAATGAGCTTCCTTCTTATAAAAATACTTTAGCAAAGGACTAACTTCTGAGCCGTGAAGACGATGGAAGGGAACTTTGAAGTGTGCTTACCATGGTCTCAACAAGCCTCCAGCAAAGGGCTGCCAGCTTCCCACATTTGCATACTCTCCTGTGGTTTATATAGAAATACACATGCCCACACACAATTAAGTGCTATCTTTAGAGCATCCTGGGGCAAGAGAAAGAGACCAAAAAAAAAAAAAAAAAAAAGAAAGAAAAAGAAATCACATTTTTCCTACTTTACCAGGGGAGAAAAGTGGGAAGTATTATCTCTTTAAGTTCCATTGATATTTAATATTTTTTAAAATATTTTTTAAAACGAATAAGTACAATTCCTTTTCTGTTTTTTTATCTTGGTATAAAGGTTATCTATAACTTTAAGGTTAAAAAAAATCATGTCTATCTGACTGGCTCTGCAGTTTGAAAGCAACTTGGAAGTTTTATTTGAATTCTTATAGTGCCCTAAAGAAATTTTTGCCTTATTTTTAAAAAATAATATCTCATTCTTTCCTTTTACCTTTGTTATCATAGACAGAATCTATGCCTGACTTGCATAAAATTCCATGAACATTTACTTGTCTGTATAAACACTTTTACAAAAGGGAGACAGTTTCTTAATATACCTTAAGTACTTAAAGACTATATTTCCTGTCTCTTTTCATTCATTAAGAACTTTAAGAAAATCTTTATTGTATCTCTGCAAAGGGATATAGATCATCCAGAGTCTAAAGGCTCTAAAATTTTGTAAAAACTTAATGAAGAATAGATTGTGGCAACAGTAAACAAATTCACTGCAGCCAGTATGATATTCATGATTATTAATTAGCTGGGACAAGTGAAACTAGAAATCTGAGGGTATCTAGTGCATACTTCATGAGAGCAATCCTTCTCTTTACCCCTCCACACTCATTTTAGAACATATACTATCTTCCATTTTTATTTAAATGTCTCATGTGTGTATCATGCTTATCTACTAGAGTCTAAATCCATGCTAAGGACAAAACGTGTGTATAAGTCATAGTGGATCTGCTCTCTCTTGCTTTCTTTTCCTTTTTCCTCTCCCTTCCTCTTCTTCTCTCCTCTCCTCTCTTCTCCTCTCCTCTCCTCTCCTCTCCTCTCCTCTCCTTTCCTTTCCTTTCCTCTCCTCCTCTCCATTCTATTCATTCCATTCCATTCTTTCCTTTCTTCCTTCCTCCCTCCCTCCCTCCCTCCCCCCTCTCCCTCCTTCCCTTCCTTCCTTTCTTTCCAAATCTCTCTCACCATTTGTCTGGTGCTGGGTACATAGTAGGAAATTAGTAATGCTTACTGTAATGCTCCCAGTGAATCACAGTGGCCTTGTGTTATTTTTGCACCTAACGTGCCTTCACCCTTCCCACTCTTTCTTTTGATTACAGTGCTCAGACTTCCCTCTGGGCATCCTGGATTCCCACGCTCAGAACATGTGCTGTATATGGAATTGACTCTATCACCAAATCTAGCCAATGAGATCATATTCCCGTGACCACAGTGATTTTTTTCCAGGAATTATAAGTGTTCCAATTAGAGGTAATGAGATACAGGAAATCAGTGTAGCCAACGGAGGTATATGCTGGGCTCTGGATTTAAATCTGGAATTCAGTTGTATCTCCTGCAGGTCATTTTGCCCCTCAAGGACTCTCAGAATATAGCCAACATGGGAGAAAGCAGAGGAGATCTGAGAGAAGGAGGTAAACTGGATTCTGGAGACATCTCTAGATGCCTTGAATCCAGCTCTGCCTAAAACCAATTGTTTCCCTAGATTTTTTTTATTACAAGAGCTAACCCCTTTCATTATTTAAACCTGTATGTGTTGGGTTTTCTGCCATGTGAGAACAAAAGTGTTTAAACCACAAGATGCTTGAGAGAAAGGAAAAAGGGTAGATAGCATTTAGAGAAGCCTCTTAACTTCTTGAAAATCACACCAAACTGGCTATTCAGTGTATATATTGGCTTCTGTTTAGGCTATCAAATGTGGAAACCTCAGGAAGAAAACCTGATGTGAAATGAAATAATAATGACTAAGACTATGAAATTGCTGACCCCATTTTGAAGGTCCTCTTCAGAGTCACTTCGTGTGGCAATTTTCTGAGACCCTTTCCTCTATTTTCACATCTCTGAGCCCTGAGCTCTAGCAATGAATCTTGCACCAATTAGCTATTAGGTCTGCTTTAGGTAACTTTACTTGACTCTGATACTGGTTTCTCATCTCTAAAATGGCAGACTTGAATGAGACCAGTGGTCCTCACAGTGTGGTCCTAGGAGGGGAGTAACAACATTACTTGAGAACTTGTTTGGAATGCACTCTGGGGTGCCTGGGTGGCTCAATTGGTTAAGCAACCGATTCTTGGTTTTGGCTCAGGTCATGATCTCAGGGTCCTGAGACCAACCCCATGTCCCCACGCAGTGGGAAGCAGCTTCCCTGCTCTCTCTCTCTCTCTCCCTGCTTGTGCTCTCTCTCTTTCTCTCTAAAATACATAAATAAATATTAAAAAAAAAAAAAAGAAATGCAGATTCTAGAGCCCCATACTCAATCTGCTGAATCAGAAATTTGAAGAGTGGGGCCACATGATCTCTATTTTATTAGGTGCCTGCCTACCCCACCCCCAGGTTAAATCTGAATGCATGCCCAAGTTTGAAAACCATTGATCATCTTTAGAATACCTTCAAAGAAAAAAAAAATATTATGTGATCTTCTCTATGACTCTGCCACACTTGTAATTGACATACAGAATTGCTAAGGGAAAAATAGATGGAACAGGTGCCTATACTTAACTTGGCTTTAAATATAGAAGTTCTATTCTCAGGGCCAGAGGCCTTTCTGATGTAAGGGAGCTGGCCTGTTTCTCCCTGAATGGGGCAGGACGAGATACCATGGCTACCTGATTCCAGATGTTGAGTTCTACCTGTGGCACCAGAAAGCAACAGGCAGGAAGTTTTATGCACTAAAGAACACTAATCGGCCCTACTGGGAAGATGCTGTCAGCTAAATTTCCTCTGCTCTTCGTTTCCTTCACAGAACATCTGTTATAAGGAGCTCCACGTAACTAAAACCTGAGTCTCTTCCCTCTGGGGAATTTTCTTTAATGAGCGTCTTGTGGCTGTACTTCCGCTGTGGGGTTTTGAAATGTGTTCCTCAAGTCAGTTACATCTTTATCCTGAATCCTAGGATTTGCTGGTGATTAGACCTGATAGTTGAGATTTTTCCTTCTAGGAGTTCACAAATACAGTTCCACCGAGGAGGCTGATATAGTCTCCAGTTGTGTAGATAACAATTAAGATCATGTAATCATTTATTTGATAAAACTAGTGAATCTTTGCTGTAGTGATTCACACACTTAGACAGTCCTTACTAGGTGCAGATACTCTTTAGCATATACTAACTCATTTAATTCTCACACACTCTATGAGAGAAGTGCTATTATTATCCCTATTTATACATGAGAAGGCTGAGGAAAGGAGATTGTCATGCAACTAGTAAAAGGCAGAGACCATATTCAAACCTAGAGAAGGAAGCCTGGTTCTGAGGCACTGTGCTCTTTCATCGGAAGCAACCTCCCCTGATGGCTCACATCTTCTCTTACAGAGGTAGTACAGATTTCTAGGCTCCACTAGTCAGCAAGGGTCTGAAGATGTGGCTCGACTCTACTGTTGTGTCAAAGAGAGCTCCAAGGGTATTGTTAGGGTGAAATAGCAGGTGTTCAAAACCTGTTGCCGATGAACTGGAGAATTCCCCTCAATGAACTGCATGACCCATGCATTTAAAGTTGACATTCTTATGAGAGGGGGAAGAATTCATTTAAAACATATTTTTACAGCCTTACAAAGAAGCATCCAGCAAAAGCAGTAGTATGTAGTCTACACTCTGAATAGATAGCAAAACTTAACCAGTTGGACGATCCTGTCCCAGCAAGGATAGAAGTACTCACTTGCGCACCAAGTATTTTGACCAACTTCTTTCATATTTGCCTATGAGTTTCTAAGATGAACTCTAATTCGATGAGAATATTGAAATAACCTCTATTTATTTATTTAAGAGAAAAGACTCACTTCACTTTTCCGAAAATATTTCTCTTTCTGAACTTTTAGCACTCCAGTGACATGCATTACCATTTACATTTCTTTTTTTGGCTTATAATAGAAAATTCAAGTTTTCCGATCTGTTTTGCTATTGCAGAGGCTTTTGTATAGGTATGAAACAGAAAATCTCATTAGAACTTGTTCAAATACATTTATCCAAAACATTAGTGTGTAACAGTGGTGTCATTAGTGCTAATTATTTAGTTGTCCTTTCTTTGGGCCTATATTAAAATTGAATTCTTTGTGTTGATGCCCTCTGTATCACAAGGGAAATGACTAGATGTGATCTTCTGATTGTACATAATTTGCACTCTTATAGAGACTTAATTTATCTAATAGTATCAATTTCCAAAAATTAAAAAACAATTAATAGAAAGAGAGCAAGGAAGCCTATATTTGTAAAAGAAGGATGAATGAATCCTTTCTCCCTACATTAAAAAAATTTTTTTTCCATGAACATCAGATTAAAAATACAGCAGTCGGATGAGGACATTTATTCACAAGTGGAATCTTTGAGAACCCAGGAGTGTGAACAGTGTGAGTGTGTAAGAGAATCATTCCCTGGAGCAGTCACAGGGACACAGCATCTGTGTCCTCAGAGCCATTGAGAAGGAGGAGCACTTGCCTCTCGGAGTCCGTGTTAGGGGCTTCGGCCACACAAAAAGGCTCGAATCTTGCTCACACAGTTGACTCTATAAAGTCTCAAATGAACGTGTCTCTTAAACTGATGCACACATCGGTTAAGCACAGACGCTGCAGTATCTGTCCAACTAGCTGAATTTTAACTTAACCACTACCCGCCATCCTCAGCGCGTCCATGTACTGATGGAGTGATCTCGAGGAAGTTACCTCCTCTCTAGGCCTCAATTTGTTAAGGGGGTTCACAATCCCATCACCATCCTCAGTGGGTTTTCATAGGGGGCAAAGTATGTGCACACACAGAAGACCAGGTGGCACAGAAGTAGGCACTTGGCCATTTGTTTGAAGAATATAAAATACGATCTATAGTAAACACAAAATATGTATAACCTATCACTATTTAGGTTGAAAATTAAACCTGCCTCTAAGCATCTACATTTTTATTTTCCTTGATGATTCTAACAACTGCCTTTTAAAGCTAAATGTAAGGAAACAGCAGACTGGTTGTGGTATATTAAATTATAAGTGAGGACTAATTTGAGGATCAAAGGTGCTCTTTGGGGGATATCACTCAACTGTTCGGAAAAGCATTAGCTGTCTCCCTCTGTCTCATGTACTTGTACTCCCTGTCTTGGAAATATCCTTCCCCACCGTTTCAGAATCTTGATGTTTAATTTAACACAAAGGTCTTTGAGAAGCACAATAGGGGGTTGTTCTTGGTAGTTCTGGCATTGAGGAAATTGAAATGTACATGTTTTTTCTCATTTATCAAAGACAGGCAAGAATCTAAACTGACATTTTGTATCAAATGAATTATGAACTGTGTACTTTGTACCTAAGGGAACAACAACTAAATTAGAGTTTGGGATAAAAAAGAGAGAGAGACAAAAATAGGTTTTTAATAAAACATACAGTAATTTCTGTTACTCTGTCTGATGGTGACATGGCCCAACAGTCTTATTTTGTAACTGGCGAATGGATGTAGGCTACTCTGAAATCGGTAAGATTTAAATATATTTGAGAGATTTTCTCAGAAAGGATTAGACTAAATTTCTTCTCATGTAGCTACACATTATGAACAGTGAAACATTCTTGATAATCTAAAGTTAACTTTAACCTTTTTGTCAATGCTCTTTCTTAGGGGAAAAAAATAACATTTGCAAGTTCTTCATCCAGAAAAAATGTAAGATTAAAAGTTGCTTGAGGAAAAATATAGTATGCAAGATAAGAATAACATGCCTGAAAGTACTATATTCCATATCTCCTCTATTTATCTATAACCTCCACACACATCTGTAACACTCACACACAAGCAAATTATCCTAGTAATTAAGAGCATGGGTTCTAATCAACCAGATTGGGTTCAAAACTAAATTTCTCCTCTTACTAGCTATATGACCTTGAACAAGTGATAACAATCATAATTTGTCTCAGGTTTTTCCTTCCATAAAATGGGAGCGATAGTAGTCATAAGGTTGACATTGAGAGAATTAAGTATAATAAATGCTTGCAAAGAATGTAACACAATGCTGGACACATAATAATTGTGTATTGCATTGCAAAGTTATATCCTTCCCATTGTATGTAAGAAAATTGAATAGCAACAAATTAGCCCCCCTCTTTTCAGTGGCTACTGATTCCTGATATATAGGAAGCATTTGAATTAAACTTTAAAGGTGATGGAGGATCTTATCATGTCTGTGCAATATACCCAATAATAATTTTTTAAATTACTAATTGAAGATTCTTGGGAATTAGGGATGACCCATGCTTTCTTCTTCTAGGCAAAGCTATGTTTTCATTACTATGTTATTGGTCAGAAGTAGTAGATATTCTAATTTGTGCTACATATAAATTAAGGAAGTGTTATTAATATTAATACATTTGTTTCTACTTCTGAATTTCCTCCCAAGTTTATAAGCCTAAAACTGACAGATTTCCTTCATATTAATGCCATATACTTTCTCACACCAATGCTACACTGGATAGCAGTTGTATGGCTAATTACTGAAACAACTCACTAAGATCCTGATTACAGATTTTCATCACATGAACCTAATGACCTAGTTATTAATCATTATTTTGGTCAAATGAGTATCAATTTTTTATTCTCAAGTTTTCTACTACTTCATGAGCTGAAATCAGTTCTTAGAAGTCTTTCAGAATTTTTTACCTGGATGATGAATATTATTTTACTCTCCCTAACAGAGAAGGTGAAATGAATGTCCTATTGAGGTAAGGAATGCCCCGTACACAATCTCGGTGTTTTAAGACTAGATCTAGTTATTAGTTGAGTAATTAATTAATCAACTTGAATATTAGCTCCAATCCCATTGTTAAGATGACTTTTATAAGCAATCTCCTCTTGTTCGTTCATTAAATGACTAAAATTTTGTCAGCTATTCAAAGATCACTTAACTTCTGGGTTCTTGATATCCTAGAATAGTATATTTGGTGGCACTTTAAGAAAGAGTACTGATTCTAATTGTAAAATGCAATGGTTTGTTTTCTTAACTACCTAAGTTTTTGTTTTTTTTTAACTATTGTTCTTATTGGACACATTCAACAAAGGAATATTTTATGTACTCTTTCTAAAGAGAGTGGCTTTGATGTAGCTTGCATTTACTCATTGTTAAAATTGTTTATTAACCTTGCAAAGCACATCTATTTTTAATTTTACAAAAGTAAGATTCTTTAGTGAATTATTTTAAATGAAGTGAGTGAACAATATTTTAACTAAAAATAAGATGGACTTAACCCATTAATATTTTTGTTGTGTATATTTTAAAATATTTTTCTGGTTGAAGATACATTCTATACAAAGACTCAAATAATCAGATTCTCAAGGAAAAAGAATTTAATCTATGCTGCCTGGAAACCAACTTGGGTGAATATGATGGTATTCAAAATAATAGGAATACTTAGGAATACTCTTAGGAATATTAAGAGGAATTCAAATGTCACAAGCAGGGGCTTAACTAGAGTGTCTAAATCTAGGATATCTATAAGGGAAAAGAATAAAATTTGGTTGGTGGTTTGAGATGTAACAAAAAGAATATTCTTCTGGGCATTATGACCACCAACTTCAGGGCTTCTAATTAGTCTGACAAAGTGACAGTTCCACATTCTAGTTGAACAAATAATGTACCTAATGAAATTCAAAATCCCTATTTTTCTTTGAGCACAACGAGCCACATCATTCACAGCTTTGGGGTATTTCAAAATTAACAGAGGGTGACTTCAGTCTGTCTGATGTTTCCTGGTTAACAAATTCACTGAAATTGTCTTGCAGAGTAATTTTAAGCAATACTTTAATCTTAAACCACAAAGGGAGGTGGAGTTGGAGGTATGTTGCCTTGGTCCTATGGATGCTAATGTGAAGTGGAATCTTTTGTTTCCCAAAATGGTCAATAGCAATTAGTATTCAGTGGTGTCTTTTTATTCTCGTGCCCTTGACCCACCTCTGCCACCCCTTTCTATATTACTCCTATTATGAACTGTAACTGGGGATATCCTGGCTTCTTTTCCATTCTAATTAAAGTGTTCTTAGTGAACACGGGGACAATTTTTCATTTCCTGAAGAACAATTACTAGAGCTAGGTGAGATCTGCCAATTGGGTTTCGTATAACTTTTGACAAATATTTGCACCAATTTTGACTGATGTATTCTCACACCAGTGAAATGTTGGTGAAATTTTGGATTTACCTCAGAAAGGTAGACCCAAATGAGTCAGCAAAAGACCAAAGACAAATGTCATACCATCTTCAGGTTTTATTCAATAATGTACTCTAAGATATTTTATTTTGTCACTGAGCTGAGAGGTATCATGGATTTTTTTTTTTTTACAAAAATTTATTTTATACATACACTTTCTTAGGGTTTTTGTCTTAAATACTCCTCTACTACACTGGTAACAACCTTGAGAAAGTGTCATCCTTTCTTGAGTTTGGGTCTATAATGCCTATAGCCATTGTTATGCATCTTATTTTTCTGTTTTTCTCTGGAGACCTTTCTGGGAGATTTCAGAAAAAAGGGTGCTTTGACAAGTAAAAGAAAAAAAATCCTGATCAAAAAAGAGAGAGACTGAGACAAAGGAGGACAGAAACAGTTTCTCAAAGTGTCTACCTCCAAATAGACCTCAAGATTTAAATGACATAGTTTTTTAAAAAACAAAAAAAAGCCTTCAAAAATGTTTTACTTCCTTTTGAACCTCCTAGCTCTAAGATTTCTCTGCTCCTCAAGGCAGTATCCAGGCTCCAACTTTAGACTCCTGTGAGGCAGATGGGGAAGAGGCAGGTAAAGGAGGATACCCATTCTCTGCCTCTGAGGCGGGTCAAGGTTTTGGCTGAGCTAGGTTACTTTAAAGGCATTGCTTAAAATAACAGTAGAAAACTTAGGTTTTAGAGACTGGTTGCTGGATTCAAACAGCAGCTCAACTACCCATTAGCTCTATGGTTTTATGTAAATCACATATCATATCTACTATAGTCTCAATATTCGTGTCTTCCCAAAATTCATATGTTGAAACCTAGCACCCAATGTGATGATATTAAGAGGTAGGAGCTGGGGAGGTAATTAGATCATGAGGATGAAGCCCCCATGGATGAGATTAATCCTTTCAAAAAGAGGCCTTGCCCCCTTCTACCATGTGTAGACCCAACAAGAAGGTACCATCCATGAATTGGGAAGTGGGCTCTCCCCAGACACTGAATCTACTAGGTACTTAGTCATGGTTTTCCCATCCTCCAGAACTGTGAGAAATAAACTCCTGTTTATTATAATCTATCCAGTTTATGGTATTTTATTATAGCAGCCCAAACAGACTAAAATGTTGTCGAGGCCTCCTTTTTCTTGACCCACCCCACTTTACACATGGGACTGTTGAGAAGATTAAATGTGATAATTTATATAAGGCATTTGCCTGGCATACAGTAAATGCTTAAAATTAACTTTACCGTTTTAATATGTTTATCTTAAATATCAAGATGTTAGCGTCTTTTATAAGGCAGTTAACCAAAATCATTAAAGTTGTCAATTTGTTAAAAACCCTTAATATAGTAAAATCGAAATCTTTACCAAAACTTGGAACGTTGTTCAACTTTCATTCATCCAAAAAACATTTATTGAGCTCTTTCTAGTTGCCAGGAATAATCCTAGTTCCTAGGCCAGAGAGATTTCTGGAACAGATATAGTGCATTCCCTCATGAGACTAGAGGCTGTGGCTGCCATTTTGTTATTGCTTATAATTGCATTTGCTGCATGTTCTGGATGATACTTGGAAATCTCCAGGAAATACTGGAATGAATCAGGAGTACTCAGAACTTGATTTTACTTTACTGGGGAGGGGTGGGGAGGTGGTTGCTAATAAACTAATAATATATGTTTATAAACAATGAAGTTAGACAACTATGGGAATATTGTTAGGGTTGAATGTTCTGTGTGGTTGTTTTTGTTTTTTGTTTTTTTTTTTTTTGCTTTGTTTTTTGTTTTTAATATTTTATTTATTTTTTAAAAAAGATTTTATTTATTTAAGAGAGAGAGAGAGAGCGCGTGCACAAGCCCAGGGGGAGGGGCAGAGGAAGAGGGAGAAGCAGGCTCCCCGAGGAGCAGGGAGCCCAATGCTGGGTTTAGTCCCAGGACACTGGGATCATGACCAGGGCTGAAGAAAGACACTCAATGACTGAGTCACCCAGGCACCTCAATTGACTGTTAGTTTTAAGTACAAAGTTGTATCTTTTTTATTTGATGAGGTACTGTAAGTAGTTATTTTTAGAATTCAGAAAAATTAATTGGTTTACTGCCATTCTCTTATTTTGCAAAACTGCAAATTTTTTCATTAAATAATTAGAATCCATTTTAAACCCAGTTCCTTAAGTATACATTCCCATAAAATGAAAACTTGGGGAAAAAGAATAACCTAAAAATAATTTTTTAAATAATTTTTAATATAAATATAAAATAACTTATAATATAAAATATATTAATATAAAATATATAATATAAATAATAAAAATATAAAAAATAATAAAAATAATAATAAAAAATAAAATATAAAATAATATAAAATAATTTAAAAATTTGTCAATTGGTAACTCACATTTCACTTTTGGTTGTACCTTGCCTTTCACGCATCTCAGAAATGAATCTGGTGATTGACAACAATAGCTAAACTCAGCCTAGATTTTGTAGTATAATTTTCTGATCCTTTTGCTTCATTATTTAGCTTTGTTTTCTTGTGTTGTTTTTTTTAAGTGTTTTAAAGTTATTTTGGGAATTAGGCGGGTGAATAATCATAAAGTAGTTTTTTCCCCTCTCTTTTTGGGACTCTAATGACATGAATGTTTATTCTTTATCGACCTGCATAAGAATGATCTATATGAGGTAAATCTAAAGAAACCGAATAGCTGGAAATGTTAAGTAATTGGATTACTTTTTTTATATTCTGCATTCAACTTTTACACAAAAAAAATCAAATCAAGATATGTAAATAACATGATAAATCTATTTATTACTTCAGAATCCAATTCATTCAATTCACCAGACATTACAGTGACCACCATCTTTCCCTCCCCCCCAAATGTCTTACAAAACTAAACTGTATAATGTCATTTCTCTGCTTTAAAAAAATGATAGAAGTCAAAGATTTTCTGTCTTCTTAATATAAATATCAGACTCCTTACCTGGCCTACAATCCTCTCCAGTAGAGCAAATGCCACCTTCTTTGAGTTCCTCAAACAGTTCTATGTCTATATCACTTTATAACTGCTGGTCCACTGATTCAGCAGAATCTTAGTCCTTCAATGGGTCTCAGTTTAAATACCACTTCCTTAGAGAAGCTTTACCCTTTCAACCAGTGTCAAGTCAGCCTCCTCTAATAATCCCTTACAGCATAATGTTCGCCTTCTAAGCACTTTGTGCATGTTTAACCATAGATTATATTTGTTCAATTCCAGACTTCCTCCATTTGACAATATTCTCATGCCCATAATGGTAGAGACTGTGGCTATTGTGTTATGTTATGTACCCAGCACCCAGGACCATGTTGGCAAGGGAGGAAAGAAGGAAGGGTAGATGAATTTTTCAGGAAATATGAAAATAACAATACAATTTTATCATAAATTTTTTAATCCTCCTGTACTCCCAATATTTATAGCTTGGAAACTACATAGTTAACAGGAAATAAGATGGAGTTTTAAATCAAAATACAAACGTTTGAGTCTCAGCCTGGCATTTCAAAAATCATAAGGGACTGTAAAAGTAATGCAATACCCACGCCATTTAATTCATGGTATGATTGTAGAATTAAATGAGAAAACATAGGTGCATTTAAATGTTAATTGTTATTGTTGTTGTTATATTTTGAAATAAAAATTTAAGAGTTTTCTGAATTAGCCAAAGTATAATATTTCATGTTATTTTAATATATGCTAATGGATTTAGTATAGTTTTCTAAATTTTTGAAAATTTCTCTATCACCAGAGCATCTCAGTAAGTGCTCTTCTCCTCACATTTAAACTTTACTTCCATAAAATAAAACAAAATAAACTTTACCTCCAGACTACATGATTCCAGCCTAATTTAACCCCTCTCATATGAAGAAGGGTGTGGCTAAAAGCACAATCTCTGGATTTGAGCCAGTCAGGGATATTTGAGATCTCTAAACCTTTATTTATCTATAAAATGGGGAAATAATACTAACGACATTAGAAGGATATTTTGAGTATTATAAGATAATGTATGTGAAATACTTAGTAATATCTAAATTGGTGAATGTTAATTATAAATGAAAAATATTTTTTAAAATATTTATCTAGTCTTTTTTGGCTAAAGTGTAATGATCTTCAGTTTTATGGCTCATCTGACTGATAAAGTAAAAATCAGTTACTAAGCTGATCAAAATTAAGATGTCTGGGCAGTTTAAGCTCTTTAACGGGCATCATCAGAACATGCATTTTCTAAATGTAGAGTGTAGGATCAGATTTTGTTCTTTCATCAATATGATTGTTACTGCAAATAATGTATTTAGAGAGATCTCACTATGCAGACATCAAGGATGGGGAAGAAAATTACAAAGAGAAACAATTAAATTGTAATGTATGTTCCTTGTCCTTAAGTAACTTTCAATAAACCATAAACATACAAATTTCCCAAACATATTTAATTTCTATCATATATGCAATCTTTGCTGTGGTGTGGGCTGTAGAGTCATCAGTTGGACTGTTTTAGCCACTAAATAGTTATAAACTGAGCTAGATTTGCCTATGAGGCACTTGTGATGTTGACCTCAAAATACTGTCCTATTTCCACAAAATAAAAATTTATAACTACGATTTTTTGGTGATTAAAAAATCACCCAGCATCATGTGTTTTTCAGGACATTAAGTGACTCAGTGACCCTTGCTTAAGGAGAGATTTTGGAATAAACTATGAGGGTGTTCATGGTATGACTAACAGACTTGGCAGAACCATGCATCAGATATGGGGGAAAGTTCAAGATCATAACAGTAGCAAACGCTTATATAGTGTTTATGGTGTATGCCTTATTGTATTATGTAAATATTACATTAACTCACTTCATCCTCACAAAACAGCCCTACGAAGTATGTACTATTTTTAACCTTATTTTATTGATAAGAAAACTGAGACACAGAGAAGTTAAGGTACTTATTCAACAACAAAAAGCAGAGTCGGGATTTGAATCCAGGTCTGATGGATCTTAACTAATGCACAGACTTCTGTTCTATGATTTAGCTAAAATAAACTCTAAATAAAAACATTTCAAGAAATTGGTAATAAGCTATTTAAGTTAAACATTTTTTAAGTGCTAACTGGACTTACATAAGAGAGTGGCAAATGTCTACAATATTCAGGACTATCTGATGTAATAAGCTTATCGAAGAAAGTTTTAGTTGAGGAAAATACATGAACAGGCATTTTAGAATCTAAGAAATACTAAATGGCCAATAAGCCTACTTTTTAGTACTTTAATCTTAGTCAACTTTTTTACTTTAATTAATATTTATATATCTAGCCCCAAATACTCTCATGAACTCCAGGCCCATATAGCCTACCACTTCTAAAAATATAATGGACCCTGTTGGTAGGAATGCATATTGCTGCAGCCACTGTGGAAAACAGTATGGAGGTGCCTTAAAAAATTAAAAATAGAAATACCACATGATCTAGTAATTCCACTACTGGGTATTTACCCAAAGAAAATGAGAACACTAATTTGAAAAACTGTATTCACCCTATGTTTATGGTAGCATTATTTACAATAGCAAAGATATGGAAGCAACCCAAGTGTCCATCCATAGATGAATAAATAAAGAAGATGGATGGAATATTACTTAGCCATGAAAAAGAATGAGATCTTGTCATTTGCAACAACATAGATGGACCTAGGAGATATAATGCTAAGTGAAATAAGTTAAAGACAAATGCCATTTCACTCCTAAGTGGAATTTAAGAAACAAAACAAATGAATAAACAAAAAAAGGGACAAGCAACAGAGTTTTAAATACTGAGGACAAACTGGTAGTTGCTGGAGGGGGGGTGGTAGGAGGATGGGTGAAAGAGATAAAGGGGCTCAAGAGGTACAAACTTCCAGTTATGAAATAAGTAAGTCACAGAGGTGAAAAGTACAGAATAAGGAATATAGCCAAAAAGACTCTAATAATGTTGTTTGATGACGTGATCACTATGCTAATCATGGTGAGCTCTGAGTAATGTATAGAATTGTTGAATCATTGTGTTGTATACCATGTACTAATATAACACTGTATATTAATTATATATGTTATATAATCAATATATACAGGCATTTTGGAACCAATCAAATTCTTGGTCTATCAGTATCAGCTTTGCTAAGAGAATATTCCATATCTGTAAAAATATCACCCGCAATTATTTTGTAAACTCATGTTACCAAAAAATGCATATACTCAATGGTATAGAGTTTTCAACATATATTGAAAGCAAAAAAAGTTTACTAAATAATTTATTTAACATATTCAGCTTAATCATTTCAAATTTCAAATAATTATGCATATACTTGTATAGAAGAAAGACAGGAGAGATCATCTATAATAGTGTAAGAATGGCTGTGTCTGGGTAATGTAATTATGAACAATTAATTTCTTCATTTGGTAATTTTTAAATTTCCTATCATGACCATATATTATTTTTGTAGATAAAAAGTACATACATTAGAAGGGTTTGTGTTTAGCTCTGTAGAAACTAAATTTTAGCATTTGTTTAATATTTCTTTGATAAGCAATACTAAATTCGCAAAATTTCATAAGTGCTCTAGTGGTTACATAAAGAAATAAAAATAAGTTCTCTGCTTTCAAGTAATTTGTATTACCATTACTTTGGTGTTATGGGGAAAAGCAATGGCTAGACCTAAATTTAAAATTCAAATTGGTGTTGAGAGATGAATTACAGTCTTGGAATGTGTGAAGACATACGTTGCCACTTATTATCATATACTTCAGCCATGTTGCTTGACCTTTTTAACCTGTTTGCACATCTATGGAATGGGGCATTGAGAGAAATAATTGATAATGTGAATGTATTATAAATTAGTATTTCAGATCTAATTTGATATTGCTGTGTTAGCACCCTCCAAGCAATTAATCTTTTATGTTAAAAAATTATTCATTTCCAAGTAACTGAGTCTTTATTTGTAAATGGATAATATGGTCTGGATCCTAACAATTATTGGGTCATAGGGGAGAGATATTTTTCTGCAGATCTTACTCTTTAACAATAACTGCATCTATCCATCCATTCATTCATCTATACATACCTTTTTATAGGAATCTTCTGTAAATGAAACACTGTGCTGGGCACTGCAGTATCCCCTTAAATACTTTTTTTCTTTAATAACATTCCTCTCAGATTCTGTGTATTTGTTGGATAATGATTGATAATCTATCCATATGATCATTTTGAATCAACTATACAGACAATCTGAGTAATGTTGATGAACTCCAATATTAAGCAGACCAAAAATTCTTCATGAATTTTAGCATCTTCCCTTGAGGAAAGGAAAGTCGTAGTTTCCCTGTGATCTACTCTGATGAGAACGCACAAAGAGTATTCAGCTTAAGTATAAGGCTTCATATTTTTGAAGGTATATTATCAAACTGGAACAAATCCAAGTCAGGTACCAAGGCTAGATAATGGTTGAGGCACCCTGGAAACTAGTTGGAGGAAGTAGAGATGTTTAACCTGAAATGCAAAAATTTAGTGGAGGAGAAGACAACCAAAAATGCCTGAAGTTCCATCCGATGGTAGTAGAGGCTTGTTCTCAAGAATTAGTACAACCAAGATAAGGACCTAACGAGTACGGAGTTAACATGACCAGCCATAAGCACCCACTGCCCATGATAGCCCCAATTTATACCTGCTGCAGCTGAATTAACCTAATTAATCTAATTAATCTAATTAGTTGACCTAATTAATCTAAATTAATTATTTAGAGTACCTTGTTTTACTCTCAGAGGTCCCGGTGTGGACACAAGATTATATTCACCCTAAGCTTTATAGAGGTGATACAGTATTTAATTCTATATCAGAAGGAGCTTACCAACAATAAAAACTGTCCAATAATGTAATGAGGCACCTTACAAAGCAACTATTTTCCTCTCACTGGTAATGCACACACAGAGGCCTGAATGTCACCTGTCTGGGATGTTTCAGGCAAGAATCCCGTATTTGGTGGTGGCTTTTAAGCTGAATGCACTCCAGATTTAAAATCTTCTTGTTTTATTCCTAGTCTTTTATGGTCAAAGTTAAATTCCACGGCATACGTATTGATAACATTTAATTTTTTAAATATATTTTTCTTACTAACATGAAGACCTCACCATTTTGTATTTCATTAAATTTCTGTGGGCTTTGACTAATTTCTAAGAACTAGCAAATTCACACAAGTAATTCTGTGTCAGGTTCCTTGTGGATAATAAGGAGACAGAGGCTCTGCTGTGATAAGACTAGGAAAGAACTGTTTAAGTATATGATTTGGACAGAATATAAACCCAATCTTTACTAAAACTAATCTATTTAATATTGTAAATGGTTTGCTTTTATACTTATTTAATAAATTTAATTTTTTAAGGATTTATTTGAGAGAGAGAGAGAACGAGCACATATACACATGGGCAGGGAGAAAGGTAGAGGGAGAGAGAGAATCTCAAGCAGATCCATGCTGAGCAGGGAGCCAGATGTGAAGCTCAGTCTCACAACGCTGAGATCATGACCTGAGCTGAAATCAAGAGTCAGTCGGTAAACTGACTGAGCCACCCAGGCACCCCAATAAATATAATATTTATTTTCTAGTATCAAACACCTCCTATAATATGCTGCTTTGCGGTATAGAATTCAGAGCACTGTCTTTGAATTTAAAGTCCCAGTTCAAGTCCTCACTCTGCCAGTAACCACTTTTGTGATTTGAGATAAAAGATGTAACCTCTCTGAGCTTCAGATTCTTTACCTAGACTATAAAGCGATAACACTACAATTTTATAGTGTAATTCTTAGGATCAGAAATAATTATGTTAAAAAAAAAAAAGCCTGGCACAGAGAATGTATTCAAAAGTTAATGAGAGACTGTTTCACAAACAGTAAATCTATTTTAACCTACTTGCCACTATTTGATGCTGCTCTATTTGTATATCCTTGTGCTCAAGGTTGACTGTCCATTTGTTAGCACATCTGCATATTCCTCATAATTAATATCTTTTTTAATGACATATGGTTTAGTGACTGGAAATTGAGTCTTGCCTTCTGTTTTCAATTTGTTTATGACTCAACGACTCAATGTGTGTGTCTGAACTTTAATTTTCCATTCTGGAAACTAGAATTTAAAATCCTTGTTCATATGTAGCTATTTCAGAAAATGAGAGAAAATATGTAATCCAAGGATTTTGAGTATGTGCCAGGCTATTCAGCGGTGCAGCCAGGATGCATGTAGATAAAAGGCCTTGGTTTCTCTTGCATTATGCTAACAGGGAAATATAAATCAGGATGCCAACAATCTACCCTCTGAAGTGGGGGGCGGGTAGTTTGAGCGAGGCTGGAGTCAGATTCCAAGTGAAGCCAGGAAGAAACAGCACATGGGCTTGACAGGAGCATGGGCAGAGTTGATGGTGTCGTAGGTCCTGGAATCAGGCTGAGGACATAATTATATAACCCACAGGAACCATTTCACATGGTCCCCATGGCAGTGCCCTCTTCAAGGACTGTCCCTCTGAAAGACAAGGTCCAGTGCACATTTGCTGTGAGTTTCTGACTTCTGAACCCCCTGAAGCACATGTACCTCTTTTATGCTGTGTACACATTCTGTGTTATAGTTATTTGAGTCATGTCTTATCTCTCTACTAAATATAAAGTAGATGGTCTAAACCCCCCTTTCCCTCTATTCTGCCCTTTCCCTTCCCCCAGCAAAGAATCTTGTGCAGAATGGCATTCAGTCTATTTTATTACACATTTGAATTTAATACAAACTATCATCGACTTCTTCAGTATCTTAATGCAGTATTTTATTCCAGTATTTTATTTATTTTTTATAAAGATTTACTTATTCATTAGAAAGAGTGAGCGGGCATATGCAAGCTGGGAGAGGGACAGAAGGAGAGGGAGAGAGAGAGAGAATCTCCAGCACACTCCCCACTGAGCGTGGAGCTGGACTAGATCTCACAACCCTGAGATCATGATCTGAGCCAAAATCAAGAGCCACTTGTTTAACGGACTGAGCTATCCATGTGTCCCTATTCTGATATTTTAAAGGCACACACATACTCACAAAAGCACACTACAGTAGTAACAAGTTGGTGAGCTGTCCTGAGAAATGGGTGCATATCAGAAGTGCATTGAATTCATTTTCTCCCCCAGAGTTTCCTCTTTTGACCACTACAGCCTCAATAGTCACCAGTCATGTGGAAAAAAGAAAAAAAGCCTCTGCTTTTGCTTTTTAGAGCTCTCCTCAGGGATCTGTAACTTTATAAGGAGCAAAAGTTTAGGGCATTCTGTTTGTTTTGAGTACTTTTTTTTTTAGATAGGGAAGAATCCACAAGTCCACATCATTTAAAAGCTGAATAAAATCAAACATTTAAAAGATTATAGCATCTAGACTATTCCAATCTGCAGTTTAATTTATGGCTTAATGTGTTGTATTCATTTTGCCTTCCAAAAAAGGTTAAATTTGAAATTTTATTAAAAACTCCCTTCCTTTGAATTTATAGATTGGGGTAGCTGTTTTATCCACTTGCCGTGTAAAATTAGTATTTACTGGACAAGATGTGTTGATTCAGGAGATTGTCTGTGGAGTGCTTGCCCCGTGAGGGTCATATTAAACTCGAGAGAAGCTTTTTGAGCAACATAGCATCTTGGAGACAATATATCAAGCTGATAGATACACGGCTCTTCTGTTAAGAAACCAGGGGTGAAATTATGGCTGGCTTCCAGTTATTGTTTTGGTGCTAAGGAGCCTCTAAGGAATAGGTCTAGGATAAAAGGGGTTAACCAGAGGGGACAGAAAGGTTTCCAGAATTTAGTGTTACTAGAAGCATGGAAAATGAATAGTTATATGTAAATAATTTAAGATGATCACTCTGGAAATATTTTGCAATTTTATATTATCAGAGTGTGACCAATTTGATGGGGCACATTTTTTGTTGTTGTTATCACTCAGAAGAGAATCCAAGACACTGTGTTGTTATCATGGAGCCTACTTTGGGGCACACCTCCATTGTATCCTAATAGCATGATCATACAGTCTTAGATATGTGAATGGATTTTTGTGTATGTATTTAAAACTCCAATATTTTCATGTTGATGACTTATCAGAACTGATTTTTTCCCCAAATTTGGACTGTGGATGATATGGTATTCCTTGACACAGAAAAATTAGACAAGAAAATAGTCAAATGAGGGGCATGATTTTATATGTTCTACATTATACACAATTTTGTACTTTACTTTTTGCCCATGCCTTTTTGATATATGTCCATTTATTATGAATCAATTAAAAAACATGGAGCATATAAGAAATAATGATTGTTAAAACTGTATGTGTTCACAGATAAATGATCAGTTAGCAAGTCTATAGCAGAGGGTTCTGGGATAATTGGCCCTGGACAGAAATCCTACTGCATCCAGGCATGCCACACTCCTATTAACTGAAAGAGCAATTTCATACCATTTCATGTCTCTTAAAGTATCCGGTTCACCCTCACACTTTAGTACTGAGCTGATGCCTTTGCTTTTATTTTACTCACTGAGAAAATGGAGACCATCAGAAATGGTCTGTTTTTCCATCATGAAATCAACCTGTCTCTCTGTATCAGCAGTCTCTGAATTCACTTCTGCACAATGAGTATACCATCCCTGGTCTGGTCAATGGCCATCGTGCCCTGTTGGCTTGCTTCTTGCCCTCCTACACAAGGAATCAGCTCTGGCAGTTATTCTTCCTTTTGCTACATTATCATTTTCCCACATCTCTTCTGGATCTTTGCAATAGGTATGCATACACTATAACATCTCCCAGTTTTTAGAACACCTTCCTTTAATACCAGAAGCTTCTCTAAATGCTGCCCCATTTTCTAGAACAAAATCCTTCAAAGGAGTTGCCTGTGCTCACTGTCCCCTCATTCCCTTCGTACCGTCTCCAGTCACACTGCCATGCCCGCCACTGCCCTGCATCTGTTCTTGGCACCATAACCAAACACCTCCACTGGGCCGAATGCAAAATATAATTCTCTTTCCTTAAACTCTCAGCACGTTTGACAGTTGATCAGTCCTTCCTTTTTGATATGCTTTCTTTACTTGACTTCCAGGGTATACTTTCTCTAGGATTTTGTCTTCTCTCACTGACCACACTCCTTTATGTTTCCTTTGTTCTAGAAGATTCCTCCTGACCTCAAAATGCTGGTGGACCTCATGGCTCAGTAAGCAGATGTCTTCTGCACTCATTCCATCTACACTCACCCCCTGGGTTATTTCCTTAAGTTTCAGCCATTAAATACCACACACACCTTCATCCACAACTTCTATCCAGACTCATACTTGCAGCTTCTTCCTGGATGTCCCTTCTAGAGATGTGTGTATGTCTCTCTAGTTTAACATGGACAAAACAGAATTCCTGATCTCCCCCATAACTAATCTCCCCCCTCGGCATTCCTCAGCTCAGCAATGGCACCACCATTCACTTGGGAGGTGAGGTTCAACACACTGACATCATCTTTAACTCCCCTTATTTTCTCTTATCAAAATACCCTCCACACTCACTTGAATAGCAGAATATATCATCACCTTTGCTGCTGTAACTCGAATCCATGCTGTTGTTATCCTTTACCTGGATTGCTACGATAGGTGATTTCCTTATGTCTACCCTTGCTCCCATTCCTCCATTAGCATAGAGTAGCCTTTATAGGTTCCAAATTGTACCATGTCCTTTATTAAAACCTGACAATGGCCCCCAAATCCATTTCAAATGGAATCCAGAGCCCTTTGTGTATTTTCAAGGTCTAGAACTAGAAAGGATCTCAAGGGATCTAGACCCTGCCTGTCCCTCCAACCTCCTTCCCTTTCCCTCTCCATGGCCTATGTCAGCCACACTGGCTCTCCACTGTTCTTGAACACAACCAATGTGTCTCCTTTTCACTGCCCTTGCATTTACTGCCTCCCTGGCTGGATTGCTCTTTAGACACTCTCATGACCACCTCTCTCATGTCACTAAGGTCTCTGCTCAAATGTCACCTAATGACATGGTCTTCCCATGACTTTCCTGCTCAGTCTGAATTGCTATGTAATAATAAAATTGCACTCCTTTTCACTTTCTCCTCCCTTACCCTGATTTATTTTCCTTCTGAGCTTAGCTGTCTGGTAGGATCGCATGTACCTGTTGGCTTACTGCTTGCTCCCTCTGTTTACATCTAAGTTCCACAGGGTTAGAGGCCATCTCTGTTTGACTCCGTGCTGTTATCCCTCCACACAAAGAATACTACTTTGCACAGAGTAGAGGCTCAATAAATGTTTACTGAATAAATTAGTGGAATATTGATGAACTCAAAACCCTTACAACAGATTGATGAAAGCTGTAATGTAATTCGTCCCTTCTCATCACTGGCCATTCATTAGCTTCATAGTTCACAGGCAGGTTCTCCTGCAGGGGAAAGTACGTAAAATGCATACACTACATAAGGCTATGTATGAAAAGAAGTTGAAAATGAACCCTGATAGTTGTTTTCATTATTTTGAATCCTTCTCCACTCATGACCTCCAGTATTCTTTGGCCATTAGAAACGTATATTACAATAATTAGAGTGTTCCTAAAAACTGATGTTATAATAGCACTTAAATTATGCTAAGGGAAGTTTGGATCAGTCTGATATAATAGTAATAATAGCAACAACTAATAATCACCAAGACCCAAAATAAGGTGCTTTATTTACATTGTCTCCGATCTTCACGACAATTCTCAAAGAAAACTATCCCCATTCTAAAGATAAAAAACATTAGGTTCAGAGCCATTAGGTGATTATCCTAAATTCACAGATAAATTAAAATTATCCTAAATTTGCTTAATTTCTTTTGAGTTTCAGGCTAGCTTTGGAACAAATTTTACTATGATAGGTTCATTCAAGTTATACCTGCTGGAAAAATTAATAACCAGAGTCATCTTGTCAT
Source organism: Potos flavus (assembly GCA_028534135.1). Taxonomy (NCBI): domain Eukaryota; kingdom Metazoa; phylum Chordata; class Mammalia; order Carnivora; family Procyonidae; genus Potos; species Potos flavus. The sequence continues at coordinate 45,864,309 of CM052893.1, read as the reverse complement.
TTTTTTAAGTAGAATAGGCTTTAGTTTCACTCATTCCTGTTAGACCTTATAGAACTATTCAGATAGATTTTTATCAAGTAGGTTGACTGAATTCAGGAAAAATTGGCCAGAGATTCAACTAGACTAGAAAAAGCAACATATATGCTTCAACATGCAACATATTTGAATAAGGGCAATTGACTGTATAAATCACATGAGGAGAGAACTTTAGTTTTTATATTGTCATAGGTGAGAATTAAGTCTGGAATGTGCTATTTTCAGCCAATCATATATATTTATCATTGTAGAAAATACAATTGTTATAAATCATCCTCAAAAAAATTTCATGTGTTCATGAATAGCAGTGTGATTAAGTGAAAATGGGTGACATAGATGGGAGAAATAAAAGATCTGGACTCCTTCACTGTTTGATTGCTTGATTGCTTAGCAAAGAGTTAAAATAAAAAGGTACTTTAATATTTGGTTCACTAAGTTCCCTCCATATTTTCCATTAGATAAACAGAAGTACAAGTGGGAATGTGCTGCATATTCATTTGTCTTGCTGTTTGGGGGCTGGCTTTTAAGACTGAAATACTAATGTAATTGTGTTGAAATGAACAATAAGGAAGTACAGTAGTTCAGGAATGAAAATGTTAAATTAAATGGACCATGTTTAACATTGTTGTTGATCCTGAGGAACAGTTTTTCCAGTATATGGAGCATTTCGATTCTATCCAGCATATGTTCTCCACAGTTTTCTCTGCTCTAATTCATCTGTGTTTTTCGACAGCTCCAGATGGCGTGCTGCCTCCGAGGCTTTCATCTGCCACTCCAACCAGTCTTCAGGTTGTCTGGTCTACACCAGCTCGCAACAACGCTCCCGGCTCTCCCAGATACCAACTCCAGATGAGGCCTGACCACTCCACCCTTGGATTTCTAGAGTGAGCATCCCACTTTGTCCCTCCTCTTCACTGTCACCTGGATTATGCAATGTGGACATAACTTACTTTGTCTTTATCTTTGAGTAGGTCAGTTCTCATTGGCAACAAACAAAGGCCACCTTTTAAAAGTACAAATAAACAAAAGACAAGCAACACTCTAGATGATAATTATTTGCTTTGCAAAAATATCTATTTTTCATTTATATAGCATTAATATAAGATTTCTTCCCCCTTAACTTTCCATGAGCGTATGTATTGCATAAAGCAAGCATACACCTGAACTGCAAAAATACTGTCTGAACTGTAGATACAAAATTATAATACTTAGTCTACAGATTTCACGTGGCAATCAGTCTCAATAGTAGACTAGAATTTTCTCAATACTACTAGAATTTACATCTCATATAAATGCAATAGTACAAACCCTCAGCCAAATGGCTCCTTATTTTACGAGAGATCTCATATGAAAACAGAAAATCACAGTATTTAACTGTATGTTGACATTCTCTGAAAATTCTTTGCAACAAGATTTTGTTGTTTTTTTTTTTTAATGTCTCTGAATATCTAAAGCTTCCTAATGAACATTTCTTTCCTTTGTAGGTTATTTTCCAATCCTTCTGCATCGTTAAGCTATGAAGTGAGAGATCTCCAACCGTACACGGAATATGAGTTTCGGTTGGTTGCCTCCAATGGATTTGGCAGTGCACGTAGTTCCTGGATTCTCTTCGTGACCACAGAGGACAGTAAGTGGTCTGAACAATACACTGCCAAATCTTGTCTACATTAGGGACTATTAAATGTCTTGAGTTTTTCCAAAACAGAGAAATAAGCAGCCACTATTTTCTTGACAGTTAGTGACAATAATCTCTTCTAGGGCAATTGTAGTCAGACTCTCCCGAAAGAAGAAAAATGTAGGCTTAGGGAACTTGGAGGGTGAGGACTTCAGAAGAAAAATTACTACAGGAAGAAGTAATTCACAATTAATTACAACATGGCCCCATTCTCTCCTTCAGGGTACATCTAGGTATCCTGAAAGAGGGAAGTTATCGTCTCCCACTCACTGTACTCTGCTTTGGAGGAATTCCGGCAGGCAGAAGAACATGAAACAGGGGTCTCACTTCATGAGGATTCTTAGTATGTCCTTAAACATTTTCCTGGAAACAGAGTCCATTATACTTTGAGTCACACCTGAAAGACAGACTTCAGAATAGAGAAGTATAATCTGATAACAATGATTCGACACTATTACAAAGAGTAGATTGGGATTACCTTAATCAAGAGACTTTTCTGTTTTTTCATGAAAGAGTTATATTTGCATATATATGTTTTTACTAGGTTATATATAGAAAATAAATACATGGCTATAGTACTTAGTATTATACAAATTGCTTCTATAAAAGCATATATATGGAAATGTAATTTTTTTTTTAAAAGTTTGAAATTAAATCAAGCTCTGTGGAGTGAATGAGGACACTGTATCTTTGAACAATGAGGTTTTTAGGGTTAATCTTGTCAAGTCTTAATCAGAGGCTCCTTAGAAGATGCGGCTCAGTTGGCCAATTGCCATTCTGGCTCTATATCCAATGAGGGCCTGAGTGACTTTCAAAAGGGTAGATATTAATCAAAAGACATGGTGTTTGAAACAGTATCAATTGTATTTTAAATAGATTCTTTTATTTCTCTAATACCCTTAATTATATTATTTTAGAGAGGATAAGACATCGAATGAGATAGAATCAGAACTATTTACCCTCCTTAAAGCTTTCTTTATTTTTTAAAAAGGCCATTATGAACAATAATATATAATACTTCATCCATTTCTCCCAATTTGTAATTATTCCCTGGGAGCAAGTTAGGTACTTTACAAAGGCACATCCAGTCCTTTTGGTCTCTCGGGTACCATTTAGTAAATTATCAGCGCAATAAATGACACCCAAGACCCAGAAAGCATTAATGCACTACCCAAGGCACCTATACCCCTCTTAGGGGGAACATCACACACACTCTGGGGAATCTGACAACATATTCACCAACTGTATGCAGATTTACGAACTAGAGAGCTTACCTTCAAAGTAGGTTTTTAAAGAAACATTTTTTTAAAAAACAACTGAAAATAGACTTTTAATTCTCCCTCATGGATATAGCATGCTTGAAGGCACTCAGTAAAGGTTAACTAAAAATAATTATTCCACCCACTGCAGAGGTGGTATCTCCTTAGAATGCCACACTGAAAGAGGAGGGAAATGGACTCCTTTTTTTGGCCCCCACAATTTCTATTCCCACAGAGAAAGGACAACACTTGGATTTCCTAGTGGTGATTCTTCCTGACTAGAGGCCATGATCTTCTACCTACAGGTAGGAAGTTATGATATAAATAAAGTATAAAACATTGCACAGTACCAATTAGCATAGCATTCTTTGTTGAGCAAATTTCTTATGCCTCATCTTACCACAAGGCAAGTCTTGCAGACTCTAAGTGGTTAGAATTTTCATGCACGTAGACATTGCCTTTTTTGTAATTTGTAGGGCCTGGGTTTGAAGTGAATAGTATTAACCCTTCATCTTGTTTAAGAATTGGTAACACATGACTGTATAGCCGGTATTAACCCAAGAAACCCAGCCATCATTTTTATTTAAATCTTTTCCCTAAAACCAATGACTTCTTTCTTCTTCAGCTTTATGTGCACACTGCAAAGTCATATACATTATGAAAGAGCCAAAGGCTGGCCATTTGCCCCGCTAGGTTAAGTCACCAGTACTTGCCTACTCCTGACACGTAATGGCAGTGCACTCTATATTTTGGGTGTCAGTGGAGATGGATGCCATCCCTGAAAGGATGTGCAATTGAGTTGACGAAGAGTGAGTGATTGGCGTTGGGCAAGAGCAGTTTCTTCTGTCAGGGCTTCAAAGCATTGCTTATGAAACCACCCATGATGACAGCTCCATGCCAGAATCACACTTCATACTTGACCCTGACCAGCACCGCCCATTTGCCCAAGTGCAATTTCTAATGTAAAAATTCTACATATCATCTTACAGAATAAAACAGAGAAGTCATCTCATGCCCACACTTAAATTTCATACCATCAATAGGCACCTTTCTGCATCAGCCAAAGCCTCTCGAAAGTTCCTGGTGCCATAAAAGGTCACCAAGAGCAAAATTTTTAGTGTGATATAGCAAGACTGTGATTTTCATCAAGCTTGTGACATGACTGAAACCAGATACCTAAGCAGGAAATTAACTGTACACAGAAAAACAAATGCTTTGAGTGCAAAGAGAAGTTCTCATGGACAGAGAAAAGGGTTGTGAAGAATCTTAATAGATTTTTTTTCAAATAAGTTGTCATTTATATCAGAGTGCCACCAATATCCAGTTCCATGCATTTTTAAAAATCTAGTGTGCTGATGCCAAATAATAATAATGCACATTTCCTATGAATATTTTAAATCCTGTTAAACGTGTGTTAATAAAAGATGTTTGTTCCAGCCAACTTGGTCAGTGTAGTGTTCGACTATTTGCAACCAGATAAATACAAACAACTCATGGTTCTTGTGTGTGTGTGTGTGGGGGGTGGAGTTGTTTTTGCTTTTTGATTTTTTGCATGCTGCTTCAGTCCAAGCACCTGGCATACCTGCATTTCGCAAAAATATGTTAAGATTGTGTTAGACTTGGATGCATATGATTGACAACATGAAGACACTTGCCGAAGCACTGAAATTTCTGGTTATTTTTTAACCTGAAATAACAGTCACTCCTGCTTACATTACTGTTCCCTTTCTCTTGTGTACTCACAATTACTTCCTGTGCAATGTATGCATATAGAAATTGTAGTTGGCTGGAAGGGCAAGTTTCCTGTAACTTTAGCATGTGGATATGTACTTTGGCCTACTAAAATCCTGCCCTGTGGAAAACACAAGATAGCCCACTATTCTTTAAAAATGTGGATTCCCTAGACCATCAAAAGTCAGATAACCTGTTTTTCTCAAAGTTTTTCAGGTAACAAGATTGAAATATAGAATATCTTTATTTCAGTCATTTTACCAACAAACATTTGTGGTAAATACAGGCAATTAGATGAACCTAATGAAAATGAGATTGTTTTCTAAAAATGACTTCTCTCCTTCCAAAACAAAACAAAAACTCAAATTAATTCTAGAGTAGACCACTGAGTTATCATATATTTTTAAAAGACTTTAAAAATTTAATCATTTTACTAAATTTGAAGTTAAAGACTCCACATTTATATTTTAACCACGGATCTAAGAGACATTATTAAATAAAATTTGTGGAATTTGAATAGTTTTTCTGTAGATTTACATGGACGACTTTTCATGAGCTCATCATTTTGGTAACGGACTGATTGGGAGTTTTGCTTGGAGTATGCTAGAACATAGAGCTATGTATCCTATCACTTATACAGTGGAATTTTAAGTATTCTTTACATACTTTATGTATTCATTATATTGGACCGTGTTGTTATTTTTCCCACACTTCTAATTGTACCGTGAACAAGGGATAAAACAATGAAGATACTATTCTAGTACCTGGATCCTGCTTTACTTTTTCTGTCAGCATTTTTGAGTATCCTTTCCCTGAGCCCCTCAATCATCTCTGAGATTCTTACAGCAGATTACAAAGGAACAGAGGTTCTTCTGAAGTGAGACAGAGAGACATCGCGATGTTAGTTGACATCTGTATCTAACAGAACACATTGCTTCTTCGTTTGTTGTCTGGCAAAATCTGCTCACTCATCAAGCCTCTGCTCAAATGTCACCTCTGTGAAGGCTTCCCTCCTCATTGCTACAGTAGAATTTTGATTATACTTCATCAATATTGTACTTCATCAATAGCCGCTTCTGAACTGTAAGTTCTCAGGACCTAAGTCTCTGTCTCATTTATCTTTCTACCATGGGCTCCCCTTATCTGCCATTTTGCTTTCTTTTATTATGAGTTATGGCTGTTAATCTCTTACTGTGCCTAATTTATAAACTATCATAGGTATGTAGGTATAGCAAAAACGTAGTATGCATGGGGTTCACTACTATCTGCAGTTTCAGGCATCCACTGGGAGTCTTGGAATGTATCCCCTGCAGATATGGGGGGATGATTGTGTATTCGGTGCCTGGTGGAGGATCTGATATAGAGCAGATGCCCAGAAATTGTGAGTTGAAGTATTGATTAAGAAGGCTTTTATATAAGCAAACCCATGAAAACTCAACCAAAACTCAAACCTTATCTGGGTACTTTCCTTGTCCCAGGGGCTGTAAGAGACATCAAAATTATAAGGATGATGTAGACACTGTTCTTTCCTTGAGGCACCCATTATCTAGCAAGAGGGACGTAGAGTGAAACTGTAGTTAGAGGACAGAGAACTGAAGCTTTTGTGAGAGCAAGCCCAGAGGCCAAGCATTTCCCTCAACATGGGATGTCAGGAAAGCCTTCTGTGAGAAGACCAGGAGAAAGAATAGGGAATGATTTATATTTGGAGTTCACTTTAATATCACATTTCAAATTTATTTCCTCACAATTGGTCCAGAAGAAGGCAGAAGAAGCAATGGTTGTTGGGTTGTCTGCTGACACAGGAAACCTGGGGGGTGGCTTGCCGGTTGTTCTACTAGTGGTTTCAGTCTCAGTCTGAGATAACACAGGTGAGGATGAGAAGCAAATGTGAGAAGGAAATCCCAAAAGCATTCCTCATTCCCTCCCTTGGTCAGAGGCAGCCTGCTGGTTGTCCCTTTGATTCAACATTGACTATCTTGACTGGGATAATGAATGTTCTAATTAGAGAGGCTTCTCCTAGCCCAAAATCATGTCTATTTCAAAATGAAGCAGGGAGGAATATATAGGAAGAGAGTTTCAGAAGGAAAACACTTCTTCTTATTCTTGAAACCTATACTCTGTGTCTTGTGACAGGGAGAAGTAAAACCGTGTTATGAAATTGGATTAACTGATCAAGATCATTCTAGAGCAGGATTTTCTAGATGATTTAATAAATATATCTGCGCTCTTAGAAGCATTTAAGTTTTGAAATTAATATTGCATGGCCAATTATTATTATTATTATTATTATTAGCATGTTTTAGCATTTGAAGTCTCAATCTGTACCTTAAAAATGTTCTCTGTGAGAGAAAAATAGGAACATTTTAAAATTAGAGTGGAGCATATTTACATCAGTAGATTTTATTTTATTTTATGAAGAAATATGAACCATTGGTTTCAGCAGTGCTGCACATTTTGCTTTCTCCATTCTAAAGAGGCTTCCTAATTGTTTTAAATATTAGCTCCTGAATGCTGACATATTTATCTTTTCAAACAGTGGTTATAGGTATCTTGTTTTATCTGTAACAGAAGATCCATGATGAAAAGTAAATTATTTCATCTGCTAATGTAGAGAGCAATATGGCTCTGTATGCATATCACTATATAATTTGTTTTCTGGTGCATGGATCCCACCCCCCAAATTCTTGTATTTCCAGAATTAATAAAAGCAAATATTTATTATTATTTTTACATTCTTATTTTTATATCCTAAGATCCAAAGCTAAAAGCAACTGACAGAAACTCTTTTGAAAAGACGGATTGATTAATGAAATGTTCTACCCACCTGGCCTCAATTTCCCTCCTGTGCTCTTGGTTCTCTTTTGGCCACGTAAGGCATACTGTTCTTCCAAATCTAGAACTCCCAGTTCTTTCAGGACATTTTCTCTGCTTTCATGAATTCTTACATCGACACTTTTAATTTTCTGTCTCAAACTTTCAAGGAAGAATCCGTAGCCATTCACCGCACAATATGCCTCAGTTCTAGAAGTCAAAGCATTCTTCCTAAACTATATTCTGTTCTCTCCTGGGAGAAATGGAGAAAAAGAGTTTCCCGGTATTGGTTCTCCTGCTTGCAGACTACCAAATGGTATCCTTTCAATTTCAACACGCTTCTAGTCTTTAAAACCTCCTTTTATTAGATGACAATATGATGCCTGTGTTACACAGCCCATTTCCTATTTTAACAGTTGTCAAGAAGCTGCACATTCAGTTTTGTGCAAAGCAAGGAATACCCATTTTTAATATTTGTTTTGGGATATAACTATTGTACCCTCTTCATCATCACAAGATTAATATTTTTTTACCTTTATTTTATTGGTCCTATTTCATTTAAGTCTTTTATTATGAGCTGTCAAAAATCCTTTTTGGGGAGAAGTTGAGATATAAATAATACATTGATAAGAGAATTCATGATTAAAGAGAAGATAGAATCCATCCCTCTTCTGCTAACATATCAGTAGCGAATATTGAAAGACTACATTAACAATTAGCATGTAATATATTGCTATATGTAATTATGCATCCATCTATTTGCCACCTTGATTTTGAATTCACTGGCAAATTTAGGGGATATTCGTGTGTGGAGTTAATATTACTGAACAGAGCTTTTAAACTGAATTTTTAATTAGAATGGTAAAAAGTTGCTTTAGGGCAATGAGAACATAACAGGAAAACTGAGCAATCGTGGGTAACTCTAATAGCAAACAAGTGTAGAAGACCTGAGCAAACCACTAGAAGTTATACCTGCACTCAAGGTGGGAGTCTTTTGAACTGTTTATTCCCGCGCACACCCACATACACATGCGCACGCTTGTGCGCACACACCCTTCCTGAGACGCACACCTGACTATGAAAATAAATAAGCAGACCCCTCCACTAACGATTGTGTTACTCTGTTTCAGGCCAGGACTGAACTTTTGAAGCTGATGAGCAAAATAGTTTCCCATAAAAGATAATTTCATTTGCCAAAATGAAACTACTTTCTGTTATTAATGCTGTAATGAAATGGCCTGAAATATGAATCAGTGATCTGAACAGGAAGGATGCTCCTGTTCCCAGCTCGAGGAGGGAGTTCTCTAAACAATTACACCCACGGAGAGGGCTGTACAGTTGTATTTTCATCACTGGCCAGTTGAGCTGTGTGGCTGTCATACTTCCCAGTCTCCCCTCCAGTGACAGCCGCATTGACAACATGTTATACTCCACATTGATTTTACAGTTAAGGAGCTGATTGTGATATATAGGGATTTTAAGAATTCAGCTGAGAGGCTGACTTTTGCCTTTTATCATTCCATTAAAATTTTATAACCATCTTTTTCATGTCATTTCATCCATGAATTCTTACTTTAGAAAGTGATAGCTACTGCTGTGAGCATAACTTTTCTCGTGTTCAGAGCTTTTTATTGTATTAGCAAACTACCCCAATTATAGTTATTACTCATGTTTTACATAATTGTGGTGACCCTTTCCACCATGCGGGAGCACGCCAGTTGATTTGTATATAGAATTAGATGATTCGGCTTATCATTTTAAAGCACTAAATTGAAAGAGTGCCAGTAGTCAGGTTTTAACCCTTCCGTGGCCAAAGGAGCTAATTTAGCTCCTTTCAGCTTCCTGTCCTGAATCACACAAGTTTAAGCACCCTTCTTGCAACAAGAGCAGGGAGCCCACTTGGCCAGAGCAGGAAGCTAATAAAATGTATGCTGGCTTTTAAGGGGGAAAAAAAAAAAACATGAAATTGAAATTGAACATTTTGTCTTTCCCAAGATAAGAGATCATCTTTAAGGAAAGCCTGTGTTCTGGGAGGGTTTGAAGTGCCAGTTCATCTCATGACCGTAGATGTTTCACCTATAAAACAACCATCAGATTCAGAAGAAATAAAAGGCGTATTCCCTTCCCAAGAAGAAACAAACTGTGTCATTGTTGTTTCTTTTCCCTGAAGAAGCTCACAGTTTGAGAGTGCGCAAACGAGGAATTAACTAATAATTAACTAAGCAAGACCCTGCTAGAAACCCTCATAGAAACTCTCCTGATTCTTAAATGTAGATTATTCTTTTTTGGGGAGGGGAGTGGTGAGATAGGGTAAGGCAATAAAGACTAGAATCCCCTTCGTTGATTTTATAGACCCCAATGTCAGAGGATCTGGTTTCCCAAAATGACATTGGCATCTTGTAAGACTCACACTTGCTTTTCTTTGGGAAATAGCCAAATCTGGATAACAAGTGTAAATAAGCAAGGATCGGTATCCCTATGTTGATAGAAAAATTGCGACCACTACTATCTACCAGAGAACAAAAGTAAGAAATATCACAGTGGTTTTAAGAAAGCTTTAAAATGAAAGCTAACAACAAACTAACATAGAAAATGCGATCCTTATCAAAATCACTGTACTTTTAGGATTTTTCTCCTTCAAATCGGATGCATTACCAAATTGTCGGAAACAGCGCACTATAACATCTTCCCTCTCAAAAAGTAATTAAAATTCTACCATCAGTCCAGTTGGTGACAAATGTGGATCGTGTTTTGTGAAAGTGGGCTCATATCTGTGCCCATATAACCCAGCTATTATTGTAGTCACTGGCTTTAAGAAGCAGCGGTTGCATTTAAAATTTAAACCTGGGGTGTAACGCTGAATCACATACACACACTCACATAATCAACGCTGTTTTAAACAATTACTAAACCCAAGTATATCTTCTTTAAAGATTTTCAATAAAATCTAATGTTCACAGAAAAATCTCATAAATGTCAAAATTGCTGTGGGCAGAAAAGGGGGATATAGTATTTTCTTGATCTGTTGTAGCAATTTATAGATTTCAGGCCGTGGTTTATAAGAATGCTAAATGTTCTGGAATTACAGCTGTTACTGATCAGTGATTGAGCCAGATTTGTGTTATTGCACCATGTTCTTGCTTGTACCTAGAGAGCAGTAAAGCCTCCATATAATAAAAAGCACCTGCATTTTAAATGAAATTTCAATTGAAAAACTTAACAGCCCTTCAAATTGCAGAATTTAACGCAGCCCAGTAAAGCTTAAATAACACTTTGCCTCCGCAGGCTGAGGGGTTTGCATTCAAGGTGACTTGATTGTGTCGCATGGTGAAATTATTTACAATTAAGGAATTTCTCTGGAGGGCTGCAGAATATTTGCTGTTCCACAACACCTAAGCAGGCATATGGTGGGCCTTTTTCAGTATTCATGGAGCCTCCTGAACCTTTATGATAATTGAATCAGTTAGAGTGCTGAGTGGAGCAAGCATAAAACCTGTTCACCTAAAGGTCAGATCTGTGCGTTGTTTATTTATCAGTAGGTGAAAGAGCTAAATCGGCAGCTTCTGTCACAGTCACAGTAAAAAATCACCTATAATATTAACAGGGAGTAGATAAATTGCAAAACATGGATTAGAATGATAAACAGAACTAGGTATAATATGGAATATATAATGAGAGATGCCGAAGGATTTTACTGGGCTGTAAAATATTCAGGTTTGTTATGCTAGTGTTATTGATTATAATGAGTTACTGGGGCTCTAGAAAAATGTGGTGTAGCTGGAACTTTGGTTACAACAGCCCTCTGGTATATTTCTCTTTTAATATCTTTAGTGCAGAAAAGTCTGCCTCCTATGTTTAATCATTAGCCTAAGAAAGACAAATGATTTTGATGAAGTTATCTTAGAAAGGCAAAATGACAGTTGAGCTCCATAATATTCAACAGGTACTTCTCACACATTTATGAACAAAGCAGTCATGGTCCTTGTCTTTATGACATCTATTTATTTTCTAATTGGCCTTTGCCAAGTGTCCAATTTCATACCTTTATAGAAGAGTTATCATTTATTTTAGTTTTATTTTGAAGAGATGGGAGAAGTTTGCAAGAGACGATCACTTTTTGCATTTATTCCACTTTATAGAACCTGGACCTGTGGACCCTCCAATTCTTCTGGACGTGAAGTCAAGAATGATGTTGGTCACCTGGCAGCATCCTTTAAAGTGCAATGGGGTAATTACCCATTATAACATTTACCAACATGGCCACCTCTCCCTGAAAACCTCTGGAAATGTCACTAATTGCACAGTGATCGATTTGCACCCATATACTGCCTATAAGTTCCGGGTGGAAGCCTGTACTTCGAAAGGGTGTTCCCTCTCTCCGGAGTCCCAGACTGCATGGACACTCCCAGATGCACCGGAAGAGATTCCAAGTCCAGAGTTGTTCTCTGATACCCCAACATCTGTGATTATATCTTGGCATCCCCCCAAGCACCCCAATGGCTTGGTGGAGAACTTCACAATTGACAGAAGAGTCCAAGGGGAGGAAGAAGTTACTACCCTGGTGACTCTCCCAAGAAGTCATTCCATGAGGTTTATTGACAAGACTTCTGCTCTTAGCCCATGGACAAAATATGAATACAGGGTAGTAATGAGCACTCTTAATGGAGGTACAAATAGCAGTGCTTGGGTAGAAGTGACCACGAGACCCTCACGACCCGCTGGGGTACAGCCACCCGTGGTGCGTGTGCTAGGACCTGACACAGCCGAGGTAAGACACTGAGTGTTCTTTTTCCTTTGCAGACTTAGAAATTTACCCTGGATTGACTCTGTGTTGAACAGAGCCATCTACTGACAAAATGCACACATTTGTTGTTTTAGGCATTCACTAGAGAAACTGGGTTTTGGCCTTTGGCCCAAACTATCTTGAGTTCGATGTCAGTTTTTCATTTCTCCCTGTATCCCCTTAATTATATTGTTGAGATGCTTCCATTTGCCTCACACACCTGAAATACTTTGAATGCCACAATGGGATGCTTAGCTTAACCACCACGTCAGATTTAAATAGATCGGAAAATGAGAAGAGATGGGAAAATGCAGACGAATGGATTAGCATACTAACAAAAGTTCCAATTACCAATATTCTGATTTTTTTTTAATGATCAAAGAATCAAAACGATGGGGAAAGAAAGAAAAATAGCGTATTACTGGGCTATCTAGAAAGTGTTCAATTATTCACTTCATTCTACTGGGAATGAACTCTAGAGGACAGGATAACTACCATTGTTTTGGCTTGCATACAAACTTCATTCAAGGGAAATTAGTGTAACCAAACAGGAGGGAGTTCTGTAGCTTAGAAGCCTCTTTTGTGTAAATACACACATGCTTCCATGGATTCAGTCTTGTACTACTGCCAAAAGTATTGGTACAGTAGCTTGCTCACCAGAGCACAAAACAAAGGATATTTGCATAACAGCAAAGTTCATCTGTTGAAATTATTACTTGGATCTATGTTGTGTGTTCTCTCTCCCCCACAAAAGCAAACACTAGGTGTTGCTAAACAGTGTAAATTGTTGAAAAAATTTAATTTGGCCTACAAACTAAGAGCTATTTTTAAAAACCTTTTTTAGTTTCAATGAGAGACTCATCAAAGCAACACACCTTTTTGATAGAAATATCAAAAGTGTATCAAATTCTGTTGATCACCCACTAAAAGGAAATTAATTTGAAGTACATGACATACAATGTTTATTACACAGATTGGGCAATCTTAAGAATCACTCTTCATTCAAAAGAAAAAATAAACCAAACCAAACAAAATCCTAAACAAACGAGTCATTAATCATTCCAGAAATAACATTTCTTTCTTAATCCTGGGGGAATTTTGCAAAAATTCAGTAGCAATATCAATCGATGCAATGTGACTTAAGCACTGTCCCTTCTCAAAGGCAAAGCTACATACATAGTGGACATTTTTCTGGATTCTCTATGACAAAAATTTAATAACTAGTCAGATCGGAAAAAAAGAACAAATATTTTCAAAAGAATAATGTCTCCATGCACAATTCTACTTGATTCAGCATATATAAATAATGATCAAAAGTACCCAAAACAAGTGGCCTAGCCTTTTCTCCTTCTTCTTTTTTATTCCCACTTTTGATTTTGTAACCTCATCCCGGAATGAAACAAAGTACATGGCTTGTCGGTTTGCTAGAGTAAAGTTTAGATTAGTTAGGCTGGAGAGCTCAATGTCCCAGGCTCTTACCTACCAGGTCAGGAATCTCAAATCTCTAAGAACAAAAGTTTTTTTTAACTTTTTTTTTAACTTTAACAAAAGTTTTTTTTTAATCATACCTTTAATTAATTCTCATTTTATTTATATCTAGAAAATAAAAAGTTGTCAATGAAGAGACTCTTCAGGAATATTCAACTGAATCTAGTTTAGGCTGATACGTATTTAAATATTAAAATGACATACTCGTGCTTCACTGTAATTGGCTCACATTATGTTCAGAAAGATCTTAAGACTGCCAAAGTACATCTTCCAGTGATATGGCTTATCTGGTACACAAAGGCATGTGACTCCAGTAGAGTGATTTCTCTTTGTAAAATATAAGATCTAAAAGTTAAAATTGCATATACATGAAATATTAATGACAAGTATTGTCATTAATGCACTGGTTAAGAAATTGATTCAATATTTACCACATAGAGTCATTCTGAGTTTTAGGATGAAGGAAATCGTCAATAATATTAACAGCAACAACAATAATAACTTCAGTTTTGCTACCATTTATTGAGCAGTGACATACCTTCATGAGTGCCTCTTTAAGCACTGAGGATATACCAGCGATCAAAACAGAATCCTTACTTTCATGGAGCTTCCATTTTAGACAGAAATACACGAAGAAATATATGATATGCCCAGAAGTGACAAGGATTTGGGGAAAAAAAATCAGCTTAAGAGGAATAAAGAACACCAGTTAACAGGATGGGGGAGAACAGGAATGGACTAGTATATCTCCCTAGTTCTTTCTATATCGGGCCGTTGTTTTGTTCACCGCTACCCCATCCTGCCCGTAAGAAGTCATGATCTAACCGGGAATGCAAGGGAAGCTCCATGTACTTACTTAGTCCAAATAGAAAACAAAATAACATGACAATAAGTGTAAAAAGGTGATATGACTTGGCATACATTTGTGCTTAGAGAAGGAAAAATTGGAGAGCACAGCTGTATATCAAAGTCATATTCTTAATATTATTTTTGATCATTTGATTATAAAGAAAATAAATAATATATGACGTCAAAGAGGTTATCTGAAAAAGTGAAAACCATGCAGGTTTATTTGGTATTTAATCACTTAAGAAAATTCATTGCATTTTCTAAAGTTGGCAAAAGTGCTCTACCAAAACTTGAAAAAGATAGTTTGGTAAAACCATAGAATAATTTCATATATTAATATAGATCCAGAACTTTTCAATAAAATGTTAGCAAATTGAATGAAGGAGTACATTAAAAGAATGACATGCCAGGAGACATTTGATTTGACTTCAAAAATGTAAGGATGGTTCAACATCAAGACATCAGCATCCTTCCTAAGTTAACTGCTCAAAGGAGAAAGCTCATATATTTTTTTTATCAATAGATGCAGTAGAAAAGGACTTACAATATTCAGCAGCCATTTCTAGCAAAAAATTCAATGTAAAATGAGATTAAGGTAAAGTCGATTTTTAGGATTGCTGGTGATTAAGACTCAACTCTTTTCACTTTATAAAAGTGAAAGATAAGGTTGCTTATAAAGGTTTAGAGGTTGCTACACTGAAGTCTTTTTTGTTTTGATTTGTCCTGTTTTAATTTTTTTCATTTATTTATTTATTTATTTATATCTCACCATAGCACATACCCTCCCCAATGTCCCTCACTCAGCCACCCCATTCCTCCTACTCCCCTCTCCTCCAGCAACCCTCAGTTTGTTTCCTGAGATTAAGAGTCTCTTATGGTTTGTCTCCCTATCTGGTTTCATCTTGTTTCATTTTTCCCTCCCTTTCCCTATGATCCTGTGTCTTGTTTCTCAAATTCCTCATATCTGTGAGATCATATGATAATTGTCTTTCTCTGATTGACCTATTTTGCTTAGCATAATACCCTCTAGTTCCATCCACATCATTGCAAATGGCAAGATCTTGGGTTTTGTGATGGTCTTGATTGAGTACAATTGAGGACTAATAGAAAATAAAACATACAAACAGTTATGTCGTATAACAGTGATGCCGCAAAAAAACTTTGATGGTGATGACTCGAGTGCAGCCCCACTTTAAACAGCTGAAGCAGAATGAAAGGCAACAGGCCTGTAGTTCTGTCTTCATGTGTCAGAGCTTTCGCTCGGCTCAGACTGCTAAAGACACCCACTGCAGCCGTGGACTACAAGAAGCGATAGTGTCCACCGGATTCTGTCCACGCATTGTATTGCTAGGGTGTGTACTCTTAGTGTTGCTCATTTACAAGTCTGATAATAACCCAGAGTGAAAAGAGTTGAGTCTTGATCACCATTATCACCTGTTCATGAAGGTGGACATGTCTTTGACGTCTGTTTAAATCAAATGATAATATATATGATTTATATATATGTGTAACATCTTTTTTTTTTTTAAGATTTTATTTTATTTGACAGAGAGAGACACAGCAAGAGAGGGAACACAAGCAGGGGGAGTGGGAGAGGGAGAAGCAGGCTTCCCGCCAAGCAGAGAGCCCGGTGCGGGGCTCGATCCCAGGACCCTGGGATCATGACCTCAGCCAAAGGCAGACACTTAACCAACTGAGCCACCCAGGTGCTCCTATATATATGTGTAACATCTTGTGGAAGAAAATAAAATAACAATGATGACTACTATTTACCAAGTTCATATTAATTTCTAGGAATTGCTCTCACTCAATGCTTAATCCAGCTCTATCAGAGAGATGCTATTACTATCCCCATTTCATAGGCAAGAATAGTGGGAATTGAGAATGTAAGTAACCTACCTAAGATTACATATGGAGAAGAGCTGGGATTCACCCCAAAGCAATATGGTGGTTCTAAGAGCCCACACTGTTCTCAACTTCTTTACACTGCATCAGATGGAGACTATGCTGTCTTCCTGGATGGAAGGACTTAATTCCACAATAAGTCAATCCTTCCAAGATTGACATATACACCTAACATCATTCAAATCAAAGTGCCGATAATGTTTTGTTTCAAACTAGATAAAATGATTTTAAGTTATATAAAGAAGGCAAAATAGTCAAACTAGTCCAGAAAATTGTGAAAGAAAAAAAAAACCGAAGTGACATCTTCTTCAGTATTTCAACTTACCACAAAGCCACTGAATCACAGCAGGGTATGGTGTTGGCATAACAATAGACAAATGATCACTTGAGCAGACTAGAGGTTAGATACAGGTACAAGTATGCATGGGAACTTGACTTATTGTAGAAGCAACAAAATTTTATTTCATTGGGAAATAATGGTTTGCTTTAAAAATGGTACTGACCTGACAGTTCATGTGTAAGAAAAAAAGATCTTTCTATTATATCATAGCTAAATTCCAATAAATTAAAATTTTAATGTTAAAAATAGAAAGCTTAGAAAAAGAATTTTATATAACTTAAAAATTAGAGGGCTCTTTCTAAAGAAAAGCAAAACAAAACAAAAACCAGAAACTCAGAAGACTTAAAAGAAAAGCTAGGGGCACCTGGGTGGCTCACTCGGTTAAGGGACTGCCTTCAGCTCAGATCATGATCCTGGGGTCCTGGAATAGAGCCCCACATTGGTTGGGCTCCCTGCTCAGTGGGAAACCTGTTCCTCTCTCTCCCTCTGCCCCTCCCTACCCTGCTCGTGCACTCTCTCTCAAATAAATAAATTAAATCTTTAAAATTAAAAAAAGAAAGATAAAAAAAGAAAACATAGTTATATTTAGCTAGAAAATAATTTGATTGTTTCTTGCTGGCCATGACTCCCTCAAAAAAGGAAAAAAAAAGTTAAACTCCAAGAGATTGGGAAAATACATCTGTAACACACATCATAGAAAAATAGATTATTTCTCCATAATATACAAAGAACTTCTAATAATTTAAGATAAAAAAGTAATTCAATAGGAAATAATGTGTAAAATATGGATAATTTAAAGAGGAGGATATGCAAAGGGTCAATAATATTTGGAAATATTTATGCCTTGCCAAATATGCTAAGAGAATGGAAACTAATTAGAGAAATAACTAAGGAATAACTAAGGAATAATTGGAGAAATAATAAAGTAATAAGCAAAAACTAAAAGGAGTGGTAATTTTAATAGTTTGTGAGGAAGCAGATCATGGAAACTTTCTTTCATTGTCTGTGATAAAGTGAATTACCTCAGCCTTTTAGAAAGTAATCCCTCAATAATGATTAAAATTAAACATAATGTACCTTCTGGCATAGCAATTCTTGCTAATCTATCCAATAAAAAATAAATACAACAAAATATATGCATACATTTTCCAATATTGTTTTTAGCAGTAAAGAAATGTCAGTAGGGTAAAAACTGAATAATTTGTTTTCAGTCATGAAAGGAATATTATGTAACAAAAAAAGAATGAGTCTATCCTCTGTTGTTAAGAAGTGTAAAAATTAAGTTGCTGATTAGCAGGTGTAGAATAAACATTTTTTGTAAAAAAATTGAAAAGAGAGAAAGCTTATATATGTGTGGGTATATTTGCTTTGCTTATATGAGCATACCCGAAAGCAGAAAGCATGGGAGAATATATCCCAAAATATTGCCTATTCCTTTTAAGAGGGTAGCTGGCAGTGGAGAGGGATGGGAAGAAGGTAGAAGTGAAAAGCCATAATCAACTTTTTGTATATGTGTATATATATATATGTATGTATATATGTGTATATGTATGTGTGTGTATATATATATATATATATATATTCATTCTCTAGTTTCAAGATGTAAATCTAATATCTGAAATGAAAAACTAATGTTAACAATTTTAAAAGAAAAGGATGACATTTTGAAAGACAATTTAATTTTATTTTAACAAATATTTTTTTTTTTAACAAATATTTATCGTACACTTTATTCCATGTGAGAAGCTTTGCCAGGGAGTCTGTTGTTAAGAGGAATTGCTATATGGAGTCAAGTATTCCACACTGTTGGTCCTTGTATATTCATATGTTGTATTGATTAAGTAGTCTTAGAGTTATGCAATCACATGTAGACATGAAAGCATCCAAAAAAAAAAAAAAAATAACTGAAAAGAAAAATGGAAATCTAAACTAACTTAAGAACCACTCAACTAAAAAATAATTATGGTAAGCAAGGCACCTCTGAAATAAGCATTTTATTTCTAGCCAGTAACTATAATTCTATGTAAAAATTTTCAATGTAAAATTACTGTTTTAGAGAATATATCTCTTGCTTATTCAGGTCAGGAACAGACTCTTTGGTCTGAGTTTTCTGGGATTCAGCAATATTTCGTAATCCTTCCTGTGGACCACGTATATATAAAAAACCATGGGAAGTTAAACTGAAAGTTTTAATCTCATACATTTTGGCCATACTATAATAAATATGGTCTTACGCCTAGGAAAGAATAGAATATAATATTTAGCTAGCTGGCTTCTTAAAAATCTTGGACACATTTATTTTTAATAATGGCTCCAGGATATTTTCAGGAAGATAATCCAATTAGATGCCTTCTGCTTCTTCTGCTTCTGTTAGCTTACTGACTATAAGGACAATGGCCTTCTCCACGTAAAAGTCCTTCGAAAAGTCCTTAGAAGTAGATTCATGTCTTCCAATTCAATACTGTGAAAAAGACATTTTCTTTCTAAGTCTAACTTTTTAAATGAGAAAAATAGCTAATTTCTAGATGTAATCATTTACAGTAGAGAAAATTCGATTTTTTCCCCCAAAGATCTTCAAATGACTGCCTGCAGTGTCATTACATCAAATCTCTTAATCTTTTCTGGATATCTTATCCAAGTTTTATCTCTTTTTTTAAAGATTTTATTTCATTTGAGAGAGAGAGCATGAGCATGAGTGGGGTGAGAGGCAGAGAGAGAGGGAGATGCAGACTCCCTGCTGAGCAAGGAGCCCCACACAGGGCTTGCTCCCAGGACTCTGGGATCATGACCTGAGCTGACGGCAGATGCTTAACCGACTTATATAAGCCACCCAAGCACCCCTCGAGTTTTATGTTATGAATGCTTTTTTCTCAGCCTCAATACCAAGTTCCAAATCAATTTACTATTAGCTCAACTGCACAGACTGTCTCCTAAGTTTTTAATTCTTCCAAGTGTTGCCAAACCTTGACCTGAACTCAGAATGTTCTGGCTCGAGAGGCAAAGAAGTGGTATTCCACATATCAGTCGGGTTGAATTTAGCTGTCATAACCCTTCCATTTTTCATTTACGTGACAAGTATCAAGAAGCCCTGAGTTTGACCTTGACTCGCTTTTTGTGTCCACTGAGCATTGCACCTCTAAAACAAATAGAATCCTATATCTGTTCTACAACCTTTGCTCTTTAGGTTTCTTTGACCTTCTCTACATCCAGACACATCCACTGTGCTCTTAAGGAACACATTTAAAGCTTCTTTTCACCCTAGCACAGTGTGGGCCACTCCAAGAAGTTTTTAAAATTAACAATTTCAAGCCATGTAGTAAAATCTGAGTAGATAGTGGGTCATTACTAATTAGGACAGCAGTCATCAAGCAACTAGACAACTGACATGTGCTGGGAGCCCATTTTGTTGCCACTCATTAGTAAGGATGCCCTCTGAAAATCTCAGGTGATATTCCTTCTGGAGGAAACTGTTTTTCTTTTTATTTAAGATAGAAAATGTTGGTCAGTTCTTCTCTATCCTAATTTTTCTGTTACTTTTTTCTGACTTTGATTTTGTATAGAGTTACAAATGTGGATATCAATATATATTACTCTGGAAATCTGTCTTTTAAATTTTCAAAATAACTGTATGCTAAGGAAAAAAAATAGTCTAATCAGCTGTGAGTAGTTACTTCCTGAACTCCATCTCTGTGTGCATGGCATTAAATTGGTATACAATTTAGGCCCTGCCATCAAGAAGCTTACCATCTATTTAGGAGATGAAATATATACTCCAAAATTTAAAGAACAAATTTAAAGACAATGATAAGAGAGGAACCAGAATAGTATGTAAAAAAGTGATTTTTTAATAGCCTGTGTGCATTTTTCTAGGGTTCTTTTACCCCCAAAGCGTGAGTGTGTTACCACTACAGCCTTACAAAATTTAGCCAAAAAAAAAAAAAAAAAGAAAAGAAATATTAAACATTGTAATATTCTATTACAAAACGTTTCTCTTTTTTTGGCGCTCAGGTCCATGTGTTTGTTAAATAGGATCATCCTTTGCTTGCCTTTTTAAAGGCTTATTTCTTATCTCTGAGAAGAGAAGTTGTTACTGCTTTGCTTTCTACATTATGCACATGCGAGATTCAGGAACTCAATTGTGCGTCCTCAGAAAATGCAAAGAATCATTCCTCCACCCTCACCATCCAAAAAAAAAAAAAAAAAGTAGTGACATATTTTAGAGTACATACTAATAATGCAAAGCAGGGAGTTCTGATGTTTCACTTAATTGAGTTATAAACAAGAAAACTGTCAAATCCTGCCGCTGCCCCATTGATGCCTGTGGATGTGTGAATTTCCTCCATGTGTGTGCTCTGTGTCCTTTAGAACACCCACAGTGGAGATGAATCACTAAGGTGTGTATTAGTCTGACAGTCCCAGAAAGTATCACGACAAAAAGCCAAACCCAGGAAACGGCATTTCATTTAGTTCCTGGTGTACTGCTAATTGATCCCAAACCCTTCATTACTGTCTAGTGCAAAAGGCTAAGTCGAAAGGAGGCATTTAGAAAGTGGCTTAAGTGAAAACAAGGCACAGCAAAATTCTGGGTCTTGTGAACTTCACTTGCTCTGTTCCTGTGTTGTCACACTGATTCTAAATTTATCTTTTATTTCAGGTCACTTGGAAACCCCCACTCATGCAGAATGGAGACATGCTTAGCTATGAGATCCGCATGCCTGATCCTCACATCACAATAACCAATGTGACTCCCTCAGTGTTAAGTCGAGTAATTACTCATCTGATTCCTTTCACTAATTACTCTGTCACCATTGTGGCTTGCTCAGGAGGTAATGGGTACCTAGGAGGGTGCACAGAGAGTTTACCTACCCATGTTACCACCCACCCCACCCTACCTCAGGGCATTAACTCGGTGGTGGTGATTCCCCTAAGTGAATCATATGTTGGGATTTCATGGCAGCCACCATCCAGACCAAATGGACCCAATTTGAGGTAAGAGAAAGTGACTGTGCTTTTGGATTCTGCTATGGTCTTATCTTCAGGAAGGAAGGAAGGAAGAAAGGAAGGCAGGCAGGCAGAGAGGCTTTTACTCACGTATGAATGTAGAACTAATTCCTAATTGGATACCACCACTCATAACTTGAATACAATTGCATATTGTGTATCTTGACTTATATGGAGCCATAAAAGTTCATCAAGATAGAAATATAATTTTGTGAAGCTCTAAAACCCCTTGAAACAACAATCACTGTTCTCTAACAATTCTTGATGTAATCCTTCTCTTGATTTTCAGAATATGTTTTTATTATATGTTAGGCAAACTTGATGCATGTTCTAAATGATGCATTTACACAAAAATGCCTCAAAATTCCAAAGCTAACACAGTAATTCTCTGTCAGGGTATTATTATCCGGAAACTTGTAAAGAATGTGGTCAGGGACATAGATAAGATGAAAGAAACGTGTGTGATTCTGAAATAGCTTTTTAACAACCTCAACTTGACACTTAGCCAAGAGTAGCAAGTTGATAATATTATCATTATTTATAAAGCATTGATGGGTTGACGTCTTAGAAAACCATTAACTTTATAAGCATTTTGTATTTCCACTTTGTGTGAAACTGGTGATAATGTTTTGGCAAATCTGAAATAGAAGAAATCTAAAATGTTATCATTCTTACTGATAATAGTAAAATGTGAATGTAACTGATTATTTCAAAATAATTGAATACCTGAAACTTGGGCTGGAAGACAGTATTATCTGGAAAAAAACTTTGTGATTGTAAATTAAGATGTTTTCTTTTCATTTATGTGCACACACCAGACACTCATACCATGAAACAACCTGAGTTTTGGTAATAACATTAGTTGAGATAATCCCGATGTTTCTGCTTGTCTTTTGCTTTAGATATGAGCTTCTGAGACGTAAAATCCAGCAACCACTTGCATCAAATCCCCCAGAAGATTTAAATCTGTGGCACAATATTTATTCAGGAACTCAGTGGTTTTATGAAGATAAGGGTCTTAGCAGGTGAGATTACAAAAACTATAAAAACAAATGCTGGCATTTAGTCTTGGGCACGTTGACTAGTTCAGGGTATCTTTGTGTCTTCATTGTGTGCGCATGTTATCAATTGTGCAATAAAACATGTTCGGTGATTATCTGTGGCATTAATCATCGAACTGCAACAGTCAGCATGTTTCATGTTTGCCATCTAAACTGTACGCTTAAAATAAGCCTTTTGAATTCCAATTTGTACATGTTTGAGCTCTAGCAAGACATGAAAACTTAATAGAGGAATTTGGAAAAACTGAACATCTATAAAATGGGGAAGGAGTGGGGGAATGACTGGGCACTTACCAAATGCTTACTACTTCTGGGAAATAATTGTTACAAGTCATTGATTCATCCCACAAAAAATTATTTGGTTAGCACACCTGGGACTTGGAAGAATTCAATCTAGGGTTTAAAGGAACTGGGAAACAGGCAAACAGGGGATGTCAGCGAAGAACACCATGTGGGAAAGCCCGCTGACCTGGCACTGGAGAACCGGGTTTGGGACCTTACGTAAGTCATGTAACTTCTCCAGGCTTAACTTTGGCTATCAATAAAATGAAGAGATTGGATGGGATTGAATGATTTCTCAGCCTGGATGAGTCCAAGCAATGTAATCAAATTGCCAGAAAACAAAACAAAACAAAACAAAAACCCACAAATACTATTTTATGAATGCTTTTCAGACATGTTTTTCAATAACTTTTCTATCAGCTTTATTATTTTCCTGGACCCACCACTGACTCGCTCTACTCTGAACGCTGTTTACAGCTCTGGCCTTACCTCCCCTCTCTTCCTCACCGAGGCTTGTCCCAGCCTCATTCACACACTTCCAGGGCCTGTGATGTGCCACACTTCCTCACTCATCTTCTCCCCATCACTGCCCTCTCCCTTTGTCTGACTTGATTACCCATCACATGTTGGCTGGGAAATCTCCAAGTGGGCTTCCCGGCCCACTCTTCCTGGTCCGACTCCGCCGCCCCTCTATGTATTCTTATAACACCCTCACATATCGCCAGTGTCAGTAATGTACTGGTCTGGGGACTTGTCTGGACACCCCATTATGTTGTCAGATCCACCCTGAGGCAGGACTTTGCCTTCATGACTCTGCACCCTCTGTCCCTAGACTACTGTCTGTACATCATGGGCCCTGGAATAGTTGTTTAATGGAGGAATATGTTAATGCAGGAAAGGGTGGGTTATTTCACATCTCTATGCCTTAGGGGTATTAATTGTAGTGTTATTCTCTTTGCGGAATTTTAAGGAAAATCCCCAACCATCTTAAAGGATTGTGATGGGAAAACCTTATAGACATTGTAAGGTTCTTGAGGGTGGGGGAGGCAGCACAAATCTGATGAAGCAATAGAGTGAACCACAGGAAATTGCCATTTTTGTAAGTCAACCTAAATTATTATGGTCACTAGACTATTCTGCACTATTTTTAGTTATTTTCTTCATCCAACATCATTCTATAATTATCACTTCAGTTGAAGAAATTCATGTATTCAGCAATTTCTTCTTGCTGAAAGGCACTAGGATAAGACAAAAATGAATTCAGCATAACCCTTGGCCTCAGAGACCTCACAGTCTAGTGGAGGAAAATACACCACACCCCTGGCTATGTGTGTACTAATTGCTTTTTTTTTTTTTTTAAGATTTTATTTATTTGAGAGAGAGAGAGCATGGGGGTGGGGGATGGAGCGGGGCTCAATCCCAGGACCCTGGGATTACGACCTGAGCCAAAGGCAGATGCTTAACCAACTGAGCCACACAGGCACCCTGTATTAATTGCTGTCATCCCAGTTCACTACTTAGTCGCCAACACTGCCCAGGGAAATCATATAGAAAAGTAGCTTTCTATGATCTGTGAACTCTGAATGCCTTAAATATACCATTTTCTAAAATAAACAGACCTCGACTATTTAACATTACTGAGTCAGATGTTTAGCCATAAGATGTTTGAAAAAGAGAATAAACCCCAGAAAGTTAATGTTTCTTTGTAGAAGAAATGAAAAGTTATAAAAGAGAGCCAAAGCCAAACATTTATTACTGAATTTTTAGTGATACCTCTAAGAATTTTTAATGAGAAGTCCAAATCTAAGATTTAAGAAAAGAGATATAGTTAAATCCCCACAAATCAAGTTGAAATGTAAGGTGACAATAACATATGGATGACAGCTGCTTCCAAAAGGGAACTATACATCTAACAAAATATGCTGAGTGGTATTTTGACTAGCCTCATAGTGCTAAATGTCAAGGGATTTTTTTCTTGCTAGGACTAGCAAAAAAAAAGTTTTTTTTTTTTTCAAATAACTGCTATGACCCATGCAAGCAGCTTGTGGTAAAAAACAATATGCACTTCTTTTTAATATTAAAAATAAATGGTATAAGTCTTCATATGATGAGAACATTTTTTTCTAGCCCTCTACCCTTTGTAAGTCCAAAAAAAAAAAGGCTAGGGGCCCCTTCAGCCCGTGGAGGGTTCTCTCACAACTCTGAGAGAAACTGGAAATTAGTCCACTGGTGGGCACTGTGTGCTGTGACCGTTTTTCTGTTAAGAAATGATCTTTCTCGGTAGAGGCTGCCATTACCCACCTTGACTGCTGGCAGCCAGGGCTCATCACCCCTGCTGGTAAACCAGGGAGGGGTCTCTCAGATTGCAGAGGGGAGGACCCGAGCTCTCAGCTCACTTTGTTACACACCTGTCTCGAAGCTCTTTAATGACCCTACCCTTTGGCTTTTGTCTTCTTGACTTATTTGTTTGGTTGCTATTTTTTTGGAGTGGGGAGGAGTAATTGAATTCTAAAGCCTTTAAGAGAACAAGCAATTTCCTATTCTCCTCAGACTCCATCATTCCTTCTTTCTTTCTTATCTTACATATACATAAATAAGTGGAACACTGAAGTGTCTCTCCCCATCTTGACCTGATATTACCACAGGTATATCTAGAATCTGTTTTTAAAATGGCACTTTTCTTGATATAAAAAGTAAAATTAAGATTCACTGGGCATCCCTTTATGAATGTATCTGTGAGTGTAAATATAAATTGAAGTCAATTTCCTTGGTCAAATGATCTATTTTGGTTAGCTGTATGTTTATGATAGATAGAAAACACACCAATTTAATCTAAATTGTTATTATATTCTGAAGTTCAAATCATTCTAGTAGTTATTTTTCCCATTTTATCTCCATGTACAGAATATAATATTGAGCTAATTATCTAGATAATTTAGTTTAAACAAAAATAGTTTTGTCCTTATGATTGTCTTAGGTAAGTGCTGATTTTATCTGAGCTACACAGTTAAGTTGCCTCATTATTGAATTTTTGCTCTGTGTAGACATGAACTCAGCATAGCTGTAAGTTTATATCATTTGTCAGTATCTAACTTTTCTTCCTTAATAATTCTGTGCAAAATAGCCAAGTTATGGTTGTTGGGGGAACCATAACTTTGGGTTCCCTGACATTCTCATCACTTGGAAAACCTGGTGAACATGCTGTTATCATCTGATGCTGAGGTGAGCCAGGCAAGGTTTAATGGGGGGCAGCGACCTCCTCATTGTAAGCATCAGCCCACCCTTATGATTTCCAGTGCCTTGTTTTCTGAGGGATCAGATAAAACTACCAAGAACATAGTAATGGCATGCCCCCTTTTTTGCTCTGGATTTGATGCAGGAGGAACAAGTTATAAGAAATAATAGGTTATTTTTTCTATTTTAAGGAAATTGTTGACTTGTAGATAATAGTAACTTAGCTGCAATTAAGTTTATAAAGAGGGGTATGTTCTAACTCCTGTTCGTTTTCTGAGTGTACTTCTTTGCAATGACAGTCTGAAAAGAGACTTCCATGTGACTCCTCAAGGATCCATTTAATTGTCTTATCTTTAAATTAAAGTATTTAGGGTGCCTGGGTGGCGCAGTCAGTTAATTGTCCGAGTGTTTATTTCAGTGTGGGTCATGGACTCAGGGTCCTGGGCTTGAGTCCCATGTCTGGCTCCATGCTCAACGGGAGTCTGCTTGAGAATTCTCTCTCTCCCTGTGCCCCTCCCCCCCAGAATAAGTAAATATGTTTTTTAAAGATTTTATTTATTTGACAGAGACATAGAACCAGAGAGTACAAGCGGAGGGAATGGCAGTGGGAGAGGGAGAAGCAGGCTCCCCACTGAGCAGGGAGCCCCATGTGGGACTCCATCCCCAGACCCTGGGATCATGCCCTGAGCCAAAGGCAGGTGCTTAATCATCTAAGCCACCCAGGTGCCCCATAAATAAATCTTTTAAATAAATAAATGAAAGTATTCAAAATTAAATATTCATCTTATTTTCAAAAAATAGTTGAACTTGAGTGTTTTAAAATTTAATTCTTTAGCTAAATATATCATAAAATCTAAGTTTAAATTTTATTGGCATAGATTGTAATTTTTTTAAGCCTTCCAAAATAAAATGTTTCAAGCCCTAAAAGAGGATGTAGTTTCTGGGGGATAATATTCAAAAGAATATACCTTTCATTCCCCTCCTTTGTGATAAGATCAAATGTACACAGATGACATGTCCTGCTTTGCTAATATGGAAAGACTGGGCCAGTTCCAGGAGACCTGTTCCTATAGCATAAATATATTTAAGTTGTAGCTGTTAGGTAAAGAAGTTAACTTTGTACACAGAGGGTGAGTGGAAGGAAGGCTTTTCTCCCATGACCACTAATGTGAAGTAGATCCTCTTGTTATTAATGTCAAAATGTGAATAAAAGTCGGGTCTCAGAATGAAAGCCAACTTCTGTGTACATTGTTATGCCATCTCATAGGAAGGGACTTATTCAAAATGAGCAGATATGTGTCTATTTCACATTTAAAGTAGTAGAGTCACGATGTGTTTCTCCATTGAGATTTTTTTTCGTCATTCTAAATTTACCTCAAGCTATCCTTTTGCAGGTGCCATCACATGAAACCTTACCTCATGAAAAATGAGCTTCCAAATGTGAAAGAATGCATTTTTGTCATAGGAGATTTTTTTTTCCATGTTTTATTCAAAACCAAAACCAAAAACAAAAACAAAAAAAAACCCCACCCAAACTAGTTTCTTTGCATTTCTTTCTAATGTGATGACATAGTAGAACAAAGACAGAAATTACAGCAAAATTATTTTAGTTGTGGCATTCTGGTAGCATGATTATAGATGACCACAGTAATATGACAGCAGCAGCTTGCCCTCGCAATCTAGAAAGTACCATGTTATGAAAACTTTCAAGAGTGATAAGCATTACTCTTCAATATCAAAAGAAAAAAATCTTCAGCAGCATTTTTAGAAACTGTAGTAAATAAGTGGTATAAAGAACAGGCAGATGCTGTCAGTGAAATACACAAACAACTGCAGATTTAAGCAGTAGAAACAGTGTTGCATTTTTGTTTGCTTATTTGTTCATTCCCACAAAGGATTTGGGGATGTGAGGAACAGTATACTATCTGAGGTTTCTCAAATCCTTCCATGTGTGATGCTGTACTCCAGCATGTGCTGGGCTGTGGCAGATACGAAGAAGAGTTAGTGGAAGAAGCAAGTGAATAGCCTGCATTTTCAGAAGCATGATTTATATTGGTGACAATATTGACACATGAATTCTGTTAGGGCATCAATAAAGTTGACACATTTTTAATTCTGATGAAAATAACCTGAGGCATTCTGTGGCTGCACTGAAAGATTTTATTGGTTACAAAACACATCAGACCCTTTCAAGATACAAGCCTTCACACGTTTTGCCCTGGAATAATGCTTCCCACTAGACAAATGTCTTCATTGCACAAAATGCCGCTTCTCATCAATACCTAGCCCAAATATTACCTTCTCTGTGAAGACTTCCTGACTGGATGAGGTTCAGCTAGATCCTCTATCTGAAGCATGTTGGAAGAAAAAGGAATAAATAAACCCATTTTTTAGGAGTTCTCATTAAAAACATATTTCTGTAAATATGTATGTTCTCCAGAACAGATATTATGTTCATTATGTTTAGCATCTAGAATGTTGTTAGTGTTCAACAAATATTCTTGAATGAATGAACAAATGAATGAATGAATGAATGAATGAAATGTTGTAGCAACATGAGAGACAGTATAATGTGTAAAAGAAACATCTTGCTAAGTTTCAGTAGGGCTTATTTCTTTATTGGATAGGTAGATTTTTGTGACACTAATTTACCAAATCATATATGACCTGAAAGTTATGAGACTGAATGCTTTAGTAACTATGAAATATCCATTCATTCATTTATGAAATTTGCTACTCTGTAAATAAACAGATTTCTGAGTCATATAAACTTCAACATTTAAATGGAACCTAACTTTCTAATTCACTTGAGGAAGAACAACTAAACCTTGAAATGAGTACATTTCCATAAATAAGTTCTTAGTATAAATTATCTTTTACAAGGAAAAATACCATAGTCATTTCTATAACACAACAGAGTTTTCCATTTTCTGTGTATTGGTGAAGGGAGACCTTGAGGGTGGTCTCAGACAAATTAGTAATTAGAGAATAACTATTATAATAACCCAGTCTTCCTAAATTGACCTCAAACAGTTGGTTTTACTGGCTACAGAATAGACCCTATATGAAGTGTTCATTCACTTTGAAGATTTCAAAAGCTGTTTCCTACAGTTTGAAATGGTACATTTTTCAAGACATCCCTACAGACCACAATTAGTATTTAGAGAAGAAATTGGTTTGATATACATAAGTTTTGCATGAGTATATGATGTCCATGAGTCTAGCATTTTTCTTTTAAAAGTATCCTTTTATTATTAATTAAATGGAATGTCACATTTGATGTCAATAATCAACACCTCAGTCCCCCTAAAAACCAGCATACCTTGAGTGGACGGGGAAAAAAAAAACACTTTAAGCACACTAATACATATATTCTTTTTTGACATGAAGTGGCAAAATATAAACTGACACATACAGTCATAAGTATATACACTGACAAACATAAAGATTAGGTTTTGGATACAATGAAAATGATGTACTTTAATATTTCATTTAAGAGAATTCAAGATTTTGAATCCTTAAAAATTTAACCATTTGAAAGTTAAAGAAAATGCAAAAGACAGATGCATGACATCAAGTCAAACGCCTTTTGATTTCTCAATTAAATAAAATAATGAATAATGGAAAGAATTTAAGATTAGAAATGAGACTAGAGGTTTGCTTAGTCAAACTAGTTGTATAACCTTAGGCAAAGCCACTTAACTTCTCAGGATCTCAGTTTTCTTATCGTAAAATGTAGCAGGTATTTTATTAGTTGAAATGGAAAAACTACAGCCATGTTTCGCTCAAAAATTTTAATATTACTTTGGAAATGGGCACTCCAGTTGCCTATATGACCTCAATTTCTTCTGTGCAGGTATAAATTGTATATTTCAGCACAGGTAAATTATGGAATAGCCTAAAGGCCCTACAGAAGTTGTTTACAATGTATCATTTAGTCAGTGATGTTGTTAATTCCAATTGCAGAAAAGAACCACACAAATGGTATCACTTTAAAGCCATAAAGATTATTAAATGTCTAATAGCATAGACATGTGAAAAAAAAATTCAACTATTGTAGGAGAGAAGATTAGGCATCCAGACTTTAGCTTAAATTTGTGTTAAGTCATTTCATGGAGTAAAACACAATTAAAAGTATTTCACTCAGGGAGAAAGCTAATGAAGCCAAGGTCGCTAGTTCAATTCCCAAGTGAGCCATTAGCTTTTGTTTAATTCCACTGTCACAGACTCACTAACTTCTTATCCCCAACTCACCATCCTTCAAATTCATACTGGTGGTTACAGAGGAAATTTGGTGAGACTATTTGGATATGTAAGCAAAAATCTATCCCCAGTGCTAGAAAAATAACTCAAAGGTCAAGCCCCAGTGAAATGACATCATCCAAGTACTGACAGATCAGATTATCCTTATGATGATTATTACTATATTATTGCCATCATTATTATGGTGGGAGCATTGCATCGTGGTTAAAAGAGCAAGCTCTAGAAGTGGACTGTCTGGGTTGGAATCTCCACTGTCCCACTTACCAGCTTGACGACTTGGACAAGTTACTTAACTCTGGGCCTTATTTTCCTCATTTTCCAAAATAGTTGTTCTAATAGCACCTTATAGGGTAATTGTGAGGAACGAGTGAGTTAATTCATGTGGAAAATCCCCGAAACATATTAACTACTAAGTAAATGCTATTATTATCTTTCAGTTGTCTTTGCCCGTGTTGACTAATTTGGCAGTTGCCGAAAAACATTTGTAGTAGTTTCCTCTAGCTGCTAGAAACGAACTGGGTGACATAAAACAATAGAAATTTATTCTCTTACACTTCGGGAGGCTAAAAGTAAAAAATCAAGGTGTTGTCAGGATCACGCTCCCTTTAGTCTCTGGAGAAAAATTGTTTCTTGCCTGTTCCAACTTCTGATGATCCCAGTTGTTCTTTGGCTTGTGATGGTATAACTTCAATTTTTGCCCCGTCTTCACATGGCCATCTCCCTGTGTGTGTCTGTCTCTGTGTCAAATTTTCCTCTGTTTGTTTTTATAAAGACATCAGTCCATTGCATTTAGGTCTTTCCTGAACCTAGTATGACCTCAACTTGACTACATCTGCAAAATCCCTGTCTCCAAATAAGTTCACATTCACAGGTACCAGGGGTTGGAACTTAAACATATCGGTTGGGTTGAGGGGGAGGTACAGAATTCAACCCATTACAGCATACAAAGCAGAAAAAAAGAAAGAAAATAAGGCACAAGAAGAAAGGTAAAGCAAACAAATGTAGAAAATCTGATGCTAGTACTTATTTGGGGGAAATAGGTAAATAGCCTCAAAGAAATCACTGTCCTTACCTATCACTACAACAGAGCAACACCCTACATGTGGCTGAGGCACAGCCCTGCAAAAATATCTTTGGACCATGAGTGAGAAACAAGATGACTTCAACAAGCAGTAGGAGCAAACTTCAACATAGGTGGCAGCAAAATGCTGTGAGAATCCTGGCAAATGGCATCCTCCCTTTGTCAAGCCTGATAAGTTGTGACTTAGCGAGACACATTCCATGGGCCCTGCATTGGATGCAGGGTGTCTTTGATGACATTGTAAACCCAAAGAAGGTGACGATGATCTAAGGCCAGCATATGCCCTGAGTACTGGATGTCCCCAGGGATAGTGATGTGTTGTGCAACATGTTTAAGCAAATTTCGTGGTCTAAGCAATTGTCCACACAAAGCCTGATTGTGTATAAATAGCATTTTCCTATCTGGGCAGTTTTGAACCAAATGAAGAGAGCATGATAGTCTTCTGCCTGAAAGAGCCAAAAAGGATTTTTAAAAAAATGATGGCTTTACTTTATCATTGATTTAATACATGACTTGGAAAGTCCTCATCATCTCACATCACCATGTCCAGGTTTTCTCCTTCTGCAAAGCAATATTCAGTTTCCACTGTACTGACTCAAGTAAATATGTTCACACGATGGCAAAAATGCAGCTCGCTGTAGCAAAACTCTCGGCGGGAGAATGTTGTACCCTTTGGTCACAGTTACGATTTAATTTAGGGGTTTATCTGTCTTCCAATGAGATTATAGGAAGGAAGGATAGGTGTAGGAAGAAAATGGTGATGAGGGATTCTGATATTTGAAAATGGATGAGTTTCCCAAAAGAAGAGCATAAAACTGTCTGGATCAAGTTCAGATAGAACGTTGGCAGGTTGCCAGGTTTGTAATTGCATCTTGAATTGAGCTGTAATCCTCACCACTTCCGAAAACAATAAGAGTGAGAAAACGATAAACCACATTTGTTTTAAATAGCGGGTATTTGCTTTAGCATTCCTAATAAAATATTTTCCCTGACACTTTGGTGAAGGCTCCAGAGCTGCAAAGATAGTGGTATGTTTTTTGCAGAGGGAGGAAAAAGAAGCTAATTCTCTTCTGTAGGGGGAAACAGAAAATGGTGCATTTTGAGGGATTAAAAAGGGAAATCCTGTATTTTTGTAAGGAATAAGAAATGTGTGTGTTTTGTGTTCCATAAAAGAGAAATTTATAATGACTTTTTGAAAAACGACCTTTCAGGTTTACAACGTACGAGTATAAGGTGTTTGTGCACAACAGCGTGGGTTTTACACCGAGCCAAGGAGCTACGGTGACAACATTAGCGGGCCTTCCAGAGAGGGGCGCCAACCTCACTGCAACCGTTCTTAACCACACGGCCATAGAGGTGACATGGGCTAAACCAAGTAAGTCAGCTTCTTGGGTCTTTACTTCCCCTTAGCGTATTATACCAAAATGAATTTAAATTGGACGCATTAAAAAATAAAAACAACAAAAAGCTGAGATGCTTGTGCTATTCTTCAGAGCCAGACTCTCTCTCCCTGCTTTGACATCCTTCCTGGGCTTTCTCTCCCTCTTCCATTCCTTTCGGTTGGGAAAGTAGTTTTTGTCACACCAACCAGTTGTGATAGAAATGTCCACGTATTAATTTGCTAGAATGCAGTACTGTGCGCTTTCCCACAGAAAGCTCTGACTTCCATCTTATAACTCAGCACTTATTAGCAAGAACCATTGACAGGATTGCAGTCACATGAGGGATTTTCCCGAGTGAATCATCTTCAACGCTGGTTGTAGACGAAATTCCAACTTGGCACAGGAAAATGGAACCTGGACATCATTATTGGGCTTGCTTCAATAATGCAGGGGGCTCACCCTGACCCCATTCAGAGCACACCTTTATGGGCAGTTGGAAGAGCTCACAGATGGATCTAATCTGCTCCTGCAACTTTAGAAACAGAAAAACTGAAATTTCAGATCTTGTTGGTCCGCAGAGTAGCATTTAACAGCATACCTGTTAGTTCGTAGTGATCCATTATCACTATTAGAAAACAACACTGAATTTATCATGGAAATATGTGTTGTAACCATTCTTACAAGTACCACTTGAGATCTGGCAAATAGTTGCATCAAAACTTGCTAGAATATTACCAAATATTGAGAAACATCTGATTCAGAAATCCCCAAGTAAAATGTTTGTCTTACGAAAGAAAACTGTACCTGTTAGGGTAATCATCTATGGTTACATTCTAGGTAGATGTAAAACTGCTCTTGGCTGGGGATGGCTGGGGAATAATAACCACGTGATTTTCATCCACCCTTTGAGTTTTGTTACAGCCTAAGACATGCTTCCTGTTCCATTTAGAACATTTGAGTGAATTTGCCTCCACGTTATATTTTATCAGTTGTGAGTTAAAACCAGGATTAGGTGACATTAACAGTAAATTAAAATCTGTACCGGCTCTGTTGATCTACGTTGCCACTAAATAACCCATTTTTACAGAAGACTATCACCCTAGGGTTTTTATAAGGTTGCAGGTTTCTAATAATCTGTGTCACCTCTATTGGGATCTCTTAAGCCATTTAAATGGAAGAATGGAAGTTAATTGATGCTTATGATTACCCTCTGAGACACCTCTAGGAAAAATACAAAGTTTTTATCTGGAGATGGATTTTTATGTATAATATATTTTCACTCATCTCCCTCTTCCTCTCTACTTTATCCTCACCACCTGACTCATCTTAAAAGCCTGC
The DNA here is from genome assembly GCA_028534135.1 of Potos flavus. Classification (NCBI taxonomy): domain Eukaryota; kingdom Metazoa; phylum Chordata; class Mammalia; order Carnivora; family Procyonidae; genus Potos; species Potos flavus. Next base: position 45,829,790 of record CM052893.1, on the reverse strand, counting down.
TCATAAAGGTGGATGTCCTCCCCCTCATCTGACATTTGAATACTGCCGTTAAGATCCAGCTGCTGAATTTTTGCCAGTATAGGTCCTTTACGTTATAATTGCATGCCTGAAGTAAGCATGCTTATAAAAACTGACAAACTTAATAGATCTGCAGCAGCTCGCTGAAGTTTCATTACCTTGGTAATCTGAACCTCTGACCTTCGGGATGTAGGTAATGCAATCTGCTGTTATTTCCATTCATACCTTAGAAATATTTCAGATAACTGTTTGTGAGCACAAAGGTTAACTCTCAGAAGAGGGTCAGCTCTCTGAAAGCTTGTTGCGTTATCATTTTCTTCCTTCGTGCAACCTGCTAGCCTAAGTAAATTAACTAGTCACTCCTCTGTGATAGGGCCACCTATTTTTTGCAATTTTAATTTAAGTTGTTTCCTTGATTTCCAGGATATGTTTGGCACATGGTTGAATATGCTAAAAGACACAAAACTGTAGGGTGAAAGTCAATTGGATACATTTATAAATATTTACTTATTAAAGATTGCCTTTCAAAAAAAACATAAAATGTATTTAAAAAAAACAAACATTTTCTGTCTTAACTATGAGCTCCCCATGGATACACCCTTTTGATAGCTGCATATTTCTGGTAAATTTTTACTAACCACAGATTAACAGGAATGTTATTGAACATTTTAGAAGCACCCATTTTATTTTTTTTAATTTTTTTTAAATTATAGTTTCCTTTTTATTTTTTTTATTTTTTTTCCCCAGATACTTTTATTTTATTTTTTCAGTGTTACAAGATTCATTGTTTATGTACCACACCCAGTGCTCCATGCAATACGTGCCCTCCTCAATACCCACCACCAGGCTCGCCCATCCCCCCACCCCCTCCCCTCCAAAACTCTCAGTCCCTTGTTCTGAGTCCACAGTCTTTCATGGTTCTTCACCCCTCCGATTTCCTCCAATTCATCCCTCCCTTACCTCTCACAATGTCCTCCATGTTTTTCCTTATGAGAAGCACCCATTTTAAATGTTTGCATCACTGTGTGGTCTCATGCAAGGTAAAAGCATCCCCACATTCCTTCAGTTCATTTTTAGGGTTCATACAGCAAACTGGCAGCACACAGACCGTATTTACTTCCCCCATCCCCCATCCCCCTACACTGTTTTGCCTGTAGTATTTTTCTTAAATAATATTTTTCCAACATTTAACAATTAGAAGATTTCACATAAAGATGATGATTTGGGGACTGACTTGAAAAATCAAATGATTGGGTGAAATTTTTTCACACTCCAATTCTCCTGTGGGTGATTCCATCTATTCTCACTGTTTCAAATTCTCCTAACTAGAAAAATTACAAAATTCTGTGAAGCCTTATGAAGGGATGATTTTAAAAAATAAACTTTGCAATCAGGGAAACTTGAGTTTGGATCCTAGTTCTAGTATTTTTTTAGCACTATGACTAAAGCAAGCCACTTAACCTCACTGAATCCTAGTTTCCTCATCCAACATCTGGGGATAATAATACCTGCTTTAAAATGTTGTGTTAGGGATGAAATGAGATAATGTATGTTTAGAACTTAGTAATCATTTAGTATCAGTATAAAGTATTGTTGACAGTGTTTTCAACGGCAATTTTTACAAAAGATAAAATTGGGAAGGCATTTCTAATAAAAATTTGGTCATGGCATTCAGATAAAAGCATTTCTACAGTGAGTTGAAGATAGACACTTTATAATGACCTGACTTGACTAAGAGGTAGAACCGCCAACCATTGCATAGTATCATTTCCTACCCCCTTCCACTTGAAGGTGGTGTTCCCCATGCCCATCACCCTAGAGGCTGCACTTACCAGCCTTGGAGTTAGTCGTGGCCTTGTGCCTATGTTTGTGCCAATAAAATGTGAAAAGAAATGATGTATGTCTTTTGGTGTCATAGTCACCAAACTTTAGGTATGTTCCTTTCTGTTCTCTCTTCATAATTTCCCTGGACTGGAATGTAGACATGGCAGTTTTCTCAGTTTCAACTCTGCAGGCATAGAGAGCCAAACCACATAAGAGAAGGAACCTGGGCTGTTGAAATGGAACACCACCTGATTCACTCACTTTGGGGCTATTACGTGAGATGTAAATTACATCTATTTTATTTAAGCCACCTTATATCAGGGCTTCTTGGTTACCAGTTAACTCTCTCAGTCCCTGTTTGCCCATATCAGTTCACTTAAGGAGCAGAAGTTATCTATCCCGTTTCCATTGCTAAATATAGAATGATGAATAATTAACATATCTCATATACACTTTCCTTTAAATACAGTTTTCTCTGGCAGGCTATTGATAGGAGTTGGAACACAGTGAAAGACTAAAGTAGCTCGGAGGATTTTCTAAATACAGTCATTTATTTCCTGACCGATGCATGAATTAGAGAGAAGACATGAGAAATCTTTTTGGGAAAGATAAGGAGCCTGGCTTGGATCACTGTCCAAGAGGATCTTCCCACTTCTTTATGTGAGCAATTTTACTCTCTTGCAGAGTAAAGAATTTTCTAAGGAAGTAGTTTGACTTAAAAAAATTTTTTTGTTAAACTCTACCCTCAGTGTAGAACTAGAATTCACAACCCAGCATCAAGTCTCATGATTTTCTGACTAAGCCAGCCAGGTGCCCCACAAGAAGTAGTTTTGGTTCCTCACATTTTCCAAGAAGTATTTAGTTAATGACACAGAGCTCTGCACGATGAACTTGGGAAATTGAACACTGATTTGAGACTCTCTGAGCAAGACACACTTCTATTATGAAATAACCTTAATGGGATCTTTCCAAGTTTTTACATTTGAACAAAATTACCTCCTCCCAATGAGCCTGCTAATGAGAGATGTGGCTAAAGAAGTCAATCCTAGACAAATTTGGACACCTATTGAATGTAGTGGTTTGCTGTAATTGGTCTAGATCAGGCCACAGACGTTTTTGTAAAAAGCCAGATAGTAAATACTTCAGGCTTTGCATGTTATATATAGTCTGTGTGGCAATCGCTCAACTTTGCTGTTGTAGCACAAACACAGCAATAGACGACACCTACACAAGCATGGCTGTGTTCCAGGAACAGTTTATTATGGACACTGAGATAAATTTTTCATGTAATTTTCACATACCGCAAAATACTATTCTTTTGATCTTTTTTCCCCCAGCCATTTAAAAAATGTAAAAACCATGCTTAGTTTGCAGATTATATATAACCAGGTAGCAGGTCACATTTGGCCTAGAGTCTAGATTTTGCCCATGGACCATCATTGGCTGATCCTAATGTAGATGCTAAAAATCTAGAGCATGTAATTGATATTAATATTAATCTCTAGGGGCGCCTATGTGGCTCACTTGGTTAAGTATCTGCCTTTGGCTCAGGTCATGACCCCATGGTCCTAGGATCAAGCCCTGCATTGGGCTCCTTGCTCAGCAGGGAGACTGCTTCTCCCTCTGCCTGCTGCTCCCCCTGCTTGTGTGTTCTCTCTCTCTCTTTCTCTCTCTGTCAAATAAATAAATAAATAAAATCTTTAATAGTAATCTCTAAAAATAATCCAACAGCGTGCAAGGAGTGTTACCTAAGTGCTTGAGCAAGAGGACTTTCAGCTAGCTCACGTAACGACTGCTTTAAATTATTTGGGAATCTGTTACAAAGGAGAGGAGACTGTTGTATATTTGAGAACTGTTACAGCTAAGATCACATTTCTGACCAATATATAGAGATTACCACCCAAAATGTCATTTAATAGCAAAAATTATGTCCAAATTTTATAACCTTCTTCTTCAACTCACTGAGGTTGGCCTGATTGATATGCTACAGTTAGAGCAACACCTGTACTCAGATAAATTTATGTGATCTACAAAATAGGGGTTACACATCATAGGATTAGAGTATCAGAACAAATTTGACCTCATAGGAAATGCTCATTTCTTCTTGTTGTTTCAAACACAAGCTAGCATGTACAGCTCCAAATCATGTAACTCTAGCTCAGATATTCACACTTTAATGTCGAAGCCCGCCTGGTTGCCAGAAAAACACTTCAAATTCAAGAAGTCTCAAGTGGAACAAGTCTCTATCCCATAATTACTCCTGTGTTTTCTGTTATGTAATGGGATTCATCCAGAACCCAAAACCATAAATCTGAAATTTATGTAACTCTTCCTTACCCCTTCTAAACTCTCTGGGGTGGCTTAAGTATCTTGGCTCCTTCCACCTAGTAGATCCACCATTCCCTTGGGCCTTGAAGTCCTGCAGGTGGGAAAACTAAAGACAATCGGAGGTGGTCAGTTGCTCTAAAAATAGCACAAACTGGTCACATGACCATACCCAGATGCGAGAAGCCCAGAAAATATATTCTGGTTATTTGACAAAAAGAGAAAAGACATGGGTGTTGGTGAATGCTAACTTTATCTTCTGTAGTGATTTCTAAAGTTAAATGATATTTGTCCTATTAATGCTATTGGTAGTTAGTGCTATCTTTCTCTTTTTTTTCATGACTTACTATTTTATGTATGTCATAGAATTCAGTGTACTGTTACTATCCTTGATCTTCTTACCTGCCATTTTCAATATTTCGTTTAAATTATTATATAATTATTTTTACATAATTATTTTCTCTAAATAGTTTTGATTTTTATTATCAATTCTAAAACTTTCCCAATCTTGAATTCTGGATCTTGATTCACTGTTTGTATCCTCTGGATAACATTGTTGAGAAAATTTTACCATTATAGTTAAATAAGTTAAATAATTACTCTTATATATATGTGTGTATATATATATATGTACATATATACACATATATATATTTAAATTTATATTTATATATAAATTTATATATATATACACATATATATACACTTATATATTTAATTTTTTCTAAATAAGAAAGTCTTGTTGTATTTGCACATAAATAATTACGTAGATATGTATGAAATTCTTTTTTTTTTTTAAAGATTTTATTTATTTATTTGACAGAGAGAGATCACAAGTAGGTAGAGAGGCAGGCAGAGAGAGAGGGGGAAGCAGGTTCCCTGCCGAGCAGAGAGCCCGATGCAGGGCTCCATCCCAGGACCCTGAGATCATGACCTGAGCTGAAGGCAGAGGCTTTAACCCACTGAGCCACCCAGGTGCGCCTATATATGAAATTCTTTCAAATTTCAAAATGTTTCAAAATGTTTCAAAATGTTTTCAAAATGTTTTCCCTCAAAACCTGATGAAATTGTTCCATTGTCTCCCAACATTTGATGTTCTGGATGAGAAGTCTGAAACTTGCCTGACTTTTACTCCTTTGTAGATGATCTTTTAATGTTTAGCTTACCTTTGAAATGTTAGAATGTTCCATGATATGTCTGTGTTTGGATATATTGTCATTATTTTGATCAAAACTGTATTAATTCAATTTATGGACATAAACCTTTATGTTGGGTCAGGTTTCATGGGGTATATTATTTTCATGATTATTTATTCCACTTATTTTTCAGGTTGATTAGATATTTTTATTCTCTGTCCTCAATATCTATAATTCTGACTTTCATTGATTTCTTCTTAGTCATTTTCCTCTTTATTCTTTCCTACTGTGTACTTTTAATCTGCTTTTTTCTACTTTCCAGGCAGATTTGAATTCTGCCATTGCTTTTTATGTTTCCTTGCTGTCTTATTTAAGCAAGATCACTTAACATCTTTGTCTTCATATCTGTCTTTTCATGATTATAGATACATGTTTCATAGAAGCTTCTTTTTCATAAAGGCATGTCCCCCCTTTATTATCTTTAAGAACACAATGCAAATGTTTTCTAAAACTTCCATCTCATTCTCATAAAAGTAATACATATACACACAAATCTGCTTTTGAAGGTTCTAGACAATGTTTTCCCTCTCTCATGCTACGAAGAAGTCTTGTGACTTAATGTTTTTCTCTTTTAACAAAGGAAACTATATTCAGGCTCAGCTTTTACCAATATGCAGAGAAGGTAAAATTTACTTGGCTCCTCATTCTAGCCATTTCAATTTCAACAGCATTCCTCTCTCAGAGGTAGGCTCAAGGTCAGCAGCCTTTAATTTTGTGCTGGTCTATTGAACTAAGGATGTATCTCCTGTTTCTTAGACAGTTCAGTGACTTGGGAAGAACCCACTGAAGTTTAAAAACTTGTTTGAACAATGAAAAAGCATACTCCTGTGTACTGTGTACATGTACTGCTCCCAGAACTTCTCCTAAGATGACTAAGATGTGAAGATATAATGTGTTTCTTCTATTTTTCTGTGTTTTGGACTCTGCACTAAATGAATGAGTGAAAAATGTTGAAGCAGATGTTGGTGAGAGGCAAGATAATGCAGAAATTGGCACTTATTGCCCAGAGATGTTTCTGGTTATAGAAGCCGCTATATCATGGAGTAAGACATAACCAATGGAACACAATTGCCATCTTTTTCTATATTTTGAGAGACAATAGATTTTGTTCTATTTCAAGTGGGTTGACATATGGTACATGGCTTAGAAGGGCATCTAACGGAATTTTATCACGATGTCAACACAAAATCTTTGTTCATCTTGGACTTACAGTGCTGGTCACAATATTTTCAAGGTATATACACAGGTACTGATTGAAACTTGATGGGAGAAATATCAGGGACATTAAATAACACAGGTAAAACCCATTTATAGTTGCCAGTAAAGTTTGAAAGCACTTCATCAAATTATATCTTTAGGGCTTATATCTCTAACCAGAATCCTCACTTAACAAACTAAAATACAACATAAACTTCAAATCTAGTACACTTTCCATTATACCTCAGCTGCCATATATTAATGAGAAATACTATTGTAAGCCGGTAAAAAATAATTCTAATGAAAGAAGAAACTTTTGCACTCACAGCACCAATGGCTTTGCTATACTTGACTAACATCATCTGGGAAAATATTAATGGATATGAATAACCAGTTCCTGCCAATGCACAATAATGACCCCATTATTGAAGATGCTTACATGTTGTGACACCAGAGAAAAGAAAATCTTAATCCCTAGAGTCTTCCAAGTTTGTTACTAAAGATCTCTCACTACAAACTCTTCCAACTATACTGGCATACCAAAACTTTTCTACTGTTGCTAGAGATGAAATCAAAGCAGTACTGTGTTCAGCATTCAGTTTTTATGCGAGACCCCCAAGATCTTAGTGAAAAGGGGTCTTTAAATGAAAGTCATACGTCCTTTAAAGCCATATTCCTTGAAGTGGCCATGTGATATGATCTCACGTATCAGAGATACTGTACTTTAATGATCATAAAGAGAAATGCCACCTTTTCTTCTGTCTTTGGACTAGTGCTACTGAACTGTTTTGATGCATACTTTTACATACAATTTCAGGAAATTTGTAAACCAGCATCCCACCCCACAGTCCTAACATGAATCAAGGTAATAGTTTCTGCTTAAGGTCTTCAAAAATTATACTAATGTACGTAGAGCAGTACACTCTATAGTATTCTATTTCCTACCTAAGAAAACATGGCTAGTTTATGGCTTCTTTTTATTTTTATTTTTTTTGTATTTTTTAATTTTCTATGTACTTTTTTAAATTTAAATTCAATTAGCCAACATATAATACATCATTAGTTTTTGATGTAGTGTTCAATGATTCGTTAGTTGCGTATAACACCTAGTACACATCAGATCACATACCCTCCTTAATGCCGCACCTCCCTCCCTTCTGCAACCCTGTTTGTTTCCCAGAGTCAAGAATCTCTCATGTTTTTTCTCCCTCTCTGATTTCTCAGTTTTCCCTCCCGTTTCCTATGGTCCTTTGCACTATTCCTTATGTTCCACATATGAGTGAAACCATGTAACAATTGTCTTTCTCTGATTGACTTATTTCGCTTAGCATAATATCCTCTAGTTCCATCCATGTCAATGTAAATGGTAGGTGTTCATTCTTTCTGATGGCTGAGTAATATTCCATTGTTTATATGAACCACATCTTCTTTATCCATTCATTTGTTGAAGGACATCTCGGCTCCTTCAACAGTTTAGCTATTGTGGACATTGCTGCTATGAACATTGGGGTCCATGTGCCCCTTATTTTCACTGCATCTTTATCTTTGGGGTAAATACCCAGTAGTGCAATTGCTGGGTCATAGGGCAGCTCTACTTTTAACTTCTTGAGGCACCTCCGTACTATTTTCCAGAGTGGCTGTACCAGTTTGCATTCCCACCAAGCATTATTGTAGAAGGGTAATGTGAAGCAGAACTTAGAGCAAAGAAGGAGAAATCAGGTAAAAGCAGAAAAAGAAAACAGTAACCGGTCTTTGAAAGGATGATGGTTGAGGAATTGATGAGTTATATTTGTGAGACAGTAAGTGATTGATTTTGGCACCTTTTAAACATTTGTCTACATCATAGAAACACAATGAAGTAGGAGAAAAGAATGAGAACCTTGATAAAAATTCAGATATCATCCTGGGATCCCACTGAGCAAATCCTTAAGGAGAGTATGCTGTATCACTCTACAACATCAGCAGTGTACATAACAGGATATCTGTCTAACATTCTTTTAGGTAGCATTTAGCAATTTCAAAAATCCCTCAAGTTCTAGGATCAATGTCAGGAAATGCCCTGATTTGCATTAGCATAGACTTCTCTCAAGGATGATGTTACTTAGAAATGGAAGTTGTTCCATGTTTTGAATACTTTATTTTACTCTTAGTTTCCTTTTGCAACTGTTATATTAAAGTTCTGAAGATTAGTTGGATAACTGTAAGTAGCATAATTAAAATATTTAAAAGAATATTTTCCCCTTCTAGACACAGCTGAAGGTGAAGTTTATCTTCTGTTTTTTCCCCCTGAGAAACCCTTTTAGATCAGCCACATTTACAGTATCTTGCATTTATTGTTAACAGCCTTTCAAGACCTACAAGGTGATGTTGAATATTATACACTTTTTTGGAGTTCTGCTACCTCAAATGAATCTCTCAAAATCCTCCCAGATGTAAACTCTCATGTCATCAGCCACTTAAATCCAAACACAGAGTATCGGATTTTTATCTCTGTCTTCAATGGAGTCCACGGCATCAGTGGTGAAGTACTGAGCGCAACCACTTTCGACGGGGGTGAGTCCAGATTTCAAGGGACACTTGGCTTCAGAGATGCAAATGAAATTTGATTGATTCTTGCTGAGGTTGAGATCAGTCATCCCTCCATTATAAAATTTCCGGTGTTGGAGGGAAGGGGGTTGGGGCTAAAATGCTTAAGTGCTCACTGTCATCAAGTGGCAGATCAATACACAGTCCCTTAGAGACAGCAGCACAAGGCTCTAATAATGGGATATTAGCCTAGTTTGTTCCTGTTCTTTTCGATGTATGCTGAGTTTGGAGCGGAGTTCACATCAATAAATAGTGACATTTAGAAACTTTTTTTTTAAGATTTGCTCTCAGAAGCAGTATGCTTTTCAAAATGACAGCCAGGCACAGTGAGGGCTCTCCCTGAGTCACCAGAAATGGTAGGTGGAAGTTCAGCCACTGAGAAAAATTGCCTATGACTCATTTCTAAGCCAGTTAGCAAGGGGGAGGAAGCAAGGGAAGCAACTTGTGAATCTGAAATGTGTTTGGAATGGTCTTTCTAATCTTTTTGGCTTTATAAAGTCTCATTATAAACATTATAATATCATTACCTCCCAAGCAAGTGTTCCAGGTCATTAGCAGAGCACTTTAAGTGTGGAACCCATTTCCCTTTGTGGTGCCAAAGGTCAACACCTTTTGTTTATAAAATAGAATGGATCACAAGGACAATTTTTCAGCTAGTTAAGATGGGTTCTTATGATAAAAATAGGTCTTTGCATAGTTATTTCTGACATGCTTGAATAATTGTGTAATTTAACGCCAAGCAAGATTTTTTTCCTAATGTTAGATTTCATCATTACCTATGGTAATCAACATTCAAAATCATTTACATAATGACAATATTGCATTATTGCTTCATATTGCTTGAGTTACAAGCTAGTAATATCAAATGATTTTTTACGTTCCACCAGCCTCGGCCTCAATGAATTTGAGTTTTATTTTTTGCTTAAGGAGCAAATTTTCTTTCCTTTTTTTTTTCCCCGGGAGGTATGGAGTGAAGGGATGGGGAAAGAGACAAATAATAGATATGTGTTAGTGCTGCAGATGGGTGAATAATTTATCATCATATCCCACTGGTCACATAGTATTGAAGATTAGCACTATGCTGGTGGTATAAAGCATTTTACCACCAATTCTTATGGTTTCTAACTGAGAGTATAATAAGCCAATTTACAGAGGACTACAGACTGTGATAACTTCATCAGAGAAAAGCAGATAAGCAACGAACCCTTTGCTAAACCTAAATACTAATCTGCATTGAGTTTAACAAGTGCTTTTTCAGAGACAGCTGGAGTTTATTCAGTTTCTTCCTTTAATTCTAGAGCCTCAGGGCATGCTTCCTCCAGAGGTTGTCATCATCAACAGTACAGCTGTACGTGTCATCTGGACATCTCCTTCAAACCCAAATGGTGTTGTCACTGAATATTCTGTCTATGTAAATAATAAGCTCTACAAGACTGGAATGAATGTGCCTGGGTCTTTCATTCTGAAAGACCTGTCTCCCTTCACTGTCTATGACATTCAGGTTAGAACACTTGTTTTTTGATGGTTAAGCTTATAGGTATGTTAAATAAAACATGCGAGGCTGTGTCTCTCAGTGGATACCTTCGGTCTTGGTTACAGATTATTTATTTACCGGGGAAGGGGAGAGAAAAGAGATAAATTGATTAGGATTAAATCTATTTGCTGTGGGCAAACACATGAGTCTCTGGAGAGAAGATAATGGTAAAATGGAAAACAATGGTGATGGTACTCTCACCCTCACTGGCAAAATGAGGCAAGTCATATATTGGCAGGAAATCTTGCCATGCAGTTTACTTTTGTCCTGCCTGGTTCTTTTACTGCTATCAAAAGCAGAATCAGCCTGTGAATGTGGAGACATTTTTTTATCCCTATTTCTACTATTTACTAATTTAATATCCTCAAGGAAGTTACATAACCTGTTTGGTGTCAATTATCTTTTTTGTAAGGACAGTGGACTCCACAATTTAAAACATTCTATCCACCTCTAGCATTCTGTGATTCTGAAGGCAACAAGAAAACAGAAGTGAATATATGGCAGACAAAATATATTAAAGGGTTTTACCACATGTGTGGCAACCTTCACCTATGTGAGAAGAGTTGTATTTGAACTTTTTTGCCCTTGAACCTCTTTGAGAATCTGATAAAGTCAGTGAACCCCATCCTAGAAAAACATGTATGTATTTACCTGACAGAAGTTAACACGCACTTTCAGAATGCATTGACCACGTGAGGTCCAACTCACAGATCTCTTCAAGATTTACTGACCTTCAAAATAGAAAAAAATATGGAGACTTTAAGGCATTTACAACAAGGAACTTTTCCCCAAGGCGTTGGAAATCTTATTACAGTGCTAGGATGTAAAAGATAACAAGGCTAAATGTGGAAATTAATGATAAAAACAGAATGTTTCAGAAACTCAAAGTTTAGGGGCGCCTGGGTGGCTCAGTGAGTTAAAGCCTCTGCCTTTAGCTCAGGTCATGATCTCGGGGTCCTGGGATCGAGCCCCGCATTGGGCTCTCTGCTCAGCAGGGAGCCTGCTTCCCTCTCTCTCTGCCTGCCTCTCTGCCTACTTGTGATCTCTCCCTCTCTGTCAAATAAATAAATTAAATCTTTAAAAAAAAGAAAAGAAACTCAAAGTTTATAGAGGAGGGTGGCAATTTGGTAAATTTTTAAAGAAACTGTGCTACTTCTAACAAAAGATCTTTGTAAATAATTTTCAAAAGATATTAAGCATAGAAATTTTCTTTGAGCACAGAAACTCTTCACTGGCTTTGTACATTAAGTGCTACCTCTTTCGTTTTCCCAACCCCTTCCTTCCCCCACATTTGAAGGTGAAACCTACACAATCATCTGGCTACAACCAGTGCTTTAGCCTCTCCTACTGCTAGGCCTACTTTCCTCAGAAAGCAAAAAGATATTTGATAAGAGAAGAAAAATATGTTGATTATTTTTCATTACACTCTGTGATTTCTATGAACCGACTTGAGTCATCTTATCTTAGCATGGGACATGCAGACAGATGCTCATGTTCACGGTTTTTAGAGTGAGGCTGTACGTGCCTGTACATCATAGGTCAAATTATAAAATAAAAATCATACTCAGAATAATTAGCCATATCACTTTATGAACAAGGTTAGTTTAGGAAGGTGATGGAGGATTTGCTGGATTCTTCTCTTTTGGGCCCTCGTGGAGAAAGGTGACTGAATCCTCAAAGGGCAACTTATTCATTTGTTTTACCAAGACTCAAAATACAATGTAAGGCGAGATCACTGGGTGCTATGCACCCACGTCCTGATCCAACTATCTGACTATACAGCAAGAGTTGATGTGTAAGTGTTTCAGGCATGTTCTACTACGAAAGGCTTCACTCATACCTACTGGTTTGATGGCCAGTAGGTGGCCTGAGGAGAGTGCATTTTGATCAGACTTAGGACATGGAAAAAGATGAGACAAAAGACCACATTAGAATCTAATATTAAATTGTGTTATTAGGAACTAAGATATTCTTATCCTTGATAACTATATTTTTGTGAAGCTCTTCACATTCCAGGAATACTGCTTGAAGTAGTTGTTGCATCGCTGGAAATTTGAATATCAAATTCCAAAGATTTTCGTTTATGATGTCAAAGATGATTTGACCCCATTTAAAATATGCATCTAATTGATGTGCCTAGTACTTTAGAATTAAGGTTCTCTATGTTAACCCCTTCTGTAAAATAGCCAGCGATTATAGAGCAGACACATAGATGTCAATGAAAATATCTACTTTCTTGAATAAATTCCTTTATGTATCCCTTTTTAAATGGAATAATAATTTCAGTTTTTGATTCAATTTTATTTTTAATATGAATCTATAAACGTTTATATTTGTGTTTCATTCACATTATGCAAATAGCTATTGCAGCAGAAAGCTGCTGCAAAGATGGAGACATGGAACATTACATTAGTAAGGAAGAGAAAAATACGGACACATTTCTCCACAGTCAAAATAAAAGCTTTCTGGAGAACCATTTGAATGTAGCTAAGTAGTTTGGAACTTAGAGCTATGCTCAGTATTTAGATGATAAGACAATAGGGTAAGTAAAATCCAGATCAGATATGTCATATCTTACCAGTTTGATCATATTCCCTGATTTCTCTAACCCCCAATTTACAAACTGATGAAAATGGACTTGTGAGGACTCAATAAAATTTGTACCAGTACCCATTATAATTTTGGGCACATATTATTTACATAATAAATTCAGTTGAGTTGATTTCAAGTTACCTCATTATGCACCATATAGTCAAATATTTCCCAGTATGCATGAAGTTCTATTGTCATTAATTCAAGTATATTTTAAGTTTCTTTGCCTTTACATTATTTGGGGTTTCATGGGACATACTCAAAGTGATGGACCTTGATAGTGTCCAAATATGTACTAAATATTACCTCAAAAGACTGTATGGCATAAATAAAGATCACAACTTAAACAGCATCATAAAAATATACTTCAGTTCCTATTTAGGTGTAAAGTGCCCCATGAATAAAATGATATAACTACCAAATACAGTAAGAATCACATTTGTCTTTTCTCAGCTGCCAGTGGAAATTCAGAGAACTGCTTCACTCATTCTCTGCACTAACATCTAAGCTCAGCATTAGTGTTTAAGATTTATCTGTATCCAGCTTCCCTCCTCCATTTATGTATTAGAAGCTGAAAGTAAATTAGTGTTGGAAAAAGTACAGATTCTCTTTGGCTTACCCTTTCATTGGGAACAAAATGATGTCGCTTTATGGATATTCTACTAGCAATCTTTCTTACATTCTTTCATCCCTCCTCCCTCTTGCTGCATGTGTTCCTTTTGTGTTGTGCTTGTGAACTAGTGCTTGATGAACTCCATTTCTAATCTTTAGTTACTCCACCCTCCTCTGTTTTTTATTCAGATTAGGTGGCAGAATTAAAGGAGTAAATGATGATTTTCTTCTGTGATTAAGGTAAAAATACAATTGCAGCTGGAGCAAATGGATATGATATAGCTCAACCACATTGAAAGGCTTCTCTAGGTCTCATTTTTCTTCTATTCCACATTAGCATTTAGGCTATTCGTTGTAAAGTGTCAAGACTTCCAGGAGATATCATCATTACACTACCTGGTTATAGATCTAGAGAGCAGTATGCAGTGATAACCTATTCTCCTTGCAAACTGTCACCTAAACATCTCCCATTCCTCAGCTGTGCTCCAGATAGATTACTATGTCTGTCTCTTTCTGAACGGTTGGAACCAGAGGCTAAACATCACCATTTTAATCACTAAATCAGTTGTCTTGAGCTCCTTTCTATATTCTATGCTGAGTTCATCCCAGTGGAGTCAGTTAACATCAAAAATTAATATTAATAGAACTCCAAGAAGTTGTAGAGAACTATAGGAGAGTCCTGTGAAATGAGGGTGGGTGGATTCAATCCATTAGCAGTCTATGCTTTGAAAATAATTGGATGTATTCCTTTGTAAACTAATGTTTGCAGGTTGAAGTCTGCACCAAATACGCCTGTGTGAAAAGTAATGGAACCCAAATCACCACTGTGGAAGATATCCCAAGTGATATACCAACACCCACAATTCATGGCATCACTTCAAGGTAAAAATTTTTGCCAGTTAATCTAAAGACTTGATCATAAGCAATGAAAGTTAAAAATCAAAGATTTCATCCCAGCAATGACAATCTCACTTAAAAAGTTGCTATAAAAATCTGTGTAAATCAGAGGCACCTGGGTGGCTCAGACAATAAGGCATCAGATTCTTGATTTTGGCTCAGGTCATAGTTTTAGGGTTGTGAAATCAAGCCGCATGTCGGGCTCTGCACTGGGCGTGGAGCCTATGTAACATTCTCTTTCTCTCCCTTTACCCCTCACTCCCCCCAAAATATCTGTAAATCAAAATTTTTGTATTATTAGGTATTGATCTTCATTGGACACATCATCTAATATTTAAGTTTTATTGTCCCTGATTTTCCAGAATTACTTCCCTTTATTTAGTAACCTGTGAACAAATGCTTAAAAGCAGAAAATATTTTCTATATTTAAATGTGTCCTTAAGTGAATCCTTTGGTAATGCAAAGAATATAATTTTAAATAGGTAAACTACCTTCTAAGTTAATCTCTTTGAAAAAATAGATTTACATATATCACATTGCCCTAAACCTAGAAACATCTATAAAATAAACGGGGGAGATAATCTTCGGATAACCATTACCAACATTATCAGATTCTCGGTAGGATCTCCATTTGTTGCTGAGAAATGGCCGTAGTTTGAAAGTGAGTCTCTTTTCTTTTTTTTTTTTTTTGAAAGTGAGTCTCTTTTCAATTCAAGTTATAATAATAGTAATAAAAAGATTTAATATGAAGTTTCCCAAACCAAAAGTGAGATGACAATTGTTCTTCCCTCTACCTCAGTCTGAGACTAGAGAAAGAAATCTGAGTACTCCCACATCACTCTTTTTCCCTACCCAAATGTATCACCCTTCACCATTACACATACACCCACACATCCCACATACACACGGTGACCAAAATAATCAGTCTGTTATAAGAGATTT
This sequence comes from Potos flavus, assembly GCA_028534135.1. Lineage (NCBI taxonomy): Eukaryota > Metazoa > Chordata > Mammalia > Carnivora > Procyonidae > Potos > Potos flavus. Next base: position 45,814,067 of record CM052893.1, on the reverse strand, counting down.
CAATTCTGAAGGATTCCTTTGCAACATATTAAAGTTTCTAGGTCTTTTTAAAAATCAGCTTAAAAATATCTCTACTAGAACTAAAGATTAAAATAACTAGAAAAACCCAAATAATTGGATGCTCAGCTGTTCAGGGCACAAAGTTCATATCTTGTCTCCTTGAATACATCTTTTATCTAACACACTATAGATACTTATCTAATTTCAGATGTGCTAATTAATTGATAATCCCGTCAGATTTTCCCCATCTATCCACAGAATTGTCTACTCTGCAGAGGCGAAATAATCAAATGAAAAAGGTACCAGCAGATACATTTGTGGCTATAATAATATAAGAAGAAAAAATAATACAAAAAAATGTATAAGGCATGGTTTTAAATTTTCAAAGTTTCAGACCACTGTAGAGACACTGCCCTAAACAAATGTTTACAGAATAATGTGAAAAGCACCATAATATATGTTTATAATATGCAGGAAAATCATAAGGAGAAAAACACCAAACTCTACCCAGGATTATCAGTGAAGGCATCATGAAAGATGCAACATTTGAGTCCAGTCAAAGAACTCAAGGAAGAATTATAGTTAGGTGGGTGGATGTTCTCAAATTTCTTGTCTGTTAGTATCCTCATGACTCAAGCCCAGGTGAATGGCATAAAGAGTATGTCTTAAATTACATATTCAGCTGTAGGTAAAAATCTGTAAGCTTTATTAGAAATTAAACAAATGCTCATCTGTGTCTGTGTTTCCAAAATACTTTTTTCTTTTAAAAAGATTCCTACAGGGTGCCTTGTTGGCTCACTTGGTTAAGCGTCTGCCTTCGGCTCAGGTCATGATCCCAGAGTCCTGGGATTGAGTCCTGCGAGCCTGCTTCTCCCTCTGCCCCTCTCTCTCTCTCTCTCTCTCTCATGAGTAAATGAATATCTTTAAAAAAATATTCCTGCAGATAATAGCAAGGAAAAGGATTTTTTTAGTTGTGGTTAAAGTTTATCCTCAAATATACTAAGTCGATGGCAAAAACATTAAAAAGGGTGTTTTACAACAAGAGTAAGGAAAATGACAGAGCAGACAACAGAAGAGAGATTTCAACACAATTTTGGAAGCAATATTTGGCAAGGAGAAGCAAATGACTTAGTGCAGTGGAGAACATTTTACAACCAAAGTGTTGGTTGGCAGAGGGAGATAATGACAGAAAACAAACTAATTTGCCCTGCAGAGAACCTCAGTGTCTGAGCACTTACAAACTTTAAAGATAATAAAGAAGAGGAAGATGGGTTAAGGTTCAAAGCTGGAATCATGGGATTAGTAAAAATTTGGAAAAAACTAGTTGGAACCTGTAATTAGTCAGGATTCTCCAGAGAAACAGAACCCAAAACTAAAGATCCAGGAAAGCTGATGGTGTAGTCTCTCAAAGGTTTGAGGATCAGGGGAGCCAGTGGTATAGGTTCCAGTCCAAAGCTGAGAACAAGAGAAGACTGATGTCTTAGCTCAAGTAGTCAGGTAAAGAAAGGGAATTTCCCCTTCTTCAGCCTTTCTGTTCTATTCGGATTCTCAACTGATTGGGTAATGCCCACCTACAAGGGCGAGGCAATCTGCTTAACCAAGTCCACCATTTCACATGCTAATCTCCTAGGAAACAACCTCACAGATGTAACCAGAAATAATATTTAGCCAAATATCTGAGCACCTTGTGGCTCAGTCAGGTTGATGCATAAAATTAGTCATCAAAAAATTCAAGGTTCCTCACCTCCATGTTATGCATGCATATATGTCTACTTCTCTTGCTCCATCTGGCATATTCCACTCCCAGGAGATCAGAAGTGTATTCTCCAGAGAAACAAACAGGTTCCTAGGAATTAAGGCTACCTAGCTACAGTGGAAAGCTGGGATGAAAGGCAAGCCTAAAACTCATGATCAAGTGGAAGACTACAGTTGGACTGATGAAAGCCTTTGTTACCTTCCCTGGCATTGTTCTCAAAAACAAACATTGTGAGAAGAATGTTGAAATCTCCAAATATAATTGTGGGCTTATCTATTTCTTTTTTATAACTATCAGTTTTTTGCCCCATGTATTTTGATGCTTTATTATTAGGTGCATACATGTTCAGGATTGCTATGTCTTGGTAAATTCATTCTTTCACCATGGTGTAATATCCTTTTTCTTTCCTGATAATATTCTCATTATCAAGCATAATTTGCCTGATACTCAGATAGCCACTTCACCTTTCTTTAGATTTGTGTAATTTTGAGTGATTTTGGATTGTTTCCTAGATGTTTTAAATATTAGGTTGTGATAATTCTGGTTAACTTCAGACTGCAAATTCTGTCTTGCTTTGTGTGCTCAGTGGTTCCAATGTCAATGCATTTTTCAAAAGTTTTGCTATGCTGCTTCATGTCTGCTCCATGCATTCACTTTTCAGTGGCTAATCTGGTATTTGTTTGAGGGATTATGTAATGGTTCAGGTCTCAGAATCTTTGCTGTGATGCTCAGATTTCCTTTGCGTAGGAAGCAAGCATGCATGTACAGTTTGGAGTTGAGTCGGGACTTGTGTTGGTTCATACACAGAATTAGAAGATCACCTTGCTTTCTCTTCTGTGAGATTTCTCCCACATTTTCCAGATTTTCCAGATTTTCCTTGTACATCCTCTGTGGGATTGGCTAAAAAGATATGGTTTCTCTTAGAATTTTGGCTTTCCAAGTTACCTTACATTTTATATAAATGAGGCTGTGTTGGGGGCAATAAGATGAGAGAAAATAGAAGGAAAAAGAGGGATACTCTCCCACACACCATTTTTTTGACCACAGGAGCTTCTTGTCCTGGTTCCTCTGGTCAGAAAGAGATTTTTCTTGGGATTTTAGATTCTCATTTGACCAGGACTGCTATAGTGCAGCTCCTTGACTAAAGTCATCCTCAGAGCAGGGTCCAGAGGAAAAAAGAAAAAACAAAACAGGGATTTCCCTCACACCCTCTGGATTATAAAGTCTTTTTGTACTCTGGCCAGAAAGATAGGGTTTCTCACATAGATTTTTCTTGCCCAGTGCATAGTTCCACACTGGGGCTGCTCTTGGGTTAAATTGGGAAATGAAAGAGGGGAAACTACAACAAATTCAAACTTTCATCCTTTTTTTTCAAGTTTTGGCTCCCTTCCTGATCTGTCTGTATTGTTAACTTTTCTTACAAATCCTTACAATTGTTTCTCGTAATTTTTGCACACTTTTTAGTGTTGATCAGTCAGAGAGAGAGGTTGTAACAGGCCTATTCCATATTGGCCAGCCCAGAAAGTCCCTCTCAACCACATATATATTTTTTTAATTCCAATCCCTCTAGCAACCTTATTTCCTTTTTTTTTTTTTTTTTAAGATTTCTTTATTTATTTTTAGGGGAGGGGGCAGGGACAGAGGGAGAGAGAATCTCAGGCAGACTCCCCACCGAACAGGAGCTCAGTCTCCAGAGCCCTGAGATCATGACCTGAGCTGAAACCAAGAGTCAGACATTTAACTGATTGAGCCATCCAGCCGTCCCAACTTTCCTTTTTGTTGTTTTTCTCTTTCTTTCTTCCTTCCTTGCTTCTTTTTTTTTTTAGAAAAAACTTGATAGAAATCATTCATAACCAAATATTGGCAAGAAAAATCTTTCCCTTCTAAAAATGATTCATCATAGAAGAGCAACATTTTCCAAAGGCAAGACTCTAATGAGCAGCGATAGGCTGCCAAGGCATTAATCAAAATTACGCCAACACCAAAGCAGTTAGCCTCCTATGTGCATGTTATTGTTTGTGTAATTTTATTATACTTCTGGCAATGTATACTTGTTAGTTATGTTTTTATTTTGGTTCAAAAAATCTCTTTTATATTAGCAGTGGGCAAAATCAAATAAGAATTTTTCCAGAAAAATGTCCGTAGACTAAGTTAACTTAGTTAACTTCTATAGCACTTAGAACAACTTGGTTTCTAATAAGACACATAGTTCTTGGATCCTTTGTTTATTTTTGGTAGGGCACAATAGTCAGTAACATTTAACCTTCATATATTTTAATAACATATATAGATAGTATTTCAGCCTGTTTGATTATATGCATGGAATGCATCAACTCATCTTTGTATTTGTCTTAATTTATGCCTTATGATGTCTGCAGCACAAGCACTTATGCATGCTTTTCCTATTATATATAAACCAAAGACACTGTAGCAAACAGTGTCAAAGGATCACATGAGCCCTTCTAGTTCTATACGCCGTTTCTCCAGAAATAAACTCTGTTTCTACATCACATTTTCCATACTTGTCATATTATCATCAGCTGCTTCTATTTCCCAAAAGAATACTAACTAGTGATCAATAGCCCAGACATGTCTGGCCATGGCCTACATGTGCCCTGGGTAGTTCATTTATTTGCCTTGGTGGATTTGCTAGAGTGGAATTTAATCAATAGTTAATTCATTAATTCTGGTCCTTGAGAATGTAGAGTCTAATGCTGGATGAAGATAGCTGGCTGGCTTCAGCTTGGACTAAAATATGACAAACAGGGGAGCTGACAGCTTCACTTGGTGCTAGGCTGCCTGAAAAGTTTACTTATTTATTCTCTATACATAGATAAGCTAAAAAAAAAAAAAAAAACATAAATAAGAAAGAGATTTTATTAGTTACTACTAGTATTCTAAAATGCATGATTTCCATGGATAAGGGTCAAAGGAAAGCAGAGAGAGAACACAGATCATATCTTTCATTGTTTTTAATTGGAACCATGGCAGTGTTTTCAGCTCCAGATCAGTTCAGGGCTGTATTATTGATGAGGAGTCTGTGGTGTAATGTCTTTGTAACATTCACAAATAATTGTTTGAAAATTTGCCTGAAGCTACTGAATGATATAAATGATATTTTTACATACCAACTTTTCAGAAGCCTTTATGATAGCAGCACAGGCTGTGTGTCTTTAAATGAAGGTTAAACCACTATCATCATTTATAAATCCCTTTATATTTTCAAATTACTTAGTTTGGGGTTGAAAATAGCAAAAGAGGTTATAGCTTGTGGAAAAAGAATTTTCCTCTTTTCGGCTCACCAAACTTGAGGTGAAAATTTGAGGCCTCTATTATTTTTTTTTAGAGTATGACTTTTTTTTTTTTTTGTATTATCAGAGAATCTCTTCTACCCTTAGTTTTCCCTTGCTGATTTTTTTCAGTCACTGAAGTAAAATTTTATATTTTGTGTGAAAAAAATTAATCTTTTTTAAATAGAATGTTGGGCTGTAGATGTAATATGTCAAATCAAGTCTTCTTCACCCATATTTTAAACTCCCTCCCTCACCAATATGGACAACTGGGGCCACATTTTAATTTGACCTAGAACTTTCTGTTAGAGTCTTTCTTTCTTTCTTTTTTTAAGTAGGCTCTATGCCCAACATGTGCTCAAACTCACAACCCTAACATCAGGAGTGGCATATTCTACTGACTGAGCCAGCCAGGTTCCCCTCTGTTAGAGTCTTTAAAGGATCCCTCTTGAAAGAGATCATTTGAAGTGTATTTACTACTGTTGTATAGATACAATCCAATATTATAATTCAGCAGTTATTAATGGCCAGTGAGTTCTGATAACAGATACATTGTTTGATTAAAAACCTTACAGAATATCGAGCTTATTCTTAAGACTCTGCCATCAGTACCCCCCATTTCCTCAGCAACCTCTCTTTCCCAAACTCCTTTTCCCAAACTCTGTACCTCTTGCAGCTTCCGCAGAAGCTGCTCAGTCCCTGAGGTAAACCGTGTGGATTTCAGCAAAATCCATCTCTTCTTCATTCACTTTGGCCTCTAACAGCCACACTGTCTCCTGCACTCTGAATACCCATTCATTTCTTTTATTGGGTCCATTCCAAATCCATTTATTCATTATGGGTGTCCTGAATAGAAAGGCTCTCCCTCCTAATCAGATAGTTTAAACATCACAGTTTTGGTCATTCTGATGTCTCAAAGATCTCTGGCCCTGTTTTCTCCCCACACTCTAGTCTCATGTATGCAGATGTCCACTGATTTTCTGTAGTGCACTCCACCCATCGCTTCTACCATCTCAGACCTCAGCAATTCATTCTCACCTAACTCATCATCTTTTCCAACAGCCATTTTCACAAATGCACCACCACCTGCGTACTATCACAGACATAGATCTTTGAATTTTTTTAATCCCCTGAGTTGACTAAATACCAATTTTAGTATGTTTTCTTTTGAAGCATCGTCTTATATGTGTTCCTCTTCTCCATTTCCACTGCCACCACCCTGGCTCATGTTTTCGTCGTTAAGTCTTAATTTAATGAGATACAAAGAGGTAAAGTCTTTGGTCTTTGCCCACTACTTGCCACCTTAAACATAATCCTTTGGTTGTTCTCTCCTCAAGTCTTAAAAGCCTCTCAGAAACATCTTACGGCTTTTGTATTATTTTTAGCTATGAGTCTCACTTTGGTAATTAAGTTTCATGATCTAGTATTAGAAAGTCTTTTCCGTCTCCAGCAAAATATTAAGCTCATGTGTGGTTCAAAATTTCTAACATGTCATAGGCTCAGCCTGATCACATTTTGCTCATTCCCTTCTCCTTGCTCTTTCCTTCCTGTCCTCTTTAACCTAGTGTGTCTCCTCTCAATGTTATTATTTCACTGACAGCACTGAGTGGCCATCAAAGCCCTCCATGTGTCAGGTGGCACTTTCCCAGACAATTGTGTTTCCCTTGAGAGGTCCCGAGAGGATCTCCACATAGCCAAGTTCCTGGATATGAGAGTTGCCCTCCATAGCTGATCTGTTGTGGTGCCAACAGAGTAGCACATCCCAAGGACTCTTCTTGCTGGAGTCTCCTCTTCCTAGAAGGCTGCCATCATGAGCAGTGTACTTTCAAGTTGGCTCAAGCCTACCTAGGTTGCAAGACATCTCATGGCTCAGGAGAAGCTCACTGATCTGTGCTATGTGACACCCTTCATTTTATCTTTCCATTGCAGCTGCTCTGGATAATACCTAGCCATCAGGATTCTCTAATCTTTTTCTAAAGGAAAGCACCTTTTCTTTGCTTATATAGACTGCCAAGCTCCATGTCAAGCTGTTCCCAAACTCCTTACTATCCTCCAGGGACAACAGATTAGATTTACACATTTCTGCATCTCAGTAAGTACCAACCATGAGAAACAAGTGCTTCCAATTTCTCTCTTCCAGTTTCTCTAAGTTACATGTTTGGAATGCCTTCTTCAGCCTCAGGTATGTTAGCAGAAGTGAAGGGGTGGGTTTGATGTCACTCTTCACTAAGTAAATAACTCCTTTTTTACTCCTTGCCTAAAAAACCTCCAGTGGCTTTCCAACACACTCAGAAATAAATCCAGTTATTTCTGTATTGTACAAAAGCCTGCATCATCAGCAAAACCCCATTCCAGCCTCATGACACCCACCTGATCTCATTTTCCAACATTCTGTCTCTTGCTCGGTCCACTGCAGTCCTATCAGATTTACTGACTCTTCAACAAGCTGTTGGCCTCTGTGCCTTTACACTTCCTGTTCCCTCTGCCCAGAAACTCCTCTGGGCTTGCTTCAACCCTTCTTTCAAATTTCTGCATGGAAGAACCAGGCCTTCTCAGACCACCCACCTAACATGTAATATAATTATCTTTCTTTACTGTCTCTCTTCTCCAAGAAAAATGTAAGTTTTGTGAAACAAGGGGCTTTTATCTGTCTTGTTCACTGATGAATATAGAACAGTGCCTGGTATATAAGAGGCATTTAATAAATATTCACTAAATATTTAGTGAGAGTTTCTAAAACTCTCCTAGAATTCTGTTTATTTTTGGTTATTTTGGGTGATGGGTCAATGTTAAAGAGCAGTTTTATCCTCAGAAATCAATAGAATCTTGCTGTTCCCTTAAGAGGTGAAATAATTCCCACTTTTAAATGGAGGAACTCATTATCTGTCACCCTGTTTGGGGCTGTAGTTCAAATTCCCATACAAGAAAGAAATCCCATTCAACATTCTTTGGTCCTTGAGTTACTAATGTAGCTCACTGACATTTCTGTCTACCCCAGGTCTCTTCTACTCTAACCTTTCAGGTCACTAATTCTAATGGGGCTTTATCTTCTGGTAGTGACAACACTGCACAATCATACCACTTCACTATCAAACTCGGCATGGTATCTGAGAGACTCCATAAACTTTTTTCTTTTATTCAAATTTCCCTCCTTTATTGCCAGATGTAGCTTATTCATTCATCAGGTTGGTCGCATTACTCTTCCATACACACGTAGGATTATTCCCACCCCTGACTTTTACTTATGTTGATTTTCCTGCCATTTTCTTCCCATCTTCATTCCTGACTTCAAGTCCACAGGCATTTGTCCCATGAGACCCTCATTGTTTATTCTAGAAGACAGTGATCTTTGCTTATGTGTTTTATAATATCTATAGCCTAAACACATTTAAACACTTGACTTTACATTGCTGTATTACATTCACATGCTTCATGTATGCATGTTTTATATTAACTATTATCTAAGGACACACATTTTGTCTTTTGATTTTTCACCTATTACAAGTTATTTTAATATTCTAATAATTAAATATTAATTACTTTATTTGAGAGATGAGCTAATATTTTCATCATACAACATTTATTTAATTCTATATTAAAAGTTACCTGATTATTCGTGATAGCCATAATCTGGAATAACTTAAGTGTTACATAAATAACTGACAAAAATAACCAAGTTGGCTAGAGGAAAAAAAAAAGTCTTTGTAAACATGATCAGGGAATCCAGATCCACAATCTAGATTGATATCTTAAAGTATATGAAGATTTTTTTTCTTTGGCTCAAACAAGAACATTTTGACAAAATGGTAATAAAATATTAGAATAACATGTTAAAGAGTACCAATGGGAACCCTAATTCTTCATAAAAAGTCTGTCTGACCTGTAACATGTTAATATTCGTGTGATAAAGAACTGATTTTTCCCATACTCCTTTCTGTCTTCAATGTTATTTCATACTTCCCAAAGTAAGAATTGAAAGCGATGATTATTGTGGTGGCTGCCACGGTAGTATATAGTAGTAACAGAAGTAGAATAGTAAATCTACTAACAATGTGATGTAATTAAAAAAAATAACTCCAACTAAAATGTCTGAACAATATCAATGAATCCCTTTATCAAAATATGTGTAGATATAATGGTTTTCATCCGAAACTTTAAGGTAGCTTAAATTTTAGTCCCTAGTATTCCTGGGTTAAATAAACTCCAATCATGACTTTATGAACAAATTTACCCCAAAAATCCATTCAAAGACTTAAACAGTTGGTTTATTTTCCTGCATGAGCATACAACCTTTACTAATCTATACCAAAAAGCTTCAGCTTGTTTCCCCGATATTTAATGTTCGTTCCTACGGTATAAGAATGTTTCTTCTATTTTATTCTTAAACATTAAAGGAATGAAACCATCAATCCAGATAATAATGGTGCATATTTCTCAGAGATGTCTTTCATTTCAAATCAGCAACCAAAATGTTTTTCGGTGTCATTCTCTTTGGTTCTAATGAGAGATGTATAGGTGTTAAACTTGTTACTCTTCTTTGATCGTTTATCTTCTTGTACCTGACTCAGATCCTCAAAAGCAAAACTGTTCATGTTATTACTAAAAATATAAGTAGTCTCACTTCTCTGCTAGAAGAAGAAGTTACAATGGTGTGGTAGTCTACATGGTGTTTTCTAGACTTTACTAATTCACCAGAAAAGTCAGACCCTTGAATGTCACTTAAATGTAGGCTTTCCTGTGGTTGATTATGCAGTGAATACAAAAGAGGTACCTAGAAAATGTAGAATTAATTTTGAAAGTTGGATAAAGACCTTAGAATAATAATGGTGACTATACAAGTCACCTGTGAAACTGTTCTCTTGTAGGTGACATTAATTTCCTATCTACAGAGTCTTATTAGTGAATGTGTAATGTTTGTACCCCCAAGAAAATGAAATAATGATTTTCTTTTTTTTTTTTTTTTTTTAGCAGTCTATTAAAATGTCAAGGTTTATCTTGACTGCTGCTTTTTAATGTAAATGTTTGGGCTTAATTGAATTCCTAATATATGATGTCACTTGGAATTCTGATAGAGTCCAGTAATTTTGCCTGTAAAGATATATTTCTTCTTAAAATGAAAGGTATAACAAAAATACCATTTAACACAATGGCAGAAAAGTGGTCACATAAGTTATTGTAAGATTTTTATTGTAAGAGCTTTAAAGTATAGGGACTAAGCTTATGTGTGCTTGCTCTCTTCCAAAGTACCTACTGGAATGTTTTCTATGTAAAAGTGCCCGATAACTATTTGTAATTGGTTAATTGTTACAGTTGGAAATTTTAGAATTATAAAAATAGAATTAATCTTGAATGTCAATGTTCCACCCTTTATTTGAAAATAAAATAAATATATAAAATATGAGAATAAAAGTAATTATTATTTTACATTTACCTAGTGTTTTGCAAATAGTAGGCTTCCTTTGTCATGCTAAATTTCAAGAATATGTCATATCCAAATCTCTGGGACTTTATTAAAATTTTTAACTATTCTGCATATAGAGCTTATTTTAAAAATGCTAAAGATAGTACGGGTGTGTCATCTAGGCTGTATCATTCCAGCAAGTAGTCCTAACTGCAGAATTAAAGTGAGAGTAAATCATCTTATTCAGGGTTGATTCCTAGTGGACAGCTTAATGTTACGATTTCATTTATTTCAACAAATGAAATATTAATGGATCATTGAAAGTGCAATAAAGTTTTAGTTGAATACTATGCCCTTATTGTATACCAACCACTCCCAGAAAAGTGTACTCATATTTAGAATGAAATTGTTGCTCAACTTTTAAGAGTCAAACATCCCCTAGAATACGATGATGTAAAGATATTTGTTATGGGAATTTCCAATTCCTATATTTCTTACCACAAAACATGTCCAACTATGATATTTAAAGAATTATTAGAGGGACTCCTGGGTGGCTCAGTAGGTTAAGCGTCTGCTTTCAGCTTGGGTCATGATCTCAGGGTCCTGGGATCCAGCCCCATGTAGGTCTCTCTGCTCAGTGGGGAGTCTGCTTCTCCCTCTCACTCTCCCTTTCCCCCTGCTCATGTGCTGTTTTTCTCTTGTCTTAAATAAATAAATAAATAAATAAATAAATAATCTTTTAAAAAAAAAGAATTATTAGAGAAACAAACCTGTTTATTTTAGTCAAAAATCGAGATATGTCAAAGTAAAGTGTATTTGGAAGGATTTTATATCCAGTTTATCATGATATAATTTATAAATAATAAATTCATCATTTTTTTTCACCGGTTGGTAAATTTATCCACTGATAACAAGATTTTGTCAATTTGAGCATTTATATTGGCTATAAGTAACAAGACACCCAACAACAGAGGCTTAAATAAATAGTTCTTTTTTTTTTTTTAAGAATTTATTTATTTATTTATTTGACAGAGAGAGAGATCACAAGTAGGCAGAGAGGCAGGCAGAGAGAGAGGGGAAGCAGGCTCCCTGCTGAGCAGAGAGCCTGACGCGGGGCTCAATCCTAGAACCCTGAGATCATGACCTGAGCTGAAGGCAGAGGCTTTAACTCACTGAGCCACCCAGGTGCCCCTAAATAAATAGTTCTAGAGATTATAAATTGTTGCTGGCATTGGTTCAGCTTTACCAAATAACATGGTGGTCTCTCTCGGTGATTCTTATGATCTTTCTCAAGTGGCTGCAAGATGATTGCTGAAGTTGCAGACATCATGTTTAGCAGAAAGAGAAAAGGGACAGGTGATGGCTTTGCCAAGAAAGCTGAAATTGCCTAGGAACCTTCAGAGGCTCCCACTGTGGTTTTCTAGCTGCATATCTACAAGCAGCTATGTGTGAGCTAGGAAAGAAAGGCAAAGGAGACGGTGATTTTAAGTAGAGATGAGGTCTGCTGCATGTTCTAATTTCCACCTATTTACCACTTTATCATATTACCTGTGTCTTACTTTTCCTTATCCAACCAAATTTTTCTGTTGATTTTCCTGATAGCCAAAACAGTGGTACTCTCTTCTTGTCTCTGTAATTTAAAGTGGGAGATCACTGGACTCTTGTCATATGTTATCCTCACAAAAGCTTACATGGTTTTCACTGATTCTCTAAACATATTATATGGTAGTTGCATCTATGAGCACACATGTATTAGAATATATATATATATTCTTTGCTTCAGCTTCTTGATTAAGAAGTTGTTGACAAAATGGACCTTTTGACCAATCTGGGAGATTAACTGAAAGTACATGAGCTGAGAGCAGTGATGCTACATGTTATCTTTTCAGAGATATTGATTATTCTATCCATTGCAGATCCCTTCAAGTTGATTGGATGTCTCCAGGGAAGCCAAATGGCATCATTCTCGGATATGATGTCTTACGTAAAACATGGCATTCATGCCCTAAAACCCAGAAGTTAAGAAAGGACCACAGTGAACTCTGCAAGGCAGTGAAGTGTCAAAAACCTAAAACTCTCTGTGGACACAGATGCTATTCTCCTGAAGCTGAGGTATATCTTTTCATATGAGTCAGTGAAATACGTTTTTCTCACTAAACACTCCAGGTTAAATCACTTGCTTCTTAAACCATGGTTTGTCATGATCAGTTTTTCCACTAGTCTCTCAGGAAGACCCCGTGGAAAAGAAAGGATGCTTATAAAAACCCTCTCATCCTCAGGAGCATCTTAGCCTTCTCATTTTTCATCATCTTCACAGGAAATATTAGTTTATCGAAATGGTAAGGAACTCCCGAATTTGTATTTGATCGAATGACTTGAATTTTCCTTATAACAAATCCATTCAGCTACAAGTGGCTGTTAGTTTACACGACACTGATGAGTAACTGTGAGCAGGATCTTCCATGGTTTGTCAGAAATATTTTAAAATTATGGCCATTTGCAGATTAATGTTCATATTAGTTGCAGTTTAGGAATCAGATCAATAACACGGCCAAGCAGAGGAGTTTGTAAATGGCTTTTAGTGACAAATGATGCAGAAAATCCTTACTTTGAAGGTAGGATTTCACCTAATGAAATAATGTTCCTATTTGTCAACAATAACATCACACATTTAATGACTAAAGCTGTTACTAAATTCAAAAGATTCACTGCAAAAAGACACAGTAATTAAGAAAGTGAGTTGTTGAAGCAGTATGGATCAAAATACAAATTACTACAGCTGGCACTGGCCAAGCAGTGGCTATCATCTAAGAAATATTTTAAAACTAGCAGTTACTAACTATACTTTTTTTTTTTTTTGCTACATAGGCTCCTAAATTGCCATTATGCCTAAGTTTTACATTATTTTAGGCCATTAAATGTACACTATCTGATGAACATACCTCCGTAAAATAAAATTAAATTCAGGATTTTTGAAGGGAAAAATGCTGGAATAAATTTGTGCATTAAAAATGTTCTTGGGAGAAAGAAAGAAATCTTTGATGCATTAAGCAAAGGCTTATTTTTATTTTAAGGACTAAGGACATACACAGGTATTGACAGTTAAAGAGAATAAAGGAAGTCAATTAAAATTAAAGAGAAAGAGAAAAGAGAAAAGCAGTCATTTGTAAATTTCTGTTTAGAGTTAACTATGTTAACTATGAATATATATTTCTTGGGTGAGAGGTTGGAAAGAGATAGAAAAGAGACTAAGAATTTTTTGGCTAAATCATCACAAATATCAGGAGGACTCGAAATACATATGCGAAATTTACCATGTATTCAAACTCCAGTGAACATCAGACCTGGAAGGCTTGTTAAAATACAGATTGCAGGTCCCACCCCCGGAAACTCAAATTTGGTAAATCTTGGGTAGAGTGTGAAAATTTGCATTTCTAACATGTTCCCAGGTGATGCGTTTGCATCTGTTCCAGGAACCATATTTTGAGAATCACTAGATTACGGACTTGCTTTAGGAAACTAAAGAATAAGGAAAAGGCTATTCAGATGTTAGGTACACATTTATCAACTCAAGTTATTGAAATTTCCATTTATGTTTTCTGAGACAGCTAACTTGAAACCTGAATTAGAAGATTAAGAAATAATTCTGTTTATGTGGAGATCTCCCAAGAAAAATAATTGCTTGAGCGTATCACTTTGGGGACCCACCAATGATTTAAACCGAAGGGTGCTAGAAAAAATTCACAAGTTTCATGTGGCTAAAGGACGCTAAGAATGGCAGTGGAAAGATGGGGGGTGAACCAGTTCTAATGCGCCAACACTAAATAAACATTCCAGTGAAAATTCCACAAGAAAATGATAAGGACTAGAGAAGCTTGCTGAAGAAAAAGGCTAGATATACTTCAATGTCTAGAAATGCACTTTATGAGAATTGGACTTTAACAAATGCTTTAAGACCACACAACAAAGAGCAAGGTTTTAGGTCACTGTCATAAAACAAGAGGAAGGTATGCATTGTTTTACCCTGAAAGCAAAAATGACCAGCATCCTTAAATCCCCAATAAACACATAACAATTTTTTGCTTAAGTCTTAAACATGGGGCATAATTTCAAAATTTACTTTTCACACAGAGTATGGCATCAAAGAGGATCACCCAGTTTATCTTTGGCATTAGACTAATTCTGAATCCTCACTGCTAATAACTAAATACAGAAAAGGAAATTTATTACAGTTGAGTTAGCTTGGCTACCCGAGAAACTGCACGGGTAAACTTTGAATTTACAAGCCCTATTTCTTTGTTCTTTAGTAATTTTTGAAAAATGAATGAAGTACTACGCTAGTGGTGTTTGAAGACTTAGCGCATGTTCTATCACTTTATATTGAGCTTGATTCACAAGTTGGTGCAAGCTAGAAATAGCAATGTCCAAAATGGAAAAAGAGAAACACCTCTAAATAGTGGTTGATTTTGCCTGCCACAGGAAGCTTCTTTTTTTTTTTTTCCCCCCACAGGAAGCTTCTATCTAATTAACGTGACTTATGCCAAGTGTAGGTTCTGAGATACATTTCAGCAACTATTTAGCATTTGATTTGTTATATATTCAGAGTGTCAGTCTCTCGGGCCTCAAGTGAGCATGCAAATAATTGTTTGATTGTTCAAGCACATGATTTCTTTTACAGCTCCTGGAAAAAAACACATTGTTAAAAGGGCTTTTCAAAATTAATTTCCATATAAATTTCTTTTTTTTTAATATGGCAGCCTATGACATATACATATATGTGTGTCATACATACATATATATGTGTATGTACATATATATGTAAATGTTAGACTCTGTTGAGATTGCCTTGTCTGAAGATTGGGTTCGTAAATAAGTGATCATATAAATTATAAGGAAAGGGCTAGAAAGATCAGTGAGAGATAGGTTTCCATAAATGTGTTTTTAAATTAAACAGTGATTAAAATAAAAACATATATATGAAGGCCATTTTTCATTTACAGTGCTAAATCTTCTTTACATTGGGAGCACTGACATTCAAAAGAGAATTCATATTTATAGAGTGTGATAACAGCACAAAGCATGCTTGAAGTCTAAAAAAGCTACATTGTATCAAATAGCATATATAGAATTTAAATGATGCTGAGAAAATGCATTTTTTCAAACTTTTGTATTTTTATCAATAATATACTACATTTGGTCTCAGGTCAAGGCCTACTAGAATATAATTGTATCACATGAGATATGACGGTATAGTACTTTTAATTAAACTGGTATTTCTTTAACCCCAATTCCCACCTTCAGGTTTGCTGTAATGGAGTTCTCTATGACCCCCAGCCTGGGCACCACTGCTGTGAAGAGAAGTATATCCCGTTCATTTTGAATTCAACTGCAGTTTGTTGTGGTGGCCGAATACGAGAGGCTCAACCAAATCATCACTGCTGCTCTGGGTATTACACTAGAATTCTACCAGGTGAGGATCATTTCCAGGTGTGCTCAGTGTTGGAGAGCAAGAATTCCTGTTCTCTTCAAGGTCCTTCTAGCTGGACTAAGATCAAATTGACAGGCGACTGATTAACAAGAGAAAATCAAATTTAATACTGTGCCTACCAAGAATCCACACAATGAAATTCCAAAATGAGGTCTTTATGTCATTCTGAACTAAGGGGAAGGGGGTAGGGACCTGGGACATCAGAGGAAAGGAATGTACTTCACAGAGCGATAAGAAGAAAAGCAGATGTTTGGTAATTAGATGTTTGCCCTGCCATACAGATGGGTCACTCAGATGAAATTTATCTCTGCTAATAATCCTTATTCTGGGAAAGACCCCCAATTTGGATTCTTCTATGTAGTTAATGGAGGGGCAAAAGTTTCTCTGCAGCCTTCACGGTCTCGATTGCTTTTAGCTCAAAAAAATCTTCATGCTAGAGTGTCCCATCTTGGGCAGCTGCCCTTGGCCCTTACATCAGTAATCTGGGAACCTGAAAAAGCCAACACATGACTCATGCCCATCAACTATTTCAAGCACCTCCTCAACAAAAATTTAATGACTAACACATAACCAGTGGCCTGCTTTTAAATATCATTTCTTCTTTCAGCTTTGTTGAAATCTAAGCAATCTAAGCTCAGCACTGGAGTCTGCTTAAGACTCTCTCACTCTTCCTTGGTCCCTCCCTGCCCTTTTACTCTCTTCCTCTTTCTAAAAAAAAAAAAAAAAAAAAATCCAAATAAACGTAACTCTTTTTTCCTAAGAATAAAATAAGCCATGGAAGTCCAAAAGTCATTTATTGACATTATACAAAACTTTTTGATAAGTAATTTTCAAAGCAAGAGTTTTCAAAACCTTCATGATCTGTATATGACACATGCTCACTCAAACCTCAAACATTTTAATAACTTTCAAAATGTTGAGCATGGTCTATATTTGGATTCCTTTTCAGTAGTTCATTTTTCACAGTATTAGAATGCCTACTGTGGTGTCAAGGAAAAAAAATGCAGTCTCATAGGATAATCAAAGAGAGTGTTTTGCTGCAATCATTAATCTCAATGTACCTAAATGAAGAGATTATATTGTGACCTCTATCCTCAGCCAATGGTCTTTGTTAACTACTTTAACACTGTTTACATCAAGAAAGAAAGCATAGTGACCCCAAACCATCTTGTATCTAAATGCAATTAAAATTCAATCAGTACTCTGTCAGTTCAAGGCTAAGATGGATATAGGCATTTCGATATTTATAGATAAGTCTGAAATATTGGTTAATAATATTTACTTCGTATTTTTCTCACAACTTTCCTTTATATCACCCTACAACAAAGAGTGGCAGAGGAAAGAATGCTTATTACACTCCCCCTTTTTTATAAATATGCTAATGACCTCAAGCTAAATGTTAATGTGGGTCATTCTTTGATAAGAATAACAATTAACTGTGAAGACTGCATGGTAGCTTTTAGAGAGAAAACATTTTCAAGCCTGTCGTGAAATAGATTCATTTTGAGAGGTTAATGAGAAGGTGACTGATCCTTGTATCTTACCTCTAATAGACCTTTTTTGAGGGAAAAAAATAAGTTTTGGTTCTCATTGATATAATCCACATCTCTTTTTATAAAGCATTTTCTTCTGTCAGTGACTGAATAAGAAAATATCTAAACTAATTAATATTTATTATCCTCAATATCCTCAATACTGGCTTTAAAAAATGTTGGTGTTTATATGTATATATATATATACATATATATGTATATATATATATACACATATATATATATATACACACATATATATATATATATATATACACATATATATATATTCTGTTTCTTCTAAACCCACTGTTGTCCTAAATAATATTTAATTAACTGGTGCTGCCCCTCTACCATATGTGGTATGTTATGTTAAAGAAAGTTTGCCAAGAAAATACACTACTCTCTGGCTGTGGAGATTTAAAAAATATGGCAACCACATTTGAGACCAAGGTTGAAAATCCTTTTACCCAGAGGAATGTAACAAGTACAATAACTTTACTGTTTATAGTAAGCTCGTTCTTCCTTTATTGGCCTCTAGTAGAATCATGATGAAAAATTTAGAATTTCCTTCTGTTTATACATACCATGTTTTAGGACTTTCACTCTCTCTCTCTGACAAATAAATAAGTAAAATCTTTAGAAAGAAAGAAAGAGAGAAAGAGGAAGGAAGGAAGGAAGGAAGAAGAAGAAAATAAAGGAAGGAAGAAAAGAAAAGAAAGAAAAGAAAAGAAAAGGGAAGGGAAGGGAAGGGAAGAAGAGAAGAGAAGAGAAGAGAAGAGAAGAGAAGAGAAAAAAGAAAAGAGAAAAGAAAAGAAAAGGGATACCTGCATGGCTCAGTGAGTTAAGCATCTGCCTTTGGCTCAGGTCATGATGCCACATGATCCCAGGTCCTGGGATGGTGTTCTGTATTGGGCTCCTTGCTCAGCAGAACCCTGCTTCCCCCTCTGTCGGACGCTCCCCGTGCTTGTGTTCTCTCTTGTCTGACAAATAAATAAATAAAATCGTAAAAAAAAAAAAAAGGGATCCTTTCAAAGACTATTAACTAAGCCAACTGTCCCCTACATTTCATACCTTGAGAGAAAACTGATTATGCCTTGGCCCACTCCTTGGTAATTTCCCTAGAGAAATGAAAACTTGTGTTTACACAAAAACCTGCTCACAAATGTTTATGCGAGTTCTACTCATAATTGCCCAAAACCAGAAATAGCTCAAATGTCCCTCAGTGGGTAAATGAACAAACTGTGATGTATCCACACAAAGGAATACTACCCAGGAATCAAAAGGAACAAACTATTAATAAATACCAAAAAGATACTGTGCTGAGTGAAAGGAGCTGGTCTTGGAGCACCTTGGGTGGCTCAGTCCGTTAAGCATCTGCCTTCGGCCCAGGTCATAACCCCAGGGTCCTGGGATCAAGCTGGACATCAGCCTCCCTGCTCAGCAGAAAGCCTACTTCTCCCACTTCCTCTGCTGCTACCCCTGCTTGTGCTTGCTCTCTCTCTCTCTCTCTCAAATAAATAAATAAAATCTTAAAAAGAGAGGAAAGGAAAGGGAAGGAAGGAAGGGAGGGAGGCAGGAAGGAAAGAAAAAAGAAAAGAAAAGAAAAGAGAAAAGAAAAAAGAAAAGAGAAGCCAGTCTCAAAAAGTTACGTCCTGGGAGATTCCATTTATATGACACATGCAAAAGGACAAGCTGTGGTGATGGGGAACGAGTCGGTGGTTGCCAAGAGTGATGGGTGGGAGGAGAGCGTAAATGAAAGAATAGTATGGAGTTTTGGGGGGTGATGAAACTCATTTGTATCCTAATTGTATTTTTATGTTAAAATTCATAGAATTATGCATCACCCCAATAGGTCAATTTTAAATGGATGATTTTTTTTTAATTAAAAAAAAGTTTTAAAGTCATATGCCTTAGAATTCTATTTCTATTCTATGTATAGGAAAAGTAAGACATAGGAACAAGATCAAGTCACTCCGTTAGTAGAGATTGAAATTTGTATGATTAAAAATTAGATTGAGCCATTAAAGGTACTGTGTTATATAATAATGTGATAACTTCATACATGTAATTTAATATGCTTTTCTGGTATATTGGTAGAGCAGAAAGAAAGAAAATTTATCTCCATTAAAATTATATTGAAAATTCCTATTTAAAAAAAGCAAGCAAAAATGTCCCAGTTAGAGACTAAGCTCGTTATTTCAGGTAATAATGTATGTGATCATATTCTAATAAAAAAAAAAAAACAAAATTCTGATTAGGGTTTTGCTGGTTTGATGCTGAGTAACTAGTGGATAAAAATGATGGGCTTTGGAGTCAAACTGCCTGACTTCACATCTCATTTCTTTCATTATTAGTTGTTTGACCTTCATTAGGTTACTTAAACTAAGTAATATTAATGGAAAACTTTTGTCTCTGATTTCACTGACTTCTGGAATTAGAACCCCCAAAGCTTCATGTGCAAATAGAAGGAAAGGTTTATAGGGATTGGGGAGCATAAGAGTACATGAGGTTAAGAGGCATCCTGTAGGTGACAGGAGATAGTCTCTTATGAATTATTCTAGAGCAAAGACTCAGGTGTGTCCACTTTCATCCAATTCTGTTAAAGGGCAACCAGTTCATAAAAGCTAAGAATCAAATGTCTAATGGACATTGAGATCCTATGAGCCCAGGGATCCTCATTGATTCTTGTTGATTCTAGGAGAGCAAGCAATCCTTTATCTAAGCCGACTTTCAGCACTTGACTGGGGAAGTCACAAATAGCTTCCAACCTTTAAAGAGAAAGAGACTTTCTATTTTGCATTACATCATGGTATCATATCCAGACCCTAGGAAATGTGCTTTGTTCTGAAAACACGGATGCTCGGAAACTGTCATTTCTGTGCTACCACCGTCAACAAATACAGAGAATCAATTTGTCAAGCTTTCTCAGGAACATAATGGAAGATCATCCACACATTGTGTAAGAGTGGAGTTTTAAAGCGGAAATCAAGTATCTTTAGTATTTTGTTTCCTAGGGCTCCTATAACAAATTACCAGAAACGTGGTGGCTTAAAACAACACAATTTTATTATCTGACATTTCTCATGGTCAGAAGTTCCAAATGGGTCTCACTGGGCCAGAAAACAGTGTATCAGCCAGGCAGCCTTCCCTTCTGTAGGAGAGAATCCTTCTTAACCTTTTCTACCTTCCAGAGGCTGCCCACCTTCCTTGCCTAGGGGCCTCCTGCCATCTTCCAGCCTTGCAGTGGCAGTCAGTCCTTTCTCACATAGCATTATCAAACTCAATTCCATCATGCTGTTTTAATCCACTTTTGCCATGTAACATAACATATTCACAGGTTCCAGAGATTAGTACATGGACATCTCTGGAAGGTCATATTCTGCTTATCACACTAATGCTATGGTTAAATAATTATGAGAATTAAAGTGGCTTTTCTGTAAACTCTTGGGGCATAATTATCCCGAGTGAATAAAAAAAGATACTGGGAGTCTGAGTGCAAGAGTATATGAAAAACTGCTGCACATAGATCTATTACTGTAAATTAAGCAATTGTCTCAGGGACTGGAGAGAGGATGGTATTAGGTTGGGAACTATGGGAAGTGAGGAAGCACAATCTTGTTAATGGCCCTTAAATCTTGGACAAAGTGGTATACAAGTCATTTATTTTTTGGATGGAATGAGTAAGATATTATAAGGATTACAACAGGGAATAGCAAGTCTTTTCTGGAATTATGTGGATACAATGGACCCGATTTTCTTCAATAACCACCATTTTTCTTTTTTAGTGAATTTTTAGCCAGTTTCAAGAAGGACATAGTCAGATTTATAAAGACCTTTAAGGATTTAGCCTCCTCTATGAATCCCGTATCTAAACTTTCCTTGCCCCAGTGGCTCTTGAAGACAGATTCAAGGTCTGAACTGTAGATCATGAAGTCATCAGGAATTAGATAGCCTGTGCCATCATCAAATTATAGGCTGGGGATTCTGCTAGGAATTCCAGAAAGAGGCTTTTGGATACACATTTAGTACTAGCATCCCATTAACAAAGTGGATCTCCTCCCATCAAATGCACCAGAGTGGAAAAAATACTAAGTTAGAAAAATATGTTGATTAAAGAGAAGACAAAGACAAAGGGAAGTCTGGAAGGTATTTGAAATACCTACCTCTGAGACAGTTCGGTTATTCTTAGGAAGGAATGATAGAAACATAGTAGAATTTATGGTAGATAGTGTAGCCCCAATAACAATTAGATATGAAAACTTTAATTTCTACAACTGCAGGAAAAGTTCTCTTTTTTTGTGTTAAAGACAGTTCTGGATTGACCAGAGCAGCTACTTTCACAGAGAGAGGTTCTTGTGCCAATGTTTGTTCTTTTCCTTTTTTGATTCTTTCTAGCTAAAGTGGAGCAAATGTGCTTCCAATATCCCTTTTCCTTACAATAATGACAGTCGTCTTTGTGTGGACTAGACATGGATATGTCCTTGTTCTTCCTTTATTTTATTGCTTAATCTGAAAAGCTACTAATTTGATCTGTTTTTTTCTTTTTTGTGAGCCAAAATATCTTCCAAGTGCTCAGCAAAGTTCTTGTAATTTAGAGAGAAGACATAGTTTACTATCCTATCTTCTGATTTCTGAGAAATTATGAAATCTTGACTTACAAGAGAGCAGAGTATTCCTAGTGGTAGCTAAGTGGTCTCTGAAACTAGGCATGGAATTGTATTTCCTCTGTTTATGGAACTGGACTTTTTTTATTGTAGTAAAGTATACATAACAAAATTTATAATTTTAACCATCTTTAGGTGCATAGTTCAGTAGCACTGAGTACATTCACATGGTTGTGCAATCATCACCACCATTTCCAGAACATTTTTATCTTCCCAAACTGAAACTCTGTTTCCATTAAACATTAACTCCCTAGTGTCCCTTACCCCTAACCCCTGACAACTAACATTCTATTTTCTGTCTCTATGAATTTGACTACTCTAGGTACTTCATATAAGTAGAATTATATAATATTTATCATTTTGTGATTGGTTTCTTTCACTTAATATGTTTTCAGGTTTCATCTGTATTCTAAAATATGTGAGAATTTCTTTCGTCTTTTAGACTGAATAACATTCCATAGTATGGATATACCATGTTTTGTTTGTCCATTCATCTGCTGATGCACATTTGGATTGTTTCCACCTTATGCCTTTTGTGAATAATACTCCTATGAACATTGGTGTACAAATACCTGTTTGAGTCCTGCTTTGCATCTTTTTTTTTTAGCTTTCTACTCAGAAGTGAAATTCCTGAATCATAAGGAAATTCTATCTGAAATTTTTTGAGGAACTGCCGTAGTGTTTTTCACAGGAGCTGTACTATATTATATTCCTAACAACGATGTGTAAGTTTATTATATGCAAAAGTCCCAATTTCTCTAATTCCTTGCTAACATATTATTTTGTTTGTTTATAATAGCCATTCTTCTGACTATGAAATGGTATCTCATAGTGATTTTGATATGCCTTTTCTTTTTTTTTTTTTAAGATTTTATTTATTTTTTTGTCAGAGAGAGAGAGATCACAAGCAGGCAGAGTGGCAGGCAGAGGCAGAGGGAGAAGCAGGCTCCCTGCCGAGCAAGAAGCCAGATGCGGGACTCGATCCCAGGACCCTGGAATGATGACCTCAGCCGCTTAACCAACTGAACCACCCAGGCGTCCCTGCATTTTCTTAATAATTAACAATATTCAAAATCTTTCCATAGGATTAGTGGCCATCCGTACATCTTCTTTGGAGAAATATCTATATGAATCTTTTAGCCATTTTTTAATGGGTTGTTTGTATTTTCGTTGTGGAGTTGTAGAAGTTCTTTAGAAATTGTGGATATTTGTCTCTTCTCAGTTATAATGTTACAAACATTTTCTCCCACGGTTTGCCTTTTTATACAGTCAACAATGTCTTTTGATGTATAACACTTTTAAATTTTGATGAGATGCAATACATCTGTTTTTCTTTTGTTGCCTTGTACTTTTGATGTCATAATCAATAAATTGTTGCCAAATCCAATGTCATGAAGATTTACCCTTAGGTTTCTTCTAAGAATTTTATAATTTTAGCTTTTACATTTAGATCTTTGGTCCATGTTGAATTAATTTTTGTATATGGTATAAAGTAAGGGTTCAACTTCATTCTTTTGCGTGTGAATATTTATTTTTCCCAGCACCATTTGTTGAAAAGATGGTTCTTTCATCATTGAATGGTCTTGACACCCTTGTTGAAAATTATTTGGTTATTTTTGTAGTTTCATTTCTGGGCTCTCTATTCTATTCCATCAGTCTGTATGTCTGTCTTCATACTGGGACCACACAGTTTTGATTATTAATTGCATCTTTGTAGTATTGATTGTATCTTTATAGTAAGTTTTGAAATCAGTAAGTGTGAGACCTCCAACTTTGTTCTTTTTCAAGATTGTTTTGGCTATTTGGGGTCCCTTGAGATTCCATTGCAACTTGGGGATAGATTTTCTATTTATGCAAAAAATATTGTTGGGATTTTGATAGAGATTGCATTGAATCTGTAGATCACTTTGGGTAGTATTGACATCTTAACAATATCATCTGATCCATGAACATGGGATGTCCAATTTATTTGTGTCTTCTTTAATTTCTTTCATTAACATTTTGTAGTTTTCAGTGTTCAAGTCTTCCACCCTCTTGGTTAAGCTTATTTTTAAGTATTTTTTAAACTATTGTAAATGGAATTACTTTTTTAAAAAAATGTCCTCTTCAGATCGTTCATGCTTATTGTATAGAAACAACTAATTTTTACATGTTGGTTTTGTATTCTGCAACTTTGTTGAATTCTTTTATTAGTCTTAGCAGGTTTGTTGTGGAATCTTTAAGGCTTTCTACATGTAAGGTTGCATTCCTGTGAACAGAGATAATTTTACTTCTTCCTTTTCTGTTGGGATGTTCTTTGTTTCTTTTTCTTGTCTAATTGCTCTGGGTATAAATCCCAATACTATGTTGAATAGAAGTGACAAAAGCTGACAGCCTTGTCTACCTGATCGTAGGGGGAAAACTTCACTGTTGATTATAATGTTAGCTGTGGGTTTTTCATACATGCCCTTATTGTGTTGTGGTAGTTTCCTTCTATCCCTAGTTTATTTAATGTTTTTATAATAGAATGGTGTTGAATTTTGTAAAGTGTTTTTTCTACATCATTTGAGGTAATCATGTGTTTTTCTTTATTCAGTCTGTTAATATGGCATATCACACTGACTTTCATCTGCTGAACCATCTTTGCATTCTTCCCAGGAATAAATCCCACTTGGTTATGTTGTATAATCATTTAAATGTGCTCTTGAATTCAGTTTGCTAGCATTTTGTTAGGATTTTTACATCAATTTACATAAGGGATATTGGTCTGTAGTTTTTGTTTTGCTTTTTCTTAAATTGTCTTGTCTGGTTTTGATATCAAGGCAAAGCTGACCTCATAAATTTTGTTAGGAAGTGTTTATTCCTCCTCAGTTTTTTAGAAGAGTTTGAGAAGGATTAGTATCAATTCTTTAAATGTTTGGTAAAATTCACCAGTGAAACCATCTGGTCCAGAGTTTTTCTTTGCTGGGAGGTTTCTAATAAGTGATTCAATCTTGTTAATTGTTATAAGTCTATTGAAAATTTCTATTTCTTCATGATTCAGTCTTTTGGGTTGTGTATTTCTAGTAATTTGTACATTTCATCTACTAGGATGGATTTTTGACCAATGAATATGGACAAGAAAGACTTCAAGGATACCTGCTAGGAGTTCTTGTTCTATTTTTTATATTCTTTACATACGTATCCATAGATAAATATTGCCTCATATTTTTAATATCGTTTTGGTAAGCAATTCATCTTGTTTTTACTAACCAAGCTTTGGTATATTTCAACCTCACATATAGATAAACTAATTGATAGAGATCAGGAAGTCCATGACTCTAAATTCCTAAGGCAATCCTAAATTTTTTAGTGAATTTGAGTCTTCCTTTTCTTAAGAAGGTTTGACAAGTCATTAACTAGATTATGTAAATCTTATCTGGATCATGATTTAGAGCTTTAAGAACTGCCAGAGGCTGGTCAATATAATTATAGACCTTATAAGAGGAAAAGAAGGAATATTGTCTAGGGAGAAAGATATATTTTAAAGGGGGAAGTGAAGAGAAGAGGATCTGTTGAAGATGCAGGAAAAAGAAGAGTGAGGCAAGAGGGAAGAGATGGTCAAGGTCCAAGGGTTCAGAAAGGAGGTCAACTGAGAGTTGGGTCATGAGCTAGAGAGGAGAAGTACAATTTTAATTTTAGATCCACTAAGTTGTTAGTAGTCCTTTCCAAGGTATCCTTAAAAGATGAAATTTATTTTTTTTTTTTGTCCTTTAGAGTTGTCCTGTCTTTTAGAGCATCTTCTTACCTCCCCACCCCCTGAAAAATGCTGCCTACTGATATTTATAAACTTTAAACTTTGATACCACGGCACCAGGCAAAAGACTTATCTTATTCTTGTTTCAGGTTTCCCAGAATATCATGTAAAGGGGGAGTGTGGGTGCAACTACAAACAGTGTCTGCCACAGCCCAGCAAAGTACTAATGTGTGGACTTGAATATAGTATTGTTATCTCCTCTCTTTTAATTGATCTTCACATTGAAAATATTTTGTTTGCTAAAAAAAAAAAAAGAAAATATTTTGTTTGCTTTAATGATTATAATTTGCTTTAAGAAATATAATCGAGGCAAACCAAGTTTTATGTTAATTTCTGAATCTATCCCACTTTCCAAAAAAAATACACTGCATAGATAGAAAAGTATTTGTAGGCAAACATTTTCGTAATGTTACTTAATCATGTTACCAGACCTAATGTGCTCATTTCTTAGGGTAAGAGAGTAAATAGGCAACACAGCGTTACCTCTAAGTTACCACTTGTGTATCTGAGTAAATACATGTTTATACATCTTTAATGCAAAAATTTTTAAGTTGTATTGAAATTTTGCAACTCCAAAATGACAGCATTCTTTCTAGTAATTCTGTCAACCAGTTGGCATCTGCAAGATGACTGTGATAAAATTTCATTGTGAGTCAAAGCATGTTTTTTTAACTCATGCAATGATTGTTATTGTCCTAAATTGACAGGTGAAGTATGTTGTCCAGATGAACAGCACAATCGGGTTTCCACTGGCATCGGTGACTCCTGCTGTGGCAGAATGCCTTACTCCACCTCAGGAAACCAGATTTGCTGTGCTGGGAGGCTTCATGATGGCCATGGCCAGCAGTGCTGTGGTGGACAGATTGTGAGCAAAGATTTAGAATGCTGTGGTGGAGAAGAAGAGGGCATGGCATATAGCCACCTTCCAGGTAAGGAGCCCTTGTCTACTTTTCAGTAGGTGGAAAATCTGAGAAACAGGGAGGTTGAAAAACTTGCCCTAGATATAAAGCAAATAAGGAATTAAAGCTCATGTTAATTATCTTGAATGCAAAATTTAAGTACATATTGTATCACAAATAAAAATGTAAATTCACATTTTCTATGTTCATGTGATGCATTTAATTAAAATGGATTGACGCGCTTTCCTCTTGAAAAGTGTCATATCCACTGTAAACAAAAACAAAACAAAAACACACATGAATGCATTGGTTGTGGATCAAGAGAATATTTCCTAGCATATTTTCTAGCAAACGCTAACAGTACGCAAAATTATTATGGATGACATTATGTCAATCCTTTTGCTCTGTTATTCTTTTGTAGCTATTAAATTAACACTATTTTTTTTTAGGTTTTTATTTTATTTTATCTTATTTTTGAGAGAGAGAGTGGGAGTACAAGTACAAGTAGGGGGAGCAGCAGGCAGAGGGAGAAGGAAATGCAGGCTCCTCACTGAGTGGGGAGCCCGATGCAGGGCTAGATCCCAGGACCCTGGGATCATGACCTGAGCTGAAGGCAGACGCTTAACAACTGAGCCACCCAGGCGCCCATAAATTAACACTAATTGTTAAGAACAATCATTATCATTGATGGAGTACTTAATATCAGCCAGTTGCTATGCCCAATGTTTTATACATTATTACGTCAATTAGTTTTTTTCTATTAATCTTTGTAACTATCTTACTAGATGGATACTATTATTGTCTACATTTTAAAAATGAGGAAACTGAGGCATAGAGATTAGACAGTGTCCAAGATCACATGGTAGTCAGATACAAATTTTGGGGTACCTGAAAGTTATACAATTTGGGATACCCTCTTTAAGGAAAGAAAGTAAAATGATTAAGATAAGACAAATTATAAAAATAATATTTACTTAGAAGGGGAACTAAATTATAAAAATTACAAATCAAAAAAAGGAAATCTAGCAAATCTCACTAACATAAAAATAGTATGTTTGGATTCTATAACTTCTGACATCCCTCTTTTCTCCTCCTGACACATTTAACTTATATGCTTGACCACCTCTTCATGGGACAATCATTTTGTACCATTTATCTCTAGAAAGAGAATTTATTTTTCCTGTCACGTAATTCATCAAAACATTTTTAATTATTTCAAGTTTAGGAAAGTGGCTTTAAGCTTCACAATTTATTATTGTAATATTATGTAAATGTTTAGGATTATTGTCAAATTTGGAGAAATATCTACCAAGGATCTTTCTAAGATTTAAGGGCGTTTTAAGTTTTCTTGTCTTCAGGTGATTTGCAGTGACTTGTCTTAAATATTTGTTGAACTAACAACATCATTAACCAGTTTTTCATGGATATGCTTATTATATGATTGAATTTGAGTTATACATTATCATGATGTCACTATTTTATCTACACATCAGCAAAAGTATAAATTTTTCCAATATATTTATGAGCTACCTCTCTTCATAATTTGTAATAATTTATGCTTCAATCCTAGATCCATCATTTTCTTTTAATAGTTTACTACCTTTGTTATAATTTAAAATTTATTTTGCTATAATTCTCTTCTAGATGTAAGAATATTTCAAGTGATTCTGTTGTTCAGTTTTACAACTTTTGTTTCATATTCCATTAATTTTTCTGTCTGATCTTTCTCTTTCTTTAAAGCTTCCCTTTATATGCATCCAAATTAGGAGTCTGTAATTTCTCACATTCGTTATCTTCCCAAATTGCAGTTAAAATGGTCTATTCAAGCCTTAATGACTTTTTTATAGAGGTGACAGAAGTCATATAAACATAGCTACTGAACCCAAACTTAATATTTCCCCAAATCAACTTCCCTTTAGTTAGATTTCAAAAACGTACGTGGTCACTCTCCTATTTTAATCAATACAAGGATACATAAGACAGAAGGCAGGTTAAAGGGGCAAGAGACAGATACCATAACAAATTGTAGTTAAACATTATACATTTGCTAATTTTATAAAAATATATAACTGTGCCTACCTTGAAGGGGGCTCATGTAAGCAAAGGGCCCTGAAATTCAAGCTTCATCAGCTTCAGAGTAAATCTGCTTGTGTAACTAGCAAGTGTTGGAACTCCAGGCCTTCTCTGAGCATTATTTCAGGACATCATTATATCTTGATGCAGACGAACTATGAATTCCCTGTTGTTTTTCTATAATTTCTTCTTTTTAAAAAAACCATCAAAGTGTTACCCATAATATCAGTAATAGTTACTTAAATTATTGTAGTGTTATTGTTAAATACCATATTTTTTAACACGTTCTCTTCTATGTAAAGTTCTGATGAAAATTGCTAAGAAGAACACTTCAAGAAAAAGACTAATCAATCAAAACAATTTTAAATGTATCAATCCTATAGGTGCCTGAATCTTGTGCCTTAACAAGAATACTAGACTCTTGGTATTTTCATAGCCCTTAAATATATAAGAAATGCTTAATTATATTATTCACAACTAAATTTCAGTACTCCCAGTATGGGAAAGATTTTTCTCCTTCTTTGAGCCAGAAAATACTTGATTTCTAGTTTTTCACTTTATCTTTGGACAACCATCAAGTGTGTTTCCAAGGCATTTAGTTTTCTATAAAGTTATAAATCATCCCTCTGGATCCATACTATATCCACCTATGCATTCTTTTTTAATCCAACCCAGTGGGGCATATTTAGAGAAAGATTTTAATATACATTTATATATATATATATATAATTTATATATTTTAATATATTAAAATAAAATTAATATATTTTAATATTAACAGTATTGTCAAACTATTTGATAGTCCCATGTGATTTTGTTGCTCTGCATCAACTCTTCAGAAAATTGTGACGATGGATAGTTGTCCTATATACAACAGAATTAGGTTTCAATTAGGACACTTTCACTGACCCCCCAAATTTAAGGATTACTTCCAATACATGGCACAGGACTCCTGGATCTTCAGTATAAGGTAACAAGAAAGGTGACTTTGCCAGGTAAAACCAAGAAACAAAACCAAAAACTAACTTGCCAAGGTTTTTTAAAATGGATGATGCATTAAATCATATGATATACAAAAGTTCAGTGTAGGCACATAGTCCTTTCAAAAAATTTCCATGAATTGTAGCCTTAAGAAGTTAGTGTTCTAAAGATAGCTGAAGTCCAGTCAAGGAATCCAGCCTGGTCAAGTGTCTCCTGGACACTGCTTATTGGCTAAAAGATGTACACGATGATCAGGAGACAAGATACAACTATGACAAAAAGTAAACAACATTCTGTGTTCACTATTTGCAAAGCAGAGTTCTATGTACTTCCTATACATCAACGCATTTATAACACACTTAAACCTCTCAGCAACCCTATGAGGTAAGTACTAATGTTCTCTCCAATTTCAAGATGAGGAAATGGAAGCACTTCTCACAAAAGTGAGAAACTGTCCCCAGATCACAGAACTAGCAAGTGGCTGCATTACATCAGGTAACATTAATTGCTATTATAAATGAAACCCCAAATTTGTAAAGGCTCAAATACAATAAGGGTTTACTTTTTCTTATATAATAGCACGGAGATATGAACCTATCTGCAGGGTAGCTCTCTTTCCTAGCTGTGAGCGACCTGTTGAACCACCAGATTCTATGGTCACCTGGGAGTTGTATCCATTTCTGCAGCCAGAAGGGGAAAAGAGCATAGAATAACATGTGTCTGAGTTTTTTTTTTTTTTTTTTATTTGCCAGGTCTAGGAATAGCAAATATTTTAATTAACATTTCACTGAACTAGAACTCAGCTGTCAATACCTAAATGCAAAGGAGGC
Organism: Potos flavus; assembly: GCA_028534135.1. Classification (NCBI taxonomy): domain Eukaryota; kingdom Metazoa; phylum Chordata; class Mammalia; order Carnivora; family Procyonidae; genus Potos; species Potos flavus. The sequence goes on along the minus strand of CM052893.1, from coordinate 45,783,375 downwards.
TGGGAGATTTGCCTGTGAATTCTTGCCACTGTGGCTAAGAAAGGATTCTAACTCCATCCAAATGGTGACAGAGTCCATGTTCTTAACTTCTTTGATCACTCTGATAGTTGGAGAAGCATTGGATACTCTCCAACCCAAGCCATAGCAATGTTTGTCGGGTCTACTAAGCAGGGCCAGTATAATAAACTACCAAGTTGCAAACATCTTCTGGAAGACTGGGAAAAAAGAGGCATTATAAACTCTGCCCTTTGTACACCCAATGTATGCCAAAGTTAGAAGACGGGGTACTACATATGAGTGCTAAGCCTTGAGACAGGGACTTTTAAAGAATGATCTGGGACTTCTAAGGGTCTCTTTGCAGAAAGATGTTTGCAGATGGTCTGTGAGATCAAAATGATTTTCATAATAATACTAACTTATTATATGCCTTTTTCAATCTCATTCTCTCATGAGTATGCAGTGGAGTTTTTTGGAGATTACATGGCATGTGATATTGCAACAATTGAATGCAGAGGCAGGTATGAGAAGTTAATTCCTTCTAGTAAGCCAGACATTAGAGAGGCTTGCAAAAATGCAAAACAATGTCATTCTTCTCACTCACTCTTCTCAGTCTGGAAAATGTATTTATTTTTCATAAATATTTTTGTTAACATGTTATATATTTATTATTATTTAAATGAATTAATAAATACATATTTCAAAAAATTATGTTTTAGACTCTAATCCAATATTTATCAGCAGATGTAACCCACATAAACAAAAGCTATTTGAAGTCCTCAATTATTTGTAAAAGCGTAAAGGGGTCCTGAGACCAAACTTTGTGAATTGCTGCTTTAAGGCATGGTTATTATGTGTACTGGAAAATCATGGCACTTAGTTAGTTACCCTGTGCTATAATTAACCAGTTGAGTATTTCCTCTTTTAGATGAATAGCTAAAAATACATCCCTTAAAGACAGAACAATGGATGCCAGGTTTAAGGGATGCAAAAGCGTTGCCCCCTCCATACCATAATGAGTCAGAGTTTTAACATAACAACAAAAATGTCTCATTTTAGCACCTGTTCATCTGTTCCTTTTTTTTTTAGTCAATTGCCATATTCCTTCATTTGATAAAAATGTATTGTGTAGTGACTATATTCAATACACTATTCTTGGTACTTTGTGATTGTAAAAATCACTGATTCCATTTTTATCCTTAAGGACTTATAATCTAATCAAGGAGGAAAGCTCCTATAAGGTTAAACACAGTCCATCAGAGAGGGATGAACACAAGTATATTCTTAAGACTGAGAGATCACTGCAGTCAAGGTGATGGAAAAAGCTAAACCATTAGATTGGAACCTCAAATAATGTGTAAGATTTTGAGATGTGTAGATGGAAGAAGGACATTTCAGCTAAAGGGCATAGCTTGAGCCAAAGTGTGAAATTGGCAATCTGTGAAGTATGTCCAAGTAGTTGTGAGCAGTTGGGTTTGTTGGAGGGATCCACTGTGTGTAAGGAAATAGAGGGAGATATGTCTGAGTAGGCAAAAGGATCTGAACATTATTTAGTAACCAAGGAAAGGTCAATGTGATGATAAGAACTGTGATTTAAGGCAACAAACTAGATTTTGGTGGCAAATGGATGTGAAGGAGAAGGAAAGATAAATCAGAACACTATTGCCAAAAAATAAAGCATATCTGTTTTAAGAAATGAAGTAGAGATAACTTTCCACTGGGACAATGGCTCCTAATATTTTGGGGGCTATACACTCCTTAAGAATCTTTTAAAAGTTACAAAGCCTCACTGCAAATACTACACAGAAATTTGCTTGCAATTTCATACACCCCTAAAGTCCATCCTTGGGCTCCAACTTCAGAATCACTCCTTACTGACTTCACTGTGATTTTCCACGCTTGTCAAATATTTCTTAAGCAAATCGCGACATTACGCAGCTCCAGTGAATCAAGATTCGCTCTAGAGTTTCTCATGGCATTCTGCAATTCTGCCAAGGCTGGTAATCATGGTGGACGAAAGGAATGGTACTTATAAAGAGGAAAAGACTCGCTTTTTATTCTCTTGACCTTCCTGCAGGTTTCAGTGAAAATAGACACGTTCCACCTGTCTTTTTCCTCTCTCTGCTACCGCTCCCTCCTGTCGCCCCTAATGACTGTGACCTCAGTGACCTTCCAGAATATCCATATGGTCCTTTTTCTCCTCAACCAAGCAACACCATACCTGCTACACGAGGGTTTGGATCTCATAATATTGTTCCTAAGCCTGGCCTCTCTCACTGTCTGGCATTGTGTGCCTGCCATAAGACCGGGCTGGCTCGTAAAACATCTCTTTATGTACTTTATTACTTAAACTCTTTTATTTGCCTGCAGGAGCCCTTTAACAAAATCACATTGAATTGACTTTCTCACACCAAATCAAATCTCCCTGGTCCCAGTTCAGTTGTCTTTGTCAATATGTATTTTATAAATGGAGTGAATTAACAGATGCTGTTGGAACAGAAGTGCTGGGGTAGCGTTTATGTTTTTACTGCTCTCTCTGGGCAGATGAGTTGTGTAGGAGTGTAATACAGGTACCTCGGGATGAAAGTCATGCTCATCATTGCACTGGATATGTATTCTTAACCATTTTCTTTGGATGTATTTTAAACCTCTTTATTACTCTTTTTATTCTTAGTGTTTGCTTGTATGGTTTTATCATTTATGCCACTAATCTTGGATTGGACTTGATTATATCTTTTAGCATAAAGAGACGAACATTAAAGTCTCTCTATCATTCAAAGACCCCAGGATTTTTTGTTAGCCGTGAGAAACTGATCATGACATACCTTTGGAACATACTGCCTGATCTCTATTATGAAGGTTGTCCATGCAGCCTTGGATAGGAAAATCTGGGTTGAAACTGCTTTGTAATAGAATACTGAGTTTCCATTTCCTGGAGTCGGACTTGTGCAGAACGATTGGCTACTGCTATTTGTTATAGAACACAGGATCTGGAAACTTTGCAAAGAGGGAAATATAGCACAGAAATCCATTGTGGAAGAGCTGTACTAAAGAATATTTTCCAGAAAGATTTTCATGTGACATGATGAATTTTTGAAAGATGTAATGTAGAAAAAAACGCATCTCAACGATTTGGGGAGCATTTTTGCTCTACCCTTTCTTTGTCAGTTTTGTGGTGGTAAGCCATGGGGCCATCTACTGGTGGAGACAAGCATGCATTTCTTTTCTTTCGTATTATGCCACCAATTTTATAAGTTTGTCCTGAGAACGACTAATCACAAAACTTTTTTTCAGTCTTACCGGCCTAAAATATAGTCCCTTGGCTTAAAATGTCCCCATGAACAGTCCCAGAGTTGCACATTAATTTGTCATGTTCTAGACTTCGTTCTTTCCTATTTCACTGTTTTTATCTCACAAGCATGATTCGTAATTCTTGGTCTTTTTTTCTAGAAAAATGGAACACCTGTTTTACAGAATTAACAATTTAGAGATACATCAGGACTATATGTTTATAAATGCTTTCCTTGTCAGCCCTGGCCATTAAATGAGTATTAGTAACATATTGAAACTATTCATGATATTGTGAGTAAAAGATCCTTTCCTTCACTGTTTTCTCAGTTGTATCCAATAAAATGGAAGCTATCTGTTGGATATATATTCTGTTTGGGAAGATAAAATATATTGCAGTTTGATATCAAAAATAAATATCTAATAGCTCTATGTGTATTGTACCACTTTGGTAACATCTGTCCAAAAAGAATCTTCACCTTTGTACAAATTTAAAGAACAGCCTCTGGAAGAATAGATCGATCCATCAACAGTAGATCGATCCACGACCTGTTTTGTTTTTCTTTTGGCATATTTAAAATTGTGCATTCTGTGTGTCAAAGTTCAAAAGTCAAGTGCTACATGTGATAAATTAGGCAGGGGTCAAAAGTTATTGCAATGCAGTTTCAGAAGATTGTCTGTCTCTGAATTTGCAGCTCATTCATGCTGAAGTGATGCACTATGGGAATTACTACCAAACTCTGCTCTGCAACATCTGCTCTCCCTAAGTGAGTTAGTGCACGTCAGACATCTTTATGTCAGAATATTGCAGTGATGGATGCAGTCTTCAGAAAATGCTGCATAAAAATCTGGTGTGCCGTTCTGGCCATTAAGTGAAATTACTATTTAAATTAATGGCACTGTCACAGTTTATCTGTGCAAAGAATGAACGCTGATTAGGGTATTAAGTAATTAGCAATTTATCACACTGGAACAAGGTTGATAATAATTAAAGAAGTAATGGTTTACCAAAGAAACTAGAAAGAGAGTCACTTCTTGTTATGAGAGTGGAATCTTGGCTGAAAATTTTAATTCAGTGAAACAAAGATGAAGCTCTTTGTGAAAGAAAGCAGCCCTTTTTTTTTTTTTCCTAGTGTAAAAACAGTTCATTATCAAAATTTTAGTTGACCTGTCAAAAGTCCCTCAGAGCGATCAGATGACTGATTAGGAGTTTTGAATTAGGTCAATGTCTGCATTTTGATTTTATACTTACAGCACAGTGAAACCATCAAGTAACTTGGGAGTAGAGGGGGAGAATGTATTCTGCTCCCTAAAGGGCCAGTTTTCAGTTTTCAGATTGCTCTTTAAAATGGAAACATGAATTATTTTAAGAAAACTGCTAGAGAAAAAAAAAATGACGGTAAAAAACCCAAGGTTGTATTTAAATGTCTGATCAGAAGGCAGCGGGAAAAAAAAAATGTCCACACAATACAGAACTTGAAGCTCTAGATGTTTCTTTTCATTGTGCATATGCACGTGTGTGTAACACGTTGCTTTTACCATTTTATCATAATCAAAACTCAGATTACAAGGATAGCTCTGCTGTGTGTATTTATGTGAAAAAAATTCTTTCCTGGAAATGTTAAAACAACAAAAATTATTAATAAAGCACCAAAGAAAACAGTTTACTTTTAAACCAATTACTTTGAACAGTTACCACACTTAGATGGCATGCAGAAACTCCATTATGATCAACATACATCATCTTAAAATATTGGGAGGTATTTTTCAAAGTGGAAAGATCAGTGAGAGAGTTCTTTGGAGTCATGTGTGGCTAAATATATTTCTTAAGGTATGTACCAAGCCAGTGTCTACTTTCAATAATTTTTTTAAAATAAAAAGCACTTAAAACTCACTGGTCTATTATTAGGAGTGTCTTTCATAATGTAGGTGTTTGTACAGGACCGGAACAAACAATTCAGGACCCCAGGGCACTTTGAAGTTGAGGTTCTTTATGTTATCAGTCAGGACTAATAATAAATAAACAAAATTCTAATTAAAATAAATCATTCATCACACTGTGCTACTTTATCACTGGATATAAATTCTGATATAGCACTGTGACATGGGGTGTAGGCACCTTAATTTCTGGCTTAATCTGACTCTAGAGAATCGTTTATTCAGTCTTCTATATTTTATTTTCTGCCGTATCTCTTCTATGGCAAGATCTAAATGATGTGAACACAGGCAGTTAAACTGAATTTGGTGCAAGAAAGGAGGTTCATTGGTGTGAAAGGCACACATGTCTTTCCTCAACAAGTGGCAATCAGTGTTCCCCCTTACAGGGTCTTTCTGTCACTGCCTCCAACCTCTTATCCATGTCCAGGGATGGGTCTAGAATACAGTGCTGCTCAAAAAATAGTGGCCAAATTGTTCACCTGATCAGTGAGCAAGCTCAGCTAGTTTTGAACAAATCTATCTCATGAAGAAAGAATGGTTACCATTGCTGCTGGCTTCACAAGACGCAAATATGCACCCTTGACAAAGCCAGGCAAAAACTTGTAAGACTCCTACCACAGCATCTCCGATGCCAGGATGGTCCTACCTCTCCTTCTGTTCAGGCTCTCATCCCAGAGTGCCTCAGTGACCTTTTCTCCCTTGCGCATTTCTAGAGCTTTCCCTTGACCTCCCATACTTTATCCCTTCTCCTGCAAGACGATGTTATCATCACAAAATGGGCAGGTAATTCTCATGACAGAAATCAGGGCTTTTTTTTATGGAGCTTGGGAGAAGTCTGGCTCTGCTGAATGATTTTGGAACACTTCCCCCTGTGTGTTCTTTACCTAATTAGTGTCTAGTGCTCTTGGTAAGAAGGACCCCTCACTGCACATTTAAATCACCTTGTAGGGAAATGCTACCTTAGGTATTGTACCATTTCAGCAACTGCCTAAGTCTGACATTTTTATACCAAACTTTACAGCAGTCTCCATTTTCTTCCTTTTTTTTATTTCGTATTCATATATAACATTTTATTGTTGCAGGGATGTTCTGTTGTGGGCAGGATTATGTGAATATGTCAGATACCATATGCTGCTCAGCTTCCAGTGGAGAGTCTAAAGCACATGTTAAAAAGAATGACCCAGTGCCAGTAAAATGCTGTGAGACTGAACTTATTCCAAAGAGCCAGAAATGCTGTAATGGAGTTGGATATAATCCTTTGAAATATGTTTGCTCTGACAAGATTTCAACTGGAATGATGATGAAGGTAATAGATAGAAAACCTCTCAGAGGTGCTGATTTGACAATGGAAAGAGAAATACATTGTTCATAACTATTTTTCTAAAATAGGAATATAAAAACTCCTGTGTGCATTATTCATTTTCACATTACATCCATATTAATACCAAATGAGTTCGCTGTGATTGATGTTATTGCAATGAATTCTAAAGGAATTAATAATGATTAGCTGTTCTCAGGAAGCTTTACCCAGCACTTCAGATCAGTGCAGGACCGAAAGTCTGTGTGCCGAAAGAGCCAGCACTTGTCAGCTGGGACCTCTGCGTCGTGCCATTTTATGTCCATGGGTGCTGGAGATGGAAACGGAGAGAAAGCCTGCCTTCTTCCTCTGGGCCTCTAACCATAATCCAACAGTTTCCTTTGATAGAGACTTTAGATCCAGCAAATTCACTCGTGCTTATATCCTGTTCCTTGACACAGCGGAAGATCAGCAAATGCCTGCCAACCGTGAAAGTAAACAGGCCTCTGAGTGTACCATTTGTTTGGATGTTGAGATGCTTCACGGACTGACATGTCATGTTTTGTTAGTGTTAAACTTGACCCAGGGCTCTCTAGAAACCTACCATTTTAAGGAACGGATGGTGGGCTTTGAAAAACCAGACACCCTACTCTGTTCTGTAGCAATCTGCTATTAGGAGATGGCTGCAAATGGGTGGGTCATAGACAAGGGAAGGGCTCTTGCCGACGGACGCAACTATTCGGTCATTGTGTAGACACCATATACGAGGGATGTAAAGTAACTCTTGAGATTGTTAGGGTCCTAGCAAGCACTTTGCAACAATTAATATTAAGACAATTCATAAAGTTATTAAAGAGAATAAGTACTTTATAAAGTGAATTATCATACAAAATACCCGTCAGAAATAGTTTTTCATCTACGAAATTTTTTTTAGAAATTGGTCTGACCTATACACAACTTTAAAATAGCTGATTCTAGGGATGCCTGGGTAGCTCAGTCAGTTAAGTGTCTGTCTTCAGCTCAGGTCATGATCTCGGGTCCTGGGATCGAGTCCTGCATCAGGCTCCTTGTTCAGCAGGGAGCCTGCTTCTCCTTCTCCCTCTGCCTGCTGCGCCCCCTGCATGTTCTCTCTCTCTCTCTCTCTCTCTGGCAGGGAGCCTGCTTCTCCCTCTCCCTTTGCCTGCTGCGCCCCCTGCATGTTCTCTCTCTCTCTCTCTCTCTCTCTCTGGCAAATAAATAAATAAAATATTTTTTTAAAAAATAGCCAATTCTATGAAAGAAATCTATCCAACAATATACACCCAAAGTTTACCCAGGCCAGTTTTTTCAGAATTTTGGACTAAGAAATTTTTCTGAAATATAGAGTCTTAAAAAGCTGGTGATGTTGCAAGGACATGACTCTTTTTTTTTTTTTTTAAGATTTTATTTATATGAAAGAGAGAGAACAGAGAGTGCAAGCAGTGGGGACAGGGAGGGGGAGAAGGAGAGGGAGAAGCAGACTCCCCGCTGAGTGTGGAACCTGATGCAGAGCTCAATCCCAGGACCCCGAGATCGTACCTGAGCCAAAGGCAGATGCTTAACCAACTGAGCCACTGAGGCACCTTGCAAGGACATGTCTTTAAAATGACCAGTTAAGAAGCGTCTATGTAGAAAACTCTTAAAGGGACCTTATATGTGAAAAATGAAGATAGAAAACCTGTTTCAAAAATGACCCTACTGCTCACAACTATTTATTTCATTACCGCTCAGCCACATTTGTTTCCCAGACATCTCATTTTGGTTCCAGGAAGATATAGCTACTACTATGCAAGGACAATGTTCAGGCTATATCCATGATCTTTTAAATTGACTTAACTTGGCTTTAGGAAGGCCAATTAACAATCATATTGAATATTCATATTTAAATTATTATTATTAGGACAATGTTTCTGAATGCCAAATCAAGCAGTGTGTTATAGGTAAAGTTCAATCTATGGATTGCATTTTGTTTCCTGAAGACCTCTTTCTTGGAGACTTCTATATCCTGCTCCAATCAGGACTGGACCATTGTGGGATTTCTCCCCTGCAAGTCTTCTCTAACTGTGGGTTTGGGAATCCCTTTTACTTCTCTCCTGTGTTGGTGTCCCTGTGTTCTCAATCCAAGCGTCCCCTTTTCTTGCTTTATTGCTTTTTTTTGGAGAAATATCATTTTGGGTATAGGTGCATAAAAGGAAAATTTTTTGAGAGCTCGACATTTGAAATGATCATTTTTCGAGCCTCCCAGTGGATTAATAGCTTGTCTAGGTAAACAATGCAAGGTTAAAAATTATTCCCACTGAGGATTTTGACATCATGTCTGCATCTTTAAACTTTCATTGCTATTCTGATTCCTGTTTCTCCCTAGGTACCCATGTTTTTTTCCTATGAAAGTTTTTAAGACATTCTCTTTATTCTGTTTTCTAAAATTTCATTTAAAAAATAAAATTTCATAACAATATACCTCTTTGTGGATGATATTATTATTACTCATGATGATGTACTTTCTGTGAACTTTTTCAGTGTAAAGTCTCATGACCTTCAGTTCTGGAGAATGTTATTTTGTTATTTCTTTGATAATTTGCTCTCTTTTTAATCTCTGTTTTTACTGGTAAGTTTGGTGTTAGACTTCCTATACCAATCTTCCCATCTTTTCTTTTTATTTCTTGACTATTGATTAGTTAACTCTTCATCTTTTTCAGCATGATCAGATTTTGCCTTAGCTTCATCATCCAACCTTTCTATTGATTGATTTTTTTAGCTATCATATTTTTTATTTTTTAGGTTTTGGGTTTTTTTTTTAGTTTTTCAGGGTTCTTTCTTTTTTACTGGCTGTTATTTATTCATGGCATCCCACTCTTGTTCCATTCGTGGGATACCTTTTTTATCATTCTGGAAATACTAATTCCATTGTTATTGTTGTGTATTGTTTATTTACTTTATTCCTTGAATTGTCTCATTTGTTTGGTACTATTTTAGTTTTCTTCTTTGCCTTGCTTTGTTTCTGCTCCCTCTCAGTTCTTTTTTCTATGTTTTTAGATCTGTTTCCATGACAGGCTGAGTGAGAGCTCATTGTGCAGAGGCATCCGTTAGTGTGGAGCGCACAGTAGCCTAATCATGTGGCAGGATGGTTTTGTGTCAGGGAGTCACATTACCAAGAATCCTTAGAAGATATGCTAATTAACTATCCTTAATAATCCAACCAGATCAGGATATGACATATGCCTGGCTGAGAGCATACAGGGAATCAGTAGGAAAGGGGACTGGGATTCTCACTGTGCAATATGCAGACTTGTATTTGGTTTTCCCACTCTGGCTCCTGGCCTGTATCTTCCAACTGACTCTCTCTGTTCCTTTTAATTTCAGCAAACCTTTTCTAAGCTTATCTCATTTTGTAACACTTTGCCAAAATGCAGCTAGGAGCAACACAAGCCTACTGCTAATGTTCTAGATTATAGAGTGCACTCACATATGGAATGGGTCAATAGAATAAAAGTTAAAAAAATTTTTTTCACATTGCAGTGCAATGTGAGTTAGACAGCTCTCCTCCAAGGAATGTCTTGGGAGCCCAATCCCCTTCCATCTTGGCTTCACACACGACCCTCAGATTGCAATGGAAAAGAGGAGAGAATGGATGATTATATGTGTATAGGTCTCACCTGGATGCAAAAATACATCCTTTCTGTAGAGTTAAGTACATGGACATTTCTAGTCATGTGGCTTTTCCTACTCAGTTGGACTTGAAAATCTAGTATTCCTAGGAGAAAAAACAAAATAGACATTACTGGGCACATGGTATTGTCTCTGCCACATTCATCCACTTCCTAGCTTCCAAAAATGTTTGAGCTGTCCTGTGGGTATTAGTTCCCTTCCTGTTTCCTTGGACTTTTTATATTCCTTTACTGTCATTTGGTTGGGCTTTAAGAAGAAATGAAGCTAAATGCAGGTGTTCACGATATTCAAACGGAAATCCTACCATAGTTTTCTGAAGCAGATTTATTTTGACAGCCTTTGGGAGAATAATTTAACGTGTACGAGGTAAGAGAGATTGAATGTAGATCAATTTTAAACAGCAAAAAATATTGTTAAATACATTATGCCATCTACGGTGCCTGGGTGGCTCAGTCAGTTGAATGTCCAATTCTTGGTTTCGGTTGAGGTCATGATATTAGGGTCGTGAGATGGAGCTCCAGGCCAGGTTCCCTCCTCAGTACAGAGTCTGCCTGAGATTCCTTCCCCTCCGCCTCCTGCCCCCACACCTGTTCCTTCCCCTGTTCATGCTCTTTCTCTAAAATTTAATTAATTAATTAGTTAATTAATTAATTAAAGCAAGCCAGCCAGCCAGCCACCTATGGAAAGGAAAGATGAGGGAAAGTTTTGCATTACAAAAATGTTGTCTTATTTTTATCTTCTGTAATCTGCGATGATGAAGTATTTCATTTTCTGAGATTAGAACACACTTGTACTTACCAATAACTATAAAAATCCAGAGATTCATCACAGAAAAGGTTTACACATGTAAATAATAACTGTAATGAGATATATAGGTATAGATAAGTATAATAATAATAACTATAATGAGAGTTCATGAAATATTTAGATTTTCTAAAACTTGGACAAGGAATACTTCTTAGAAGTCCAACTTGCCCTACAGCACAAAAGTGCAGATTCTCAAATATCTCATTATTTTCCCTAAAGCTCCATTAGGAAAGTGTCAAAGTAACAATAATAAAATAATTACTCCTGCTTTTATTTATATTTAAATTATAATGTAAATTATATTTAACTTAAATTAATTTTTATTTATATTTATTTTACATAATTTTATATAATTATTTTATATAATTTAATTTATATAATTAAATTATATAAATTTATATTTAAATTATTAAAGGAACTGAGGCTTCGAGAGTGTATGTGACGTGCTCAAGGTCACAAAAGTAGGAAGTGGCAAAACTGGACTCTGAATCCAAATCTGTGTTGTCCATACCAAAACTACTCTTTCTAGTATACACACCGCCTTCATTTTTTTTCATAAATCTTGAGACATTTATTCATGAGCTAAGTGGGAGAAAATTTCATTTTCATCTTGTAAAAACCTGCCCCACATACATCTAAATGTAAATTTTAAAAGATTTATTTATCTTAGAGAAAGAGAGTGCATGTGCATTGGGGGAAGGGGCAGAGAGAGAGAATCTCAAGCAGACTCCCTGCGTGCACAGAGCCCCAGGCAGGGCTGGATCCCACAGCCCATGAGATCAGGACCCATGAGATCAGGACCCATAAGATCATGTGCTAAGCTGAAACCAAGAGTCTGATCCTCAACCAACTGAGGCACCCAGGCGCCCCTGTCCAAATGTAATTTTTAAATCTCCTTCTCCCCACCTCCACCACTTAGGAAACCAAAGACTGCGAGACTCTCTGCCCAGCGTCTCTGGAAGCCACAGCATACTGTGGCAGGTGTGACTTCAACTTTACCAGCCACATTTGTACTGTGATCAGAGGACCTCACGATTCCCCCAGCAAGGAATCAATAGAAGAAATATGCTCTTCTGCTGAAGAGACTGTTCACACGGGAAATGTAAACACGTTCTCCTTCACAGGTAACAGAAACTGAGCCACCTCTCCGCAGCTTAGTAGGGATAGTGAAAAGCTGCAGAAAATGCAGATTTGTTTCATTCTGATGTCATCCCCCTCCTTAGCCTAATATCAATTAATTTCATCATACTATGGGCTAGCTAGTTACAAGGTAAATAAAGGCACACTTTGGATCTGTTCAAAGTTAGTAGTTTAAAAAAAATGTAAAGTCTAAATTTAGACAAAGGTATGTACTATTTTTAAAGTAAACACATAGAAAATCCAGAACAGGGAAATAACTTATGTGTTCTTTAATGGTGTATCCAGTTAATCATCAGTGAGACCAATTTTCTTTCTTAAGTGTGAATTTCAATAAATGCAAAGAATGAATGTTGCTGTACCTATAGGCAGAAGAGAGGAAGAAACTTGTCCGATCACCAGTAAGACCTAGCAGCATTATTCTGGGGAGGAGCATAAAGTATCTCTTTCCTGATCTTGGGTCTGGGTCTGGAGACTGCACTTTCCCATAGCCTGGTGTCGCTGCTAAATAGCCATCATCTTAGGAACAATAACCTTCACAATTATTGAAAATATTAATTTTCAAGCCCCATCTTGGCCCTACTGAATTCCTCCAAAATAGTGGTTCTCAAGCTTGGCTAAGCTGAGTGTAAAAACACTGTAAAGTTTAAGATCATCTCCAAAATAGTTCTGCCCTCTATTAAATTTTTATTATTTGTCCATTTACTTAAGTCTCCACAGAGTTTGTTTCTGCCTTTTGAAAACTTAAGTGCGTATGTGCCTCTGTGTGTGTGTGTGTGTGTGTAGCTTTATGTATATGCATATATATATATCATCTGTCATCTAGAGTCAAACAGAATACATTTAAGTGACATAATTCAAGGAAGATAAGGTTAAATAACAAAAAAGTGCTCTGTTCCATCATGACTCACCATTCTGTCTTACTTAACCGATGGTGGGTGATAATGGCAAACCTTAAGATTGCAAAAAAATAAGGCAAGATGCTGGAGTGAGTGGGATAGATTAAAGAGGGAAAGCAGGTAAAAAGGTAAGGTTCCAGTGATGTGCTAGATGCTTTAAAACGTTACCTTAATTTACCCACAAAGCAATCACGAAAGTATGATCACTTAATAGTTGAAGAGACTAAGGGTCAGATCTATAAAAGTAACTTGCTAACAGAAGATGTCAGATTTAAATCATGTCGCCTTCAAGACCAGAAGATTTAGAAAACTCTGCGTGGTATAAGAGTGTTCCAAACTTCCCTCAAGCTATTTCTTCCACCTGAAATGTCCTTCTTCATCATTCCCAGGGTGTAGCTGCACATTCTTGCCCTCAGTGCAGGCTTCTCAAGCCCAGTCCCTCTCTCCTCTCACACATCAGCATGACGTTCACTTCTACCTTGTGTCATGTGAATGTGGACCCTTGTTCCATCTCTCCTACGAGACTGAAATAGCTGTATGAACAAAATGCCCTTGCTTCACTTTATCTCATTCTTGGATTAACACACTTTAAGCAAACAAAACAAAACAAAACAAAAACATTTATTGGAATGTATTTAATTAGGAAATTCCTCAGGATAGAGAACAATTCGTTAAACCCTCCAATTTCCTTCCACTCCCAGCTATAGATTTAAGGACACTCATTTCCATATTAGTGGGTTTGGTCCAGATGCACATGATCCAAGAGAATTCCATACTTTTATCTGCCTTTTGAAGTCAAGGTCAAGATTTTGAAGGTCCTTGAATATATATTTGTAATAGCCCTCTCCAGAAGAAAATAGATGTTTAACTTATTTAAACATCCATATTTCAGATTGCTTTGTCTACCAAAGAATACTATAAATTGAATATGAAAAATAACAAAAGTTTCTCTTCCAAGAAGAAAGCAAGTTTCCTAAATCATGCTAAAACAAGTTATACTGAGGCAAATTTGGACTCAGAAGTCCACCTTTCTTAGAAATTTACAATTAAAAGCTAAACAACACCAGGACTCACCCAAATTCATTTATGCATACAATCATTTCATTTATCAAAAAATATTTCTTAAATTTTTACTAATAACCAGTCACTACACTGGGCCCACCAGCTATGAAAACAAATAAATAAGAATTCCCATCAGGGATTTGAAGCCCATACGAACAGACAGGAACAAATATAAGTACCCTGTAATGTCTGTGAAATATGTCTGTGTAAGAACTGTGATAGAAGTAAGCATAGGATGCTTTTCAAGGGCATTGCAAGGACATCTAACCCAGACTGAAGAGGTTAGGAAAGACTGCGAAGGATATGCCTGAGCTGGGAACTGAAGAACAAGTAGAAACGTATCAGTTTAAAGGAAGGGAAGCCAGTCAGAGAGGGCAACATGTGCAAAGCACAGGAAGTGAGACAAAGCCCAGTAAGATGTGAAAAACAAGCCCCTTGATATGCATGTAGCAACATGTAGAAGAGGAGAAATCATGGAGATGAGGCCAAAGAGCAAGGGTCAGCAGATGAAGGCCTTTTGTGCTACACTAACCAGGCAGCAATGAGTGGATATTAAAGTTTTTAAGCAATACAATGACACAATCCCGTATATACATTTTTGAAGAAATACTCTTATCAGCTGAAGAAATGATTGCAGACAAGTATGAATAGGACATTTAAGCCATTAACAAGTAAAAATTGAATGAGCATACCCCCCAAAAGCAAAACCGTCTGTTATTTGAAGACTAGCCCCATATAACATACGTAATGATTTTGAGATAAAAAAGGATATTTTATTTTCTTTTTTTAAGAAAGTTGGAAATTCTGACAAAGAAAAAAGAACTCAGAAATGAGAGAGATTGTTGAGGGAAGGCAAAATTTCAATGATGCTTCCTTATGTGTAAAGCAAAAAGAATTCTTTCATGGGCCAGGAGCATCTTTGAAAGACCGGGCCTCACAGGAAAACAAAGAAACAAGGATAAGAGATGAGAGAGTAAGAAGAATGAAATGCCATAGAGGAAAGAACAAGAAACACAGCATGGCCAGCCACTGCAACTGAAATTAGAATTGGTTATGTGGTCCTGAAGGGTTGGAAATAACAGTTATTAGCAATGAGCAGTTCAATCTACTACAGCAATTGATTGAAAATTATAGTGACCTCATTCTGGGTAGGTGGATGGTCTGGGCAGCTCAGCCCTACACGCTCATTCAAGGACCCAGATTCCTTCCAGTTGATGGCCCATCATGTTTCTGGTGCTGCCCTCCTTCCATGGTGCAGCCTGGGTCACCACAACATCCCGCTTCCTGCGCACCAAAAGGGGATGAGAAGGTCAATGGAGGGCAAGTGATTCCTCTTAGGAAGTGAGACACAGGTTGCCCATATCACTGCTTTGCTTCTTCGGTTGTCGAGATCTGAGTCACATGACAACCTCAAGCTGCAGAGAAAACTGGGAAAATTAGGCCCTAGCCAGGAGGCCTCTGACCAGGACAGAAGGGAGATCTGGACACCCACTAGTGGTCATCACCAGTAACAAGTGGCAGGTGCCCCCTTACCAGAGAAAAATGAAGACAGAAGATAAGGCCTTCTATGTTATAATAGTTTACATTTTATGATGTTCTGCGGCATAACTTCACGCATTTTATTTTCATACTAATTCTATAAAGTAGGCAGGTCAGGGTTTATGGTAAGGAGATATACGTAAGGAAAATGCAGTCAAAAAACCCACATGGAGGGACAGAGACTCAACCCCACATGAAGATAGAGAAGGTGGCCAGGAAGCCAAGGAAGAGGACCTCTTCTGATCTCCCGTCTGAGAAAAGTCATCCAGAAACCACCATACAAAAATGCATACATACAAACATAGTCAAAATTCACAAAATTAAACCGATTTAGCCAAGTAAATTTTCCAGTATTTTTTTTTTTTAAATTTGTAGCATTTGTGCTTCTGAAGTTACCAAAGCTTAAAACTGAACAAAGACTTTTGGCATGCCATTGAATCACATGGATGATCATTTAATAAAATCATTGCCAGTACAAAACACTCAACAGTTTGGTTTAATTCTTTTATTTAGACTGGTTGTTTTGGGTTTGGGTTTCAGTTCTGGTTTGGTGAAAGAGGGAAGGATGTGTGTAGTGGATTGTGCATTCATTTATGTCCACTAACCATGATAAGCCAAGTTCCCAGTCTTATATCTCATAACAACTACAATATAATTCATATAATAATTTAATGTAATATGAATGATGTAATAATTGGTAAAATTTATAATATAAAACTATAAAAACAGATTGGTGAACCTGCCTCATGCAGTATAGAATACACACACCTGGGAAGCATTAACATCAAATGTACTTTAGTCTAGTACTTTAGGTTTTCAGTCATTCCTTTCATGTTACCCATATTTGTTCAGAGAAGGTGAATTCTTTTCTGTGGAATTCCATATCTCTGCATCCAATAACACATAAACATATAAAATTTTTTATGATTTAGAACATTAAGAGATGAGAGTTCTACTCATACAAAACAGGATTAGAGCATTAAGCATTTATTTTTAAGTGTTTAAAAGTTTTGATATTCATTTTCAATATGATGGTAAAAAAATAAAAGTTTTAAAAATCTAGCTGTTCAATTTCTTCCTTTCCAGATGTGAACCTGGAGCCTTATATGACATATGAGTATAGGATTTCTGCATGGAATAGCTATGGGCGAGGATTCAGCAAAGCCATTAGAGCCAGGACAAAAGAAGACGTGCCTGAAGGACTGAGTGCCCCTAGGTGGACCAAAGTGCATAATCTTGAAGATGTGATAGTCTTAAATTGGAAGAAACCTATACAATCAAATGGTATTAAGCTACTTTTTTAATTTTTATTTTTTATTTATTTTTTTAAAGATCTTATTTATTTATTTGACAGAGAGAGAGATCACAAATAGGCAGAGGCAGGCAGAGAGAGAGGGGGAAGCAGGCTCCCTGCTGAGCAGAGAGCCCGATGTGGGGCTCGATCCCAGGCCCCTGAGATCATGACCTGAGCCGAAGGCAGAGGCTTTAACCCACTGAGCCACCCAGGCGCCCCAACTTTTTTTAAATTGAAATAACAAAATCCTGTAAATCCATAAGGAAAAAGAAATGAGTGTAATCTACATGTAATTGGCATGCATCTAACCATTAAAAATTATTTGCTGGTAAAAGGAACCTTAGGTGTGTGCCAACTAATCATTCATTTTGTAAAATAGGCTTCAAAAGTTTTTAGCCCCAGAGTTTTTTCCTGGAATCCTAGCATATATATCTGAGCTGCTTTGAAACAAGCAAAGACTGCTAAAGAAGGGCAAAATAGTTTGAATATTGGAAGTAATTTTGTTTGGTAGCGAGGGGAAGTAAACATAAATGACTTAATCATCTATGTCCAGAATCCCCCTCTTCAATAAGAGTGTATGTCATTCAGAACTGCTTGAACATAGCAATCCAGTAGAAAATTAAAAGTAAGTAATGCTGTATCATCCCATTTCCTTAGAACTCTCAGAAATGTAAGTTGTTTGCAAATAGTTAAAAGGATCTGACACTCAAATCTGGGTATTTCTGTCTCTTTTAGGTCCAATTATCTACTACATTCTTCTCCGAAATGGGATTGAATGTTTTCAGGGAACATCATTGAGCTTTTCTGATACGAAGGGAATTCAGCCATTTCAGGAATACTCATACCAGCTGAAAGCCTGCACGGTTGCTGGCTGTGCCATCAGCAGCAAGGTAAAGGGAGGAACCTAAACTCTGGACCGAAGTAGCCAGTGGGCGGGGCGCCTGGGTGGCTCAGTGGGTTAGGCCTCTGCCTTCGGCTCAGGTCATGATCTCAGGGTCCTGGGATCAAGCCCCGCATCGGGCTCTCTGCTCAGCCAGTATCCTGCTTCCCCCTCTCCCTCTGCCTGCCTCTCTGCCTACTTGTGATCTCTTTCTCTCTGACAAATAAATAAGTAAAATTAAAAAAAAAAAAAAGAAGAAGAAGAAGTAGCCAGTGGGAAGACTATAGGAACACCCAAGTTTTGAATAATTTTTCCACTGACAGAAAACAATATCCACCTCAATGGTAGCATGTTCATGTGGCATCTCAACCGACTACTAATATGTATGCCTGAAAGGAGAGATCTCTGCAAAGGAAATTTATGCATATATCAATGTTTCATTAATTTTAAAAAAGAGAAAGAAAACTTGAACCAATATTATCCTCTTTATCACATTTTTCCTCTATCAACTATTTTTTTATTATGTTATGGTAGTCACCATACAGTACACCTTTAGTTTTTGATGTAGTGTTCCACGATTCATTATTCGCGTATAACAAATAATACGCAACATATAACACCCAGTGCTACATGCAATCCATGCCCTCCTTAATACCCATCACTGGGCTCGCCCATCTCCCTACTCTCCTCCCCTCTGAAACCCTCAAATTGTTTCCCAGAGTCCATAGCCTCTCATGGTTTGTTTCCCCCTCTGATTTTCCCCCTTCGGTTTCCCTTCCTTCTCCTAATGTCCTCTATGCTATTCCTTATGTTCCACATATGAGTGAAACCATATCATAATTGTCTTCCTCTACTTGATTTATTTCACTTAGCATAATCCCCTCCAGTTCCATCCATGCCGATACAAATGGTGGGTATTCATCTTTTGTGATGGCTGAGTGATATTCCATTGTATATATGAACCACATCTTCTTTATCCATTCATCTGCTGAAGGACATCTCGGTTCCTTCCACAGTTTGGCTATTATGAACATTGCTCCTATGAACACTGGGGTGCATGCGCCCTTTCTTTTCATTTCATCTGTATCTTTGGGGTAAATACCCACTAGTGCAATTGTTGGGTCATAGGGTAGCTCTCTTTTTAACTTTTTGAGGAACCTCCATACTGTTTTCCAGAGTTTTGCCAACTATTCTCAGATGATCTTCTATAAATCCATAATAATTCTCAAATCATTCCTCAGTTTAAAAGTTTCTGTTTACTTTAACAAAAATTGCCTGCTCTTGAAAAACAGAGAAAGGGGCAAAAGAGCCTGGCATAGAAAATAAAATGATACCAAGATTTCTGTTACAGCCTTGGAAAGAAATGAGCTCATATAACAGGGGTCAGAATGGAGAATATCAGGAAGATACAACAGATATTGGGCGATGAAATCTATAGGACTTGGTGTCAACCAAATGCAGAGGAATAAGAGAAATTGCTGTCAACTCTATGCAGGGGAATAAGAGGAAAGTAGCAAAGATGTTATTCAAGATCTCTGGCTCTCTGGCTTGAGCAAATTATAGATCACAGTGCCATTCTGCAAGCAAATAAAAAAATAAAAGAGAAAAATTTGAGTGTAGAGAATAAGATTAAAATTTTAAACGTTTTTTTAAAAATATATTTAAGAGAAGGAACAGATAGCAGAGTGGCAGAAGAAAATATTATTTGGCACTTTAAGTGAAAATGTCTTGTCAGAAGCTGGATTACGAAGTGACTGAATTCGCTAGGAAGATCCATGTGGGAAATTGAAGCAAGGAGTTTGAATAGGGTAATTTAAGGAGAAGAGAAAGAGAAAAAAACAAGATCATAGATGATGAACACTGGAAACACGAAGAGGCCACAAAGGAGACTGGAAAGAAACAATCAGATGATTTAGGAGGAAAATCAAGAAAGAGCCATCTCACAGAAGCCAACCTAGTCAGAGGAAAGCCAGGAGAAACAAACAGCAGCTCTGATTCTTTTCATGTGGTTACAACTTTAGAAGAGCAGCGTCTTCACACACTGTGCAGGAACCATCCAAGGAAAACATTCAGTCAGATGGATCAGCCGCAGTGCATATGTGCAACTTTTTATTCAACAGACCTCCAGAAACATCTCCGAGCGTGTCACCGTTTAAACAGATGGCAGCTGATTGGCCCAATCAACAGTTATGGTCCGAACGGTCCTAGAACAATTCCATGTCTTTTTACACAGGCACGGCTCCTGCCTACCAGATGCCAGAACAATTGGTTAAAAAACTGAAACCAGAGTTAATTCTGTGAAAAAACAAATGCAGCTAATTTTTGTCCAAAACTGTGTTTTGATAATGCTGCATAAATAACCAGTTGACTTATCCTTTTTTCCTTCTCATTCAGTTCTTTTTCTAGAACTTTGGTACAGATGCCATCAAGACATCCTGGATATCAGAGGAAGAATACAAAAAAAAAAAAAAAATCTGCCCATTTATACCGTTCAAAGCATATTATATTCAAGCAAGTTCAGATGTGGGTTTTGCTTCGTATTTACTGGTGCTTAAAATGTACAAAATCAGGCTGTTAAAATGCAAAGACACTGATGGGCCATATGGAAGAGAGTTATCAAGAGTTCTCTAGCAAGACAGTCTGCCAGCCAGATTTTACTTGTTTAAACTGAGGACTGCACTCTGCCGTCAAAATTGTTGTTGAACTTGTTGTGATAAATGGTAGTGTGAGACTTACGTAATGTATTCAAGGTCAGATTTCATTGTTTAAATAGAATGGAAGGAAAAGAATAAAAAAAAAAAAAAAAAAAGGGGACTGTTTCTCCAAGCCCCTGCTAATGATATGCCAGGCCCGACAACAACATTTTAAAACAAAAGTGACATTCTCGTTGATCAGAATACCTAGTGTCCTATTATCATAAATTGCTGTTTAATTCCTATGTTTGCAGGTAGTTGCAGCTACTACCCAAGGAGTTCCGGAGAGCGTCCTGCCACCCAGAGTCACAGCGCCCAGCGCAGAGGCTCTGCATTTGAGCTGGAGTGTCCCTGAGAAACCAAATGGCGTCATTAAAGAGTACCAGCTCAGGCAGGTTGGGAAAGGTCTCATCTACACTGGCACCACTGACGGGAGGCAGCATACGGTCACAGGTGAAAAAAAGAGGAAAACCTACCGGAAGAGTCTGTCATTGTGGTTAGGGGGGCAAAGCATCCCAGGGGTGTGCGTTTGATATATGAGGTCACTTCGAAAGGACGTGTTCTCTTGACATATGGTCAGGTCCCACTTATCCATGCTAATAGAAGAGCCCATACTGGCAGCAATAAGCCACAACAGCAGATAACTTCAGAAATAATTTATATTTGGCTTTGATATGCATTATGTGTAGGGTTTTTGCATCAGTATCAACTTTTATTTTTTCCCTCAGACAAACGGTAAGATGCATTTTCATTCCCCAAGGATATACTCATAGATAATGGGATGAGGATAGCCAAGGATGTACTGGAAGGCAGAGAGAAATCAGCCAGAGGCTAACATTTATCTACTGAGTGGGTAACTAATACACAGAATAGTTGACAGGTGACTGTGACAATTTGTTATTATTAACATTAATTAATAGTGACTATATTATTCTTATTGTTTGTTATAACATTTATTATAATTAACTTTAAGAAAATAATAGTAGTACAATGTAATGGTATAAAGGCAGATAATTACTAGAAGTGATTATAATAATAATTAACATGTTTTGGTTTGAATGTCACTTCTAAAGAGAGGAGAAGCATTTTCTGACGTCCCCGCTCTAAGGAAGCTTCTTTGATACACCACGGAATCACCTTGTCTTACTTTCATCATGGACCTCTCACTGTCTGATAGTGTTTGTTTTTTATGTCTCCCCCCCATTGGGTTGTAAGCTCCAGCATTGCAGAGACCTTCGGTACCTAGTTCAATACAGTACTCCAGCGCCTAGAACAATCCTTGACACATCTGTAGATGCTACACAAATGTTTGGAGAACACATGAATTTCACATGTGCCACACTATCTCATTTGATTCTCTTCACAAATCTATGTGGTAAAGAGAGTTATTACTTGCATTTTACAGAAAAGAATACTTAGAGATAGTAAGTAACTTCGTTCATTTCTTGGATCTACTGAATCATCCCAAACAGTTGTGTGAGTGTAGGTTCTGAGGCCACAGGCAAGAGGTTACAAACTTCCTTTTCCGTCATTGTCAGCAGCTTCCTTCCAAGGCCTCCTGAATGAACGTTCTTCTTCCCCTGGACCCCATGGTTTGCAGGGAGCATTGATACTAGAGATCAGGAAGCTGGTAAAGAAGTACAGAAAAGCCTGGGAGAGTGTGCCTGAGTTTTCCTCAGAGGAAGTACAGGTTATACTACACAGGTGGAAAATCAATTCGTCATGATTTGCTCTTAATTCTATGATTCCCTGACACACAAGCAGGCATTCACTGACAGATGTCCACTGTTTTCAGGAAGTTCCAGAAGCCTGCAGAGGGTGCTTCATAAATATTTGCAACCAGCACATTGCATTCCTTATCTGAAGATCCAGAGCTAAATCAATGATAATGGAGATGGAATTCCTATTATTAAATTTATTTCTTAGATCTTATCTCACTGCAAGTAAAAATGGTCACAAATAGTTAAAATGCTGTTATTTTGCATAATAAAAGTTTACATTTATGTGTGTTTAAAATTTTAAAGAACTATTTGCATTTAGACACATTTGGTTCTCATCACATCCCTGTAAGTGAGGGATGTTTTAATATCTACATCTAAAAGATGAAGAAGGAAATTGACATACTCTGGCTGCCCAAGGCATCACAATACTGTTCCATTCCAAAACAACAACAACAACAACAAAAACAAAACAATGTTGCCTGCTTGCTATATCCTAGGGGGTACACTAAGTACTCTAAAACAAGATTGCTGCTCTCAAGAAGTTTCCAGTGATAAGGAACACTGACAAATTAAGAACTAATTGCAAATACAGCGCAACTGATGCCACAGCAGAACTTGAAAGAATGCAGTGGGGGAAAATCAAAAGAATGACTTGGCTTGGAAAATGGAATGTCAATTGCAGAGTTTTGAAAGCCAAGTTAAGACACATTTAGATTTTGTATCAGTAAAGGTTTCACAAAAAACTGGGATACCGTGATAGGGAATGTTCTCCTTCTTACACTGTCTTCTCAGCCAGCATGGGCGTTGAACTGTGTGAGCTGTTCTGATTTGCATTTTTTTAAACCAGCATTTACATGCCAACAGACTAAATTCAAATGTAATGTTCAAACCAACAGGACTGATAGCCTCATTAATTATAAAATAATTGGGAAGGTTTTTCTTTAAAACACCTTTATTCCACCAGTTCTTCTTTTCATTGTCATTTTTAATGAATATTTTCATGTCAGAGAGGATTTCATACACATCACTTGATGCCAGGAGTTCTCTTTTATTAGGAAAAATATTTTAAAGTTTTTCTATATGGTTTTACTTTTTATAAGATCATAAAATGAAAAGGAGCCTTTAGGATTCATTTGGTTCATCCATCTGCACCATTTTAAATAAATGTAGACAGTACTTCACTTGGGCAAGACAGCCCTAAAGAGAAATGTCCTTGTCGAATGAAGAAGTAAACTCTCACTCAGCATAACCTCACCTCACCGACTAGAGCCTCCCATATATGCAGTCCCCACTGGATGGCAACGGTGCTAGGCATTAACTCATCTAAAACCTGAGATCTATGTAATGTTCCCATACCTTACTGCCAGGAAAAATTCATTTCCATAGTTCTCTGACTGACCAAATTCACTGTGGAAGCATTTTATGATATGAATGACTATTTTATTGAGTTCATGGAATGAACTAAAACACCCAAATTTACTTTACATTGCATCTCAAATGTTTGATCGAAGAGCTACCTGTACTCTTGGGGATAAATGTTTTGATTTTCTCATCATTTCCAAAACCTTGGTATTCCCTAGGTTAACAGTCAAACACTAATGAAGTTGTAGCACTAGTCATCCTGGAGCTTGAAAATCTAGGCCCTTAGAAATGACAGAAGGGAAAGGAAGCACCTTGCCTCAGCCTCATTGTCTCCATGCTTATTTTTAATTACCTCAAAGCTTTAGAAACATGATCCCGTAAATGCTTTGTGGGAATAGTGGCGAATGCACTCATCATGTGAAATCCATAAATTGCTTATAATCCTCTCAAGATGTTAAAAAAAGCATTAAGTAATTGAAGACAGGAAGTCCTCAGTTAATTATTTAGAGGTGTTATCAATGCTTTAAGTAAACTGAAGCATTTTCTGCTATCTCACTGAGCTGAATACCATGGGGACGAAGGAGAAACAGCCATCATCTTCTCATATCCGCTAATGCAAACAGCACATGGCAGCTTGTCAATAAAAGACCTTTTCATATCATTTATTACTAAACAGGTCCACCATCCTGCACAGAACAATTGGGATGTCAGTTATGGCATTGTTTCGCTTTGGGTTACCACTGCTTTATATATGGGCCCCCTAGCATGAGCACTGGACAGAAGAGATGGAGAAAGGATTAACTAAATAATTAGGGCCACCGAGAACAAAATGAATTAATCATGTCCTCTTTAGCAGCAGATTTGATAAGGGCTTATGTGTCTCTTAACTCTGGGAGAAAAGTGTTTTCAAAATAATTTATTAAAAGTTGCTTATCATTGCATTTTCCTTGAAAAGGAGACCCACCAGCATTAAGTCAGAAAGGAGAGAACAATTTGCCTTCCTTTTCCATTTTCTTAGAAGCTTGTGAAGATCTCCTGTGCTAAAATAGCATACACCCTAACAATGTAGGTTGTAGCAGATAGACACTATTAATTTACTGAAACAGATATTCTGTACATCATTTTCAAAGAAAAAAAAAAGGAACACACTTTGACCATCAGTACCACAAAATGTGGAAATTCTTTATAAGGGATCTTATATTTAGATAATTCTGGTACGTACTCCCATGGTAGCCAGCACTTGGCTCTCGGCTCTCATGGGGCATTTATAATACTTTATCACAATATTCTTTATTCTTGTCACTGTTCCTCAGCTAATAGGTGAAGCTTTCTAAGGACAGACAATAGCCTCCTCTTCGCCATTGTATCATCTATACTGTGATAGCCACCAATCAGAGTACTTCACATAATAGTATTCAGGAATATTTGTTGAGTGGGTAGATACTGAATAGTAAACTAGTATCTGAATGATATTATTCTGTTTTGATTGGATACAAAAATCATACTGTCAAATACATCTAAATCTCAGGCAGGAATGGCTACATAATTTGCAGAGTCCAGGGCAGAATGAGAATGTGGGGTCCTTTGTTCAGAAATTATTTCGATATGATTCAGCATCCAAAAAAAACAAATAATCCAGTTAAAAGGTGGGCAGAAGACATGAACAGACATTTCTCCAAAGAAAACATACAGATGGCCAACAGACACATTCTCAGCATCATTCATCATAAGCGGAATGTAAATTAAAACTACAGTGAGATGTCACCTCAAGCATGTCAGAGTGATGAAAATCAAAAACACAAGAAACAACAAGTGTTGGTGAGGATGTGGAGAGAAAGGAATGCTCGTGCACTGTTGGTGGGAATGCAGTGGCGCATTTTGGAGGTTCCTCAAAAAAAGTAAAAATAGATCTACCCTATGATTTGGTAGTTGGACTACTGGGTATTTGCCCCCAAAATACAAAAACATTAACTTGAAAGGATACATGCACCCCTACGTTTACTGCAGCATTATTTACAATAGCTAAATTATGGAAGCAGCCCAAGTGTCCTTCAATAGATGAATGGATTTTTTTTAATGTGATATATATAGAGATATATAGATATCTACAATGGAATATTATTTGGCCACAAAAAATAAAATCTTGCCATTTGCAACAACGTGGATGGAGCTAGATAGTACAATGCCAAGTGAAATAAGTCAGTCAGATAAAGACAAATAATGTAAGATTTCACTGATATGGGGAATTTAAGAAACAAAACAAATGAACAAAGCGGGGAAAAAGACAAACCAAGGAACAGACGCTTAACCCTAGAGAACAAACTGGTGGTTGCCAGAGTGGGGGGTGGGGAGAGGGTGAAATAGGTGAAGGGGATTAATACTAGAGTATGCTTATCATGATGAGCACCAAGTCACGTATAGACTTGCTGAATCACTATATTGCACACCTGAAATGAATATGGCACTGTATGTTAACTATATTTGAACTAAAAACTTAATAAAAATTTTTTTAGAAAAGAACATATTTTTTTAAAAAATCATTAAGAATGTTTGAAAACAGAGCACAGAATCGAGCCCTTTACCCTCCTCCACATGGGATCTTGGGTCACATGCCCGTGAAGCCAGCCTTGATCTCTGGTTGTCTGGATTTATTGGCAGTCTATTTCTTTAACTGAAACGGAGGAAGAAAACTAGAACAGCTTCCGGAGCTTCCCTTCGGTGCTCTCAGAACATCGCATGTAATGCTCTGTGCTGCATTTGCTCCAGCTACCTGAATACTGACCACTGGGCATCAGGCCTATCAAAATAGATTCAACAATTCATTTTATTTTCATTTTTCCAGCCTGAGGAAAACTTTGTGCCTGGCTGTTTGCAAAATAAAGAAATAAACAATAGCATAGCATCCACCACTATCTTATGCTTTTAAAAAACATGCTTATGGATAGAATATTATAGCTGAAGAATTACAGTCAACAGCTGCCTGAACACTAATATTGAAGAAAAAAAGTTTCCCCTGAAATTTCAGATATTTTCAGTTTCTTTGCCTAGGCAATCATTGTTTCTGTTTTACCCCAAGAGCTCTAAAGAACTCATGCTCTCTCTGCAGTATATGTCCTTGTTGTCGAGCTTTTGAGCAGCATCAGACTTGACTGCCACCCAATGCCACATTTCGTTTCTAGAAAAGACTCTGCCTGAAAATGTAGGGGAAAAGTGGCTTTGGTCTAGTATAGCACTGGACTCCAGAGAAGAAAGACATTTATCAAAAGAATGTTACTAAAATCAAAAGCAAGGGTCTTTTCTTGGACTATTTTAATAATATTTTTAATGTTGATCTGCATTTGGAAAGAAAGTTGGGCAAGAAGTAACTTATCTGGGAAGTGCTTCTTAGGATGAATCTGATTTCTAAGGTATTGGGGAGGGGGACCTAAACTAGGGCCTGGAATTTCACACAAAATATAGAATTAAGAAACAATTAAGCTTGTAGCAAGTAGGCAGAAGCAAAAGTCATGAGGTTACCTCAGGCATTCGCAGTGCAAGATCGCCTTTGTTTTGACGTTTTGATGCCCAGTTCATGAACTATAAATTCATACTTTGCAGCATTGATACAGGAAGGAGTTCCAGTGGCGGCTCACAAACAGGCAAGAACTCGGCTTGACTAACTGGGGGGCATAGCTTCTGAGGTTGGGGTGGGCGGTACTAGCATGAAAAGGGGACTCCAGCATGTGAGTTCCTGACACATTCCTTAATCCAATTTCATAAAACAAATCATCTGTAAATGCGCCTTAGATGTCTCTAAAGCAATTCCACAATATCTTGGTGTATCAGTTTTGAACATCCAGATTTTCACACAGAATTATTCATTTAAAACACAATCCTGCTATAATTCTACCCACCTCAGCCAACACTGCCAGTGGGCGCTAGAAGTTCCCAGGAATCTCCATGAACAGACACCCTGGAGGGCATCACTTAGTGAGACCCAAAGCAGATAAGAGCAGAAAGAAGCATTTCACAACAGCAAGATTGCATGTGGATTCAGGAGGGCCCTGCCAAACACCCAGTTTGGGTGAACTGGTGCTGAGACAAGTTTCTTGCCCAAAAGATG
This sequence comes from Potos flavus, assembly GCA_028534135.1. Lineage (NCBI taxonomy): Eukaryota > Metazoa > Chordata > Mammalia > Carnivora > Procyonidae > Potos > Potos flavus. The sequence continues at coordinate 45,755,672 of CM052893.1, read as the reverse complement.
TACAACATCTGATAACCACCTACCAAAAAGTTTTGAAAGTAACCCAGGCCTCTCAGTCCTTGAACTCATCACTGATCAAACTGATGGACGGACTTGCAGAATTACATATTTTGTAGGATTATTTGGTAATTCTTTAGAAAATAGCAGGTGATTATAGAATAACCAGATAAATGCTCTGAAGTAGCACTTGCTATCTGAGATTATAATGGACAAACGTCTTCTCCTGACTATTGATCTGGAGATTAAAAAATTAGAAATATGCTGTTCTTTATATCATATATAAAATGTAATAAACACTGACAGAGGCATTGGTTCTATTTTCCAAATCATGTTTTTATGATTCATAGGCAGACTTTAGGTGATCCCTTTTAATACACATTTACTCTTGAACGTAATGTTACTTGAAAGTGTAATTGTCATGAGTTTGGTTATAGGATACTTCTTTCCTTTAAGAGAGAACATGATTCCCTATAGGGAAATTCAGGTAATTTGCAGCCACCATAATCTCCACTGCACTGAAATGTTAAATGCTTGGCTTTTATCCATGCATTTGCCTTTCTCTGCTCTACGACTCCTATCTCCTACTCTTTTAATTCAATGCTGAGCAGTTGAATGATGTTTTCTTTTCTCCTTCTACTCTTGGACTTCAGGATTAAGTTACAGTCAGAATGGTTCCTTTGAGACATCTCTTTATTTCCCTCTTCTCATCCTGATCAATTCATGAGTCTTTTTCAGTTGGTGTGCCCTTTTCAATGCCTGTTACTAATATTTCATATATATCTCATTTTAAGGACCACCAATAGAGACTTACTTAAAACAGCAACAAATTCCAGTTGAAATGTGTTGATTTTATTGAGTTTTACAGAGTCATATATATGAAAGGTCATCCAGTTCGTGTAAATCATTTATGCCTGATGGCAGTCGATGCTTTCCTTACAGATTATCTGTGACCACGCCTGTGAGTAATTTAGTTCTCTGACAATACGAAAAATCCAAGACCTAAGAAATAGGATGTAGACACATTATGGATTCAGATATTGCCTTCCCTCAAGTTAGTCTGTAGCCCAAATAAGCAGTCTATACCATCATGCCCACAGTTTACAGATACGGAAACTGAGACACCTAAAGGTCAGAAAGCTGGCCTGTGGTTGTAGTTAATAAATAGGTAAGGGATTAGAACCCAAAATAGTCTAACTTCACATGCTTCTCTCTCTCTTTTTTTTTTAAGATTTTATTTATTCATTCATCAGAGAGAGAGAGAGAGAGCAAGCACAAGCAGGCAGAGGGGCAGGCAGAGGCAGAGGGAGAAGCAGGCTCCCTGCCGAGCAAGGAGCCCGATGCGGGACTCGATCCCAGGACCCCAGGATCATGACCCGAGCTGAAGGCAGCCGCTTAACCAACTGAGCCACCCAGCCATCCCTATATGCTTCTCTCCTGATAGCAAGGCTGCACTGCTTCAGGACATGATTGTGGAAATATTCAAAATGGAAATATTTAAATATATATTCCCACTTGGAGAGAGATATAGATATATAGTACAGATATAGACATACTGTGTAGATACGCTATGTGTACTGTGTGTGTGTGTGTGTGTGTGTGTGTGTGTGTGTGTGTATGTGTATTTCATTGGGCTTTGAGCTACCTACGTCGTTTTCCAATGTCTCAGAAGCTCTGGGCCACACTTCTCAGCCCAGCTGCCCAGACTTCTGTCATGACCTCGCCTAAGCTTATCTCTGTAACAGTAGATGATTCCCTCCATCTATGCTCTAGCTCCCTTACCTCTAAAATGAGCAGATAATTGCAGTGCCTCAGGGAGTACTGAGGGTTTTGATCGTGTTAATATCCAGGAGCCCACCGAAGAAGGCCTGCAAGTCGTGTTCAGTCAACTTCAGCTACTATGTTTTTATGTAATCTAGTAATCAGTTTCCTTAAAAATAACTCCATTTCTCATAATGCATATTTAATTAACGTACAGAGCTGTTGAAAAATTTCAATACGCTTGGCTGTAGCTCTTATGTGATAGGAGGGCACAGGGCTTGGTGTTAAAGTTGTGCATTTGTCTCTACCCCAGTCTGATCACTCATTCACTGCGGAACATTTGCCTCTCCGAGCCTCAGTTTTCTTACCTGTGAGGCAGGAATAATAACTCCTGTCCTGGTGATATTCAAGGTGAAACCTCTTCACCTTTCCACTAAACTTTTTCATGTTGTTGCTAATTATCTCTCCCAGAATCTTGTAACTATCTCTAACATGCATAGGGTGATAACAGCTGCTTATGGTCCCCTTGTGTAACATATAAGAATCTGAACTTGTGTGCCGGCATGTGACATTATTAGTAATTATAATATTAGTATTATTTAGAAATCTTTTTCTTGCAAGTTACAGAAAACCCAGTTTAAGTAGTCTTAACAAATGGACATTGATTGGCTCATAACTAAAAAAAATCAGGTGTAGACTCAAGGCTAAGATGTTTCCAAGACCCAGTTTCTTTTTACCTCTGAGTTCTCCTCCATTCTCAAGCACTATGTGGTGAACAAAGAACTACCAGCAGTAAGAATGAAAGTTCATGTTCAAGGCCTACCTTCCCTTAGCCTAAATGAGGTCACAGACTCAATCTTGAGCAGCTAACATCCACATTGGAACATGGAACCGTGTCCAGGAGTAGTCAGTCCAGGTGGAATCAATCCTAAATAAAGCATAAAGCCTGTTAGTAGCCAAAAGACTGGTTTCCACAAGGAAAACTGAAGCTCTGTTATAAAAGGAAGTATGAGTGGACTCTGGAAGGTAAACATAGCAGATGTGAAGTTGTATGACACAAACTGGAAATGTGAGTTAAAATGAGAGGATATGTCTACCGTTGTTCCATATGGCCTTTTGAATTGGCCACCATGCCAGTATTTCAGGGCCAGACATAGTCCTTGAGGAGGAACTGCCCATGAATTAGATTAAGTCCATTTGTCCTTCCCTCCTTCACTTAAAGTCTCACACTTCCCACTCTTGTCTTTCCTGTTCTTCCATTTTTGTTTCCTTTCCCAAGTTCATCACGTCCATTCCTCTTGATTGGTGATGTCTTTGAATTCCCACGGCTTCCCAAACGAGGCTCTCTACCCAGTGCTCAGTTCTGCATCCTTCCTCCCTGATTCTGGTACTCCGGTAGCTTCAAGAGATGCATATTCCTTCACTAGACCTGGCCCCATGCTCAGGTCAATCCACACTATCCAATTTAAACACCTGCAACAGATTTCTCTGCCACACCTTCCTTAATCTATCAAAAATCCCTAATGAGCTAGCGACTCCACTATTGTACCATTTCTGAATAGCTGTATTCTAGTGTTCTGGGCTATATGTAAAACGGATACCACTCAATTTGCTTCAGAAAGATTTTGTAAGGAAAAGACAATTTCTATTTTAATACACATTAATTTTCTTTTTAGCTGCTATCCTCATTGCAAACACCCTCAAACCTCTCATCAACCTTAGAACACCTTTGCGATGACAAATTTTCTCTACTTTTTCTAAGATGCATCCTAAAATATTCTTCGGTAGTCATCACTTATCTGAATCAGACTAGCTAGAACACAAAACGAAGAGGAGAATTGGGCTTCATTTTGGGGAGTTTTGTTTGTTTTAGTTTGATAAGAAAAGTCCAGAGAAAGATCAGGCATTGCTTCCCTTGTACTAGCCATACTTAAGTCTGGTGTTCAGACAAAATCTAGAAAATATTTATTGTTTACACATTCCATTAATTTTTGTATTATTTTAATAATGTTCTACAACTGGAATAGAATTGCTTACACAATGAATAAATGTGGTGGGCAGAGATACCCATGGAATTATGAGGAAGGGCCTGTTTGGTCAGATCACGCTTTGGCTAGATGTCATGGACATCATAGCCTGACATCTTTACAGAGCACTTGTATAGGCTTTGTGTTCTTTAAACAGTATTTAACAAACATCAAACACGTACAATAGGCACTACTGGGAAAAAATGATGAAAAAAACCCTCAAAGACATAAACCTTACTCTCTAAGGGCTTACATTCTAAGTGAGAAAGTGAGCTATTCATATGAAATGGTGTTGCAAGGGTCTAGACTCCCTTTTCCGGTAGCAAGAGTAAAGAGGGTGCATTGTCAGACTAAATTAGCCTGCCACTGCAGCCTCTGACCTTCATTCTTAGATGATTCCTCCTTTTTCTTTTGAGCTCTATATTTTATAATCTTTAGCATTTTTCCATAAGCTTTTATCAAATATATATGGTTTGGGTAAGGCTTAGATCTTTCATTATATTTCCTATCTATAAATCGGGTAAATATCAAAATTACGTAAATCCCCCATAGCAACCAAATGGAAGATTGCAATCAAATAAGTATCTGCATCTTATCACTAAATTGATAAGGAAATACAAAGGGCTTTGAAGCTGAATTCTGAAGCAGCTCCAGCTGCAGAACATTATTGCTTTAGGAGAGAACCCAGACTACTGCTCTAATACTAAATGAATCAGTTAATTAATTTTTTCATTCATTTAACAAGCACCTACTTTGTACCCATCATTATTTGAAGGATACGCTGGTATCTTTTAGATATAGATCCTTTTATGCTCTTTTAGAGCTTATATCCTACAGGGGGAGACAAACAATGAATAAACAGACATAATAAAACGTCAGATAATGTTGAGGACCATGAAGAAGAAAGTAATTTGAGGGAATAACAAGTGTAGTGTATAGGTAGAGTAGTCAAAATCTTTTAAAATGTAGCATTTGAGCAAAAATCTACACAGTGCCACAGAGTGATTCATGAATGTCTCTGGAAAAAGTCATCCACCAAAAGAACAACATATGTAAAAATGTAGTTCAGAATTCATGAAAAATTAATATGATAATTATTAGATCCATGCTATCACTTAGCCTAATTATTCAACATATAGACTAAGTCTTATTACTTAAGGAAAGGAAAATTTTTGAGCTTTGGCATTGTTTGGTTTTTCCCAAGAGTCAAGGCAAGAAATGTTAGCCTCCATAGACTCCTTGTCAAATGTCGCTGAGTTTTAAGGTTGCTTCTGCTCAAAGAAAGTACTTCTCTAGGTAACCCATTTCATCTTCACAAAAGCCTTAAAAGCTAGCTGCTATAGTTCCCATTTTTACAGATCGGAAGATCAAGGCAAAGAGAAGCTAAGTAACTTGCCCAAGGTCACCAGCTATGGAGTGGTGAAGTCTAACAACATATAACTTCTACTGTAAATGGATTGCCATTCTTATTTTCCTGAGAAATTATTGAGCAGTTACTGGGCTGTCATATTCTGAATACCATAAGCACTATCCCTTCATCAAATTATGTTTAATCAATGTGTAAAGACAAAACCAACATTCCCCCCAAAAAAAGCTATGGAAGTTAATGACGAGCTGGTACTCTGTGGGCACACATGGTGAAGAAGTGCAAAGTTAAAAAAAAAAAAAGATTGGTGTGAATATAAGCTGAATATGACTTGGGGCTAAAAAAATGTTGAATCTAACCTTCCTTTTATTTTTCCCACCCCTATTCATTTAAGAAGCAGTTGCAGAAACTGGGATGGTTAGCCTGGAGAAGAGAAGACTCAGGGGGCATTTGATAACTGTCTACAAATATTTGAAGAACTGTCATGTGGAAAAGAAATTAGATTTGTTCTATATGTCCCTAGGGGTGCAAGTGTTGGAAAGAATTCACCACAATAGAAAGAAGGACTTTCAAACAAAATAAGGAGAACTCTAGAGCTCTCTAAAATGGAATGGGCTCTTTGAGAGATGAGTACTCTGATTACCTAGGGAAGGCAATGTTTTCAAGGACCTCTTGTACAAGAGAATCAAGAGAAAGATGGATGGGTGGATGGATTGCATGAATTTTAAGATTTCTTCTAAGTCTGAGAATTTATTACTTTATTAATGATAAATGAAGTTTCTATTTATACCAAGCTGCTTGTGAAGTTCATATCTCCATTAGAGAGTGTTTTCTGCTTTTAAAATTTTTGGAAATCATATCTACAACTCTGCATGTTACTTCCGGTGCTTAATTGATAATAAATAATCCTCTCAAGATGTACTTTATTTCTTGTTTGCTCTTTCTAGGTCTCCAGCCATACACCAACTACAGCTTCACACTTACAGCTTGTACATCTGCTGGATGCACTTCAAGTGAGCCTTTTCTAGGTCAGACGCTGCAGGCAGCCCCTGAAGGTAATTAAAAAATATCCATGATTTGGGAGACGAAGTTTTCATATGGCATTTTGAAATGAATTCTATAAACCCTTTTATGTCAAACAAAGAAGGAATAAAGTCGACAGGTACAAAATAAAATTGTATTCTAGGTTCCCATTCTTCAGGTTTGGTTCAACTATAAGGCTCCCAACATAAATTTTACTTTCAATTGTTTAAACCTCTTAAATTTAGTTTTCTGTGAAAAAAATTATTATGTACTAGGATATAAAATTCCTCAAAAAATCAAAAATTAAATATGTCCCCGTGTTGGGCTTCATGCTCAGTGCAGAGTCTACTTGGGATTCTCTTTCTTCCTCTGCTCCTCCCCCCTCAAATAAACAAATAAATAAGTAAATAAATAAGTAAGTAAAATCTTTAAAAGAGAGAGAGAATCTGAAAGGTGATGTTAGGAAAGAACAAATGGTCAATAATATTATTATAATGTATGGTGACAGATGGTGACCCCACTTATCATTGAGTAATGTATAGAATTGCCAAATAAATACGTTGTACACATGAAACTAATATAACATTGTATGTTAATCATACATTAATTTAAAAAAATGAACAGAATACTCAGATTAATCTAAAGAGGGAGAGATTATAGATTTGATGGAGCAAGTGAGTTCTGAGATGGACCATGAAGAACAAGGATTTTGACAAATAAACACTAGAGGAGATGCAGAATCCAGCACAGATTGAGGGGATGTAAAGTGGGACCATCGCCTTGGAAGGCAAATTGGCAATGTCTATTAAATTTAAAATGTTTAATTTTCTGACACAGTAGTTTCACATTCAGTATCTATGCTGGAAAATCCCACTTCCACAAATGTACAAGAGACACATACCAGAATGTTTATTGAAATATTTTTGTGTTTTTTTATTTAATGGAAAAATATTCGAAGCAATTTAAATGTCTATGCATAGGGGAACAGCTAAATAAATGCAAGTATATTCACATTATGAAATTCCATACCTCAGTTTAAAAGAATGAGACAATCTAAACATATGAAGAGGAAATTTAGAACTACATTAATGCATGGTATCTTTTATGTATAAAAATGCATAGAAAATCATATTCATTTCTATAGATAAATAAAAATATAGAAAAAATTCTGGAAGCTTACACACAGTTACCAGTGGGTTGGGAACTGGGGTGGGTGTTATCATTTACTTTTAGAAGAAAGATAGGCTCAGAAGCTTGGGATAGTGATCAACTATTTTGCTCATCTTTATTATCTGCCTGTTTTAAAAGTGGGGGAAACAGAGGCACACATGAGTTTCTAAACAGAAATATGATGTTAATTACCATTGGAGAGTCCTGAACTGTTTGTCCATTACTCTTCTAATGAAAGGGATTGTTGTACCTCAGAATATTAGACCTGAACTTCCTACCAGTAAATGGGGAATAAAATGGAAAATTCCACATATGGGGCATATGGCTCCTCACCAGGATTTCACTAATGATGTTTTCTATATAAAGAATGTTTCATGTCAAAAAGCTTAGTGTTCCTTTGAAAGGAAGAAACCAGCAGTGGATTTTTTGGAAAGGTAAACTATCAAATGGATACTTTGATGATAATGGATAATTTCTAAAGGATCTATCAACCAGTTTTGGCTGCAACTCAAACCCGGTAAAATAACAGGGTCTCTTGCTTCAGTGTAGTCATCAAATCCATGTACTTAAATTCTTAGAAAATGTGCGTCTATTTTCCCACTTTTCCCAAAAAAAAAAAATTCTTGAAAGAGCTCAGATTTCATGACTTAAAAATTATAGCTTTCAAAAGCACAGGGGAGTGTGAGATGAGAAATGTTTTACTTGATTTCTTTTTTTAACTTTATGCACCTTTCCTTTAACACAAATAACTGTGCACAGGAATAATAAACTAAATGGGCTTTCTTCTGCAGAACAAACGTGGATTTAGAATCCATTTTCTGCCTGTATAGGTGTCATTTGTGAATAACTTGTATGTGAAATAAGTACTGAGTACTTAACTTGGGGATTGTAGGAGAACAAATCAACAGCAACGTTAAGTTCTGTTGTTTTACTGTAAAGTGGAAATAAGCATATCATCTCATGTTAAATTAATAACCTAAATATAACTAATTACAAAATGCCTATTTGAGTGAGTCCGACATAGTTTGAAGGTCTAACACTCGAGTGTCCTAAGCAGATATGGAGACAATGAAAAGAAGCATTGGTTCATAGCCACCCTAAGCTCCTCTCTCATTTCTCTCTTTCATTTTCAATCTAAAAAGAAAAAAAAAGTTAATGTACATTACTACCTCATTATAAGTTGGACATAATTCTCTACAATTTTATCCTCACAGAAAATTGTGTACCTTTAGTCGAATAGGAAGAGTTCAAGTTGGATTTTTGTTCTTTCTTTTTAGAAGTGCTGCCGTATCGCAATTAATTTTAGAGTTGATTCGTGCAAAATTGCAAGCATGCTTACCTCCAGGACTGATAACATGGGAGGAAAAAAGGAAAAGAAGATGAGTCTTTCTCAGTTGTGTTCCAGATCTCTCTTCCTCTGACTTTTTTTAAACTGTCAATGTTCCTTTAGATTCTTCCTCTACTCTTTGCACTTGTAACTCCACAGTATTTCTTAGAATTCTCAAGTACAAGCTCCCAAAGTCCTCAGCTCTCACAAAGCCTACACATAGATTTAAGGCCTGTGCATCCACCAATCTATAGATGTTTTTACTTAGGTGCTTTGCAAATACTTCAACCTCAGTATTTCAACACTTAAAATCTCTCTCCTCACTTCCTAGCTTACGTTTCTTCCCTTTTCCCTCCTTCAAGTACCATCATCCACCTCATCAGCCCAAAATGGACCTTCTTAATGTGTCTCTTTTAATTTTAGGTTTTAATGTGCAATTCTTCATAAAATCTTACTGATTTTAATTAATTAATTTTAAATTATTTTAATTTTTAATAAATTTTATTAAATTTTATTAATTTTTATTAAATTATAATAATTTTTATTTTAAATTAATAAATCTAAGGACTTTTTTAATGTGTACTTCCTTTACATCCCTTCTGGCGTTGACTTAGTTCAGATGCCTTTAACTTTCCGTAATTAGTCTTCCTGCCTCTAGTCATTTCTCCTCTTTCTCATATTAATTCTTTTCCCCCTTGTGCCAAAATAGATATACTTCACATTAGTCACTTCCATAAAATCTCACTTCCTTCCAGGAAAAAAAAAAAAAGCACATCTCAGTAAAGCAAAATAGAGCCCTCAAATTTTAACCTCTGCCTATCTGTTGAGTCTTTTGGTCTTTCCCACATGCCATCCAATGCACCAGTCATGCTGAGGTACTACTTGAAATTCTACCATGCTTTCCTGTATTTCAAGGATTTTGTGTGGGTTCCCCTTAGTTTAGATCTCCTTCTTACATCCTCACCTAGCTAACCCATTTTTTTTTAAATTTGGCTCACATGTCTCCCCTTCTAGAAATCTCCTATGACCACCTCTATTTCCCATCCATCCCCATGTTATTCCCAGTCTGCGTTGCTACCCTTCCTAAGTGCTCCAAAGTACTATGCTTCCTAAAGCATTTAGCAAAGCGGATTATAAATTTTTACTCATTCATCTTTATTCACCATAATACTATGAGTTCCTTGAAGGATAAAGACTATATGTCCTTATCCCTACATCCACGGTGCCTGACACAGAAAATGACACAAAATTGGGTGGAAAGTTGGATAAATTTATAAATCATAATAGTCCAGAAGTCAAGGCATCCAGGACATCAGCCAATACAAAACTGAGTCCCTTTACTGGCTTCCAAAAGAAAGCTAATCCATAATAAATATTGATATTTTTAAATTAGAATGAAGATTTGAAGAGAAATGAGAAATAGATAATATTGCATGGCACTCAAAACAAATTTAAAACAAATCTAATAGACATATTCTTTTTTTGGTAGCTATTATTGCAAAAGACTTACCACCAAGGTTTCCTTCTGACCTTTCCTTCTTATACCTGTCAGCTAGTTTACCTCCTCCCTGCCCACCTTCGAGATGATTTCCCTCATGACCATCCTTTTCCTTTCCTTGAATTGTCTCAACTCTGCCCTTCTATTATGTAGGATAGGTTTTTCTGATGCCGCCTGAGACTCAGGTTCACAGAGGGAAGCAGATTCTCTACCTGGGACCCATTAAGACATTTCACCAAAAGTGGGTCTTATTCTATCAAAGATTTCTTGCAACTGCTAACATAAAAGTGTCCCCATATCATTATACAAGTAAAACCATGGCATTTAGTATATTTTACACATTTCAATTTCCTCTTATTTCCAACCCAATGGATACAGAGTTGTTACCAACACAATCAGAGCTTTCACCAGCTTGCATAAATATGAAACTCAATTTTTATTTAAAACATGAAACAAACCCAAAATCTTGATTCATGTTATTTCATTCACTCCTCTATATCTACAGGCTGATTGACTAATTCAAAGTGGAAACTAAGCAAAAGTCTTTCAAGCACCGTGGTGATTTTTAATACATCCTTAAAGGTGAAAAAGACAGGATTGCAGGAAGCAGATTATGAACTAAACTTTATACTTTATCTCTTAAATCAACAAATTAATATCATATTTGAAACAGAACTCTAATTAGTTGGTTGACTCACCCAGCAACGACTGGCAGAGAAACCGAGACATAAAAGTATACTATGATTTGTGGATTTGTCCAAGTATCTATTTCAGAACAAAATGAACTACTTTCTTCTTAGAAATAAGTTGTTCCTTTAAAAATCAGCAATTTTGAGCTGTTTTAAAATCTGTCTTGATTCTTTCAGGATATTCCTAAATAAATTGCACTTGAATATCCTGAAAATTTTTCTATTAAAAGTATTGAAATCTTATCCCTTACTGAATAACTTACACCAGAGATAAAATCAACCAAAAACTATTGATTACAGGGAACCTAATATTTCATGAGTTTTTAAAAGCTGAAGAAGAGAGTCACAGTATCCATTCAGAGCATACCTAGGTGACAACACGAAATGGTAGGATTGATCTTCCTCATTGCCTAGGTTCCCCATCAACATGTTTGTACATCTATAAGAGTACTTGAATGTTTGACCTTGAATGACAACTGTCTGTGTATTTAACTTTTACACAGAAGAGTAAACTCCTTGTAGGAACGAGCCATATCTTACTCACACTTACATTCTTTAGAATGTCAAGTTGACAGCTGGGCTCATGAGTCTGAAGCTTAAGAGAGTTTTAGTTTAGTTTAGAGATATGCATTTGGTAGTGTTCAACATATAGATGATACTTAAAACTAAGAGTGAATAAAGATCACCTAGAGAGTGGATGTTGAAAAACAAGAGGAGAAGAAAGAAGAGGGAAGACTGAGGGAGAGGAGAGAGCCTTGGTCTCTGAGGCCCATTTTTGAGATCCAGTAGGGGGAGAGAAGCCAGTAAATGAGAGAAAAGAGGAAAAGAAGCACAGCACATTGTATCAGAGAGGCAAAGGCAAAGTATGTTATTCATTGAATTCGATAATTCAGGTAATACTACTTTATGATAACTTCCACATATTCCAAGTATATAGGCATCGAAGTTTAAAATTCCTTGGTAGTATTTCAGGCCTTGATTAAACCCAGGGTAACAGCCGAGACAGAAAAATCTTCCACCACTAAACTGTCCGATATTCACTTTCTAAAGACAATTTATAAATAAAATAAAGCATTAAAAAATATATTTATACCCAATTGTGTAGTTTACCTTTAAAGTAAGGAAAATGTGTTTTTGTTGCTTCACCATGAGATTTTTTTAACAACAGATAAAAATATCATAGTATATGAGGTGTGGTGTGACTTTTGATAAGATGTATATTTTATTCAAACAATAAAACCTCATTGTGTTATTTTTTTGCCAGGGGTTTGGTTAACACCTCGACACATTATCATCAATTCTACGACAGTGGAATTATTTTGGAGTCCGCCAGAAAAGCCCAATGGTCTCATTTCTCAGTATCAATTGAGTCGTAATGGAACCTTGGTTTTCCTGGGTGGCAGTGAGGAGCAGAATTTCACTGATAAAGACCTGGAGCCCAATAGCAGGTGAACTAAAGGAAAATTTTATCAATCATATAGTTAGAATTTAAAATTTTTCAGGGCTGAAAAAAGTGCATCTCAAAATGAAACAATAATAAATTAATTGGCTAATTAATCTCCTTGTTCAGTAGCCATTCCATAGCTGATGAGATCTTTTAATTCATTTCAGATGTTGAAGACGCAAGTGCTAACTCATTACTTTAGTCTTTAGAGTACATGACATTTTTTAAGTATATAAAATACACACAGTATTAAACTTTAAAAATTATCATATCTTCAAAAGCATGCATTCTTAAGCTAGCAATAAAAAAGATTTAAAGAGTTTTGCTTTACATCAACTTTTCTTCTGATATAATGTTTTCTCTGCTTGCTACACTCTATATAGGTATGAGTGGTTTTAGGAGAAAAAAGTTCCACATATTTGCAATTCATTCCCATTCATATCTCAGCAGAAACAAAATATATCTTAGATTAACAGATGTTTTACTGCAGAGAGTAGAGATCAATTCAGTTTTATTGTAGAGAGTAGCAGATCAATTTAGAAACATCTTCCTCTAAACATATTTCCCTGAACTCCAACCCATTTAAAAATGGGGAAGATTAATTTGAATCCTTCACAATCTACTGGCACATTCTAAGACTTTCCCGAAATCTTTAGAAAAAGTTATTAATTACTAGAGGGTTAAAAATAAAGTGGGAAGGGGCAGAAATAGTGACAGTCTGGAGAGAATGATGCCTGTTCTGGAAAAATTATCAAGTCAACAGTGATATTTCTGGACAGGGAGCAGAAAATGTGCAATTTGTCATAATTTAGGACTAAGCAATGGAGAGAAAAGCCAACAACCATTGTTCAAGTTTCTTGTGCATTGCCTTAACACAATCCTTTCTTTTTAATATAGATACATTTATAAATTGGAAGCCACAACTGGAGGAGGCAGCAATCCTAGTGATGATTACATTATACAAACACCTGTACTGACACCAGAAGAAATCCAGCCTCCATATAATATCACAGTAATCGGCCCTTATTCCATATTTGTAGCTTGGATCCCACCAGGTAAAGAAATAAATGTGTATGTGTGTGTGTATGTGTGCATGTGCACACGTGCATATTTGTATATAAAACATTTCAGAGAAAGTTAATTGGAGGTAAGGATGGAAATGTGAATTTAGTAAAGCAGAAGGACATAACCTGTCCCCTGGATAAATATAAACAGAATAATCCAAACCAATTCCTGAGTCCATACATATATAAGTATATGCATATATACATATAGATACAGATGTAGATATGTAGATAAAGATATACAGATACCTAGATATATTCTTTTCTTTAAAAGTAATACTTTCTTTTAAGTACCAAAATCTGCCTTCTTATTCATATACATCCCAGGTAAGTCATATAGATCTGAATGAACTCAAACATTCATTCTGCAGGACTCCCAAGATGGGATCATTGATGTTATATGATTCAGCCTTTGTGATAGCAGTGAATAAGGAATTCAGAAAGAAAACAGTCTGCTCTATCCATTTCTATTAGATTGTGGCCAGTTATGGTAGTTGAATTTTTCCCCTCTAAGCTATATAGCCTCCATTGTACCATTTAGTCACTAGTGGGTTGCTTCTATGGCTTAGTGAATTATTATATTTTGATGTAAGCATCATACGTAGGTACAAATCTGATTGCATTAACACCATGGAATAAGAATTAAAGTGAAATATCTTTGTTCTGTCTTTTAACATAAGGAAAGTATGGAAATGCTTTTTCAGTAAAATTTAAAATGGATTAAGGTGTTAAATTCACTTGAAAATGTGATTTTATCTCTAATATTTAGTCTTCAGATAAAATTTACGCAAATTTCTATTATCTCCATCAGAATAAGTTTAACTACAGTTCAACATGCACTGAAAACAACTGGTTAGCAACCATGTTGGCCATCAGCAAGTCCATTCCACAAAATAATTAGCAAAGATATATTTTTCATTTACTTGAACAATTATCTCAGTCAAAAAGTTATACTTTTTCAAAAGTACAACACCAATTCATGATAAAAACCCTCAACAAAGTGGGTATAGAAGGAACATACCTCAACATAATAATGGCCATATATGAAAAAGCCACAGCAAACATCAGAATTAATGAAGAAAAACTGAGAGCTTTTCCCCCAAAGGTCAGCAACAAGACAAAGATGTCCACTCTGACCACTTTTAGTCAACATAGTACTGGAAGTCCTAGCCACAACAATTAGACAACAAAAAGAAATAAAAGACATCCAAATTGGTAAGGAAGATGTAAAGCTTTCACTATGTGCAGATGACATGGTACTATATACTATATAGAAAACCTAAAAGATTCTACCAAAAAACTGTTAGAACTAAAAAATGAATTCAGTAAAGTTTGCAGGATAAAAATCAATGTACAGAAATATGTTGGGTTTCTATGCACCAATAATTAAGCAGCAGAGGAGTTAAGAAAACAATATCATTTACAATTGCACCCAAAATAATAAGAAACAATCCTAAAATTTGTATGGAACCACCGAAGACTCTGAGTAGCCAAAGCAGTGTTGAAAATGAAAAGCAAAGCTGGAGGCATCACAATTCCAGTATTCAAGTTATATTACAAAGCTGTAGTAATCAAAACAGTACAGTACTGGCACATAGATCAACAGAACAGAAGAGAAAATCTAGGGGAAAAAACCCACAAGTACATGGTCAATTAATCTTTGACAAAGCAGGAAAGAATATCCACTGGGAAAAAGACAGTCCCTTCAAGAAATGGTGTTGGGAAAACTGGACAGCAACAAGCAATGAAAAAAACTGGATCACTGTCTTATACCATACAGAAAAATAAATTCAAGATGCATTAAAGTCCTAAATGTGAGATCTGGAATCATAAAAATCCTAGAAGAGAGCACAAGCAGTAACTTCTCTGACATTGGTGTAACGACTTTTTTCTAGATAGGTCCCCTGAGGCAAGGGAAACAAAAGCAAAAATGAACTGTTGGGGCTATATCAAAATAAAAAGTTTCTGCACAGTGAAGGAAACAATCAATAAAATTAAAAGGCAACCTACAGAATGAGAGAAGATTTTGCAAATGATATATCTGATAAAAGGTTAATATCCAAAATATATAAAGAATTTAAAAACTCAACACCCAAAAAATAATAATTCAATTAAAAAATGGGCAGAAGATATGAACAGCTATTTCTCCAAAGAAAACATACAGATGACCAACAGACACATGAAAAGATGCTCTTCATCATTTATCATTAGGGAAATGCAAATCAAAACTACAGTGTAGTTATCATCTGACACCTGTCAGAGTGGCTAAAATCAAAAACACAAGAAAAAACAGGTGCTGGTGAGAATGCAGAGAAAGGGAACCCTCTTGCACTCTTAGTGGGAATGCAAACTGGTGCCGCCACTGAGGAAAACGGTATGGAGTTTCCTCAAAAAGTTAAAAATAGAACTATCCTATGATCAAGCATTCACACTACTGGGTATTCACTCAAAGAATAAAAACAAATAATAATTCAAAGGAATACATACACCCCTATGTTTATAGCAGCATTATTTACAATAAACAAGATATGGAAACAGCCCAAGTGCCCAATCGATGAATGGATAAAGAAGATGTGCGTGTGTGTGTGTGTGTGTGTGTGTGTGTGTGTGTGTATGTATATATATGAATATTATTCATCCATAAAAAGGAATGAATCATGGATAGAGCTAGAGAGTATAGCTAAGTGAAATGTCAGTCAGAGAAAGACAAATACCATATGATCTCACTAATATTTAAGAAACAAAACAAAAGAGCAAAAAGACACACCAAGAACCAGACTCTAATTACAGACAATACACTGATGGTTACCAGAGGGTGAGTGGGTGGGGGCATGGGTTAAATAAGAGATGGGAATTAAGGAGCACCCTTGCTGTGATGAGCACTGGGTGATGTATGGAATTCTTGAATCACTATATCATACACCTGAAACAAATAACACTCTGTGTTAACTAACTGGAATCAAAATAAAAACTAAACAAGCAAACAAACAGGTAATAGAGTCAGGAAGGTAACATAGAGGCCTAATAAATGAAACAAGTTCTCATAAGCCAACATCCTTCTGATGTCATAATTTAAGATCACAAACAAAAACAAGAGGGTCTTAAATTGGCCAAACTCACAGGAGAAAATATATCAAGATCTTTATAAGCAAAGAAAAAGGTAAGCCTTTCTAAGATATTAAATATAAATTATTCCATCCACCTTTGCTTTAAAATGAACATACAGCACATTAAATTAAAACAAAGGAATGATCACTAGTGCCAGCCTGTGTCATACAGCTGTATAATCCTTATCTCAGTTTTAGGAGCATAGATCTTCTTGAACTCCATTCTTAATTTCAGTGGAAGAAAACCCATATCTTCTGCTATGGAAAATATACAAACTTGCATATCCCGTTACAGAATCAATCTCTACTTGCATGGACTAGCATTGCTATCTTTGAGCATATTTCTCCTTGGCATCTTTATAAAGCTGTGGTGCTTCTGTACCATCAAGTAATGAAACAGAAAAGAGCCAGTCTGGGAGTGGATTTTGCCTATGAACCAGAGCTTTCTCAGACTCCCACCAGGGTCTTCCACAGTCCAAATTCTCAAAGAACAATAAGAGAAAGTCCAAGAGGATAAGCAAAATTGGTGATTTCTTAGCCATGTGATCAGGGAGTCCCATGGCCTATCAAATCGCTTGTCATTTTAACATTATTATACACATAAATTACTTATCTGAAGATACCTTTCCTTTAAGACAATGGATGTCAGATGAAAGAGAAAACAGGACTCGCATCCCAATTCTGCTACCTGTTAGTTGACATAAACAAGTCAGTTCTTCTCCCTGAGTCTCTGTTCAGTGCAGCTATAAAATGAAGACAATGGTAGTACGTACATTTGGGTGGTTGTAAAGATTAAATGAGGTAATTTATATAATTGGCATACATCGACTCTGTACAATGGCCTATGAATAGTGATGATTATTTTTGGAGAATTATTTTTGCCTTCGATTATTTATTTTTAAAATGTATTTGCTCCAGGCTTTGCTAGGTGCCAAGGGCCCCATTTTCAAAATGATAAAACAGTGTGCTACAGGATTGCATTTGTAAATATTTAAGACTTCTTTTGAATTTCCCAGCATTTTGTCATATTTTTCTTTGAGTTAAACATTATATTTTTATGCTCAGTGTATAATGTTTACACTTAGAAAAGGATCATTGTGAAATAAAGCACAACTTCTGCTTTTTTTAATGTTAACCTTAACTCTTGCCTACCTCAGGCTTTGTAGAAATTGTCCACCCTAGTGCAGCCTTGGGGGTATTGCAGAAATGCTTCACACACTAACTCTGACCATGTAACCAATGGTTAATAAATCTATAATATCCAGACCTGTCAATCTCTTAGTTTCAGATGCACAAAATCCATTACAGAAACCCTGTAATATATGGAAAGATTAAAATCTTAAATTAAACTTTTTTCCTGGTGCCTAGAAGGATTTTGGACTCTGTAAACAGGCAGATGATTTTGACTTGTGTATAATCTACAGTTGATTTTATTGGAAAGCACCTCATGCTGTGTTTTGATTTGGATAATAAAAACATTTTTCCATTCCTGAATAGTCACAAATATATATTTTAAACAGAAAGAAAACAAACCTGTTATAACCAGAGGTTGTTTATTTGCTCACAATCAAGAGCTTTCAAGGTATTCATCATACTCCCCTGACATTATGAAATGATTACATCATAAACAGAGCTGAAAATTGGGCCAAAGAGTCCATACCTATAGTTCCCAAACCTGAGCAAACATTAGAATCACCTGGAAAACTTTTGCAAAGACCGGTTCTCAACCCCAAGTTTACTGAATCAGGATCTCCTGGGATGGAGTCAAGAAATCTGGATTTTTTTTTTAAGCTTCCCAGATAATTTCAATGTGCTCCAAATTTAGTAATCATGAATTATATACACCAAGCAAAAGTGGTCAATTACAATATTTCTTTTAAAACGTGACTCAAACCACTTTCTCTTGAATGTCCAAACCCAAAGTAGTGGTTAAATCATCTGGGTTTTTTCACGTGTATTTTGTTTTGTGGTCAGTGTGAATAGAGCGACTTTACGCAGGTAAGTTGCTGGGAGAAAATAATGTCCAAGCGGCTGCTTGGCAACAGAAAATTACTCAGGCAATTAAGTGGGCTTTCAGTTTATAAATTATTATTTCAATGATACCTATAAATTAATTCTTACTACATGTTTATACATTCTACCAGAAAAGGAAGTGAGGTCCAGGGAATGTGTGAGAATATTCAAAGAAAGCATAATTAGAATACTTTTGACAAACATCACTTGTATTCAATAATATCACTTGTTTATACTTGCTAGCATGTGCCAAATTTGTTAAATTTCTAGCATGTGCCAAACACTTTGATAAGTACTTTCCCTGCCTTACCTAAGTTAATACTTATACAAACCCTGGGATATAAGTAATACCATTATTTCCATATTAAGATAAGAAATTTGAATCCCAAAGAAGTGTTATAATATACTGAAGGTTACAAGCAAAGCCAAGATTCAAATTCAGGTCTGTTCTCTACTCTGCCTTATAAGAGCAATCTCTACATGTCTTTGGCTTAACTCTTAAATCCAAATCTACCTTTATTTATTACCTACCATCTTTTGGATTTGTGATACAACAACTTTGCTTTTTTTTTTTTTTTTTAAGATTTTATTTATTTGACAGAGAGAAAGAGATCACAAGTAGGCAGAGAGGCAGGCGGAGAGAAAGAGGGAAGCAGGTTCCCTGCTGAAGAGCCTGACGCGGGGCTTGATCCCAGGACCCTGAGATCATGACCTGAGCCGAAGGCAGAGGCTTAACCCACTGAGCCACCCAGGCGCCCCAACAACTTTGCTTTTTGAAATAGTAGCCCAGAGGGCCAAGAAACAGAGCTAGGTATTGGCGAATACCAAATGGTTGTGGAAGAATGTTTTTTGTTGGGCATGCCTAGACCAGAAGAAGTAATTGCGGAAAATGGTGAGTCCCTGAAGGGAAAATATCTACCTGGCAATGTCCTGGCAATGTCCTGTGGCATGAAGGAACTAGTAATAAGAAAGCTTTGCCTATCTATCCAAAAGTCCAGAAAGAATAGACATGACTTAGCAAAACCAGATTCCAAGTGCTGAAAGATTTTAATTAGGTAGGAGAGGAAGTCATTTCTCAATACCCACAAAAAGAATATCCAAGGACTATTTTAAAGCCTCAGTAGACATTCTTTTACCTTTCAGGTAAACCCTGGTTCACTTTAGCTCATTATTACTTGATAAATGTCAGTTGTAAGATTATCAAGACCTTTCAAGCTCTAGGAAATCAAGATTTCTACTCTTTTGTCTATCATTTGTATCTTCTTCACATAGATGGTGCACAAACAACATATCCTTTCAAAATGCTGAATTAATGAAAGAACAGAGTAATAAGTTTCTAAAATTTATCATTCAAGCAAATATAAATAAATTTTGGATTTTCTGCTGCTTCAAATTATTCAAACATTTGATTCCCTATAGAAGCCTATCCCTCCCTCCACGCTAACTCAACCCTAGACACACATTCATGTGCACACACACACACACACACACAAATACATATTTCTTCTTTAGAGATGAACAGGACACATACACATATCTTCCAAATATTATATGTCATCTTATGGATACATAATTTTTTTCACTTATTTCTGAAAAGGGAATATTCGTTCCTAGGTGGAATGGGCTCCACCATTTAGTTTCCCCGTGACCTTGGACAAGTTCCACACTGTCCCTGAACTTGAGGTTTCTCATCTGTGAAATGGAGTATCAAATGCCTACCCTGCATTGCTTTTATGTGAAGTCAGTGAGGTTGCATAGTAAACATTTCGTGGACACTTCCTTCTCCTTGTACCAGCTCCCACCTCAGGTCAGGACTTACATATTTGTATTAAATAGAGTGAAGGATACATGTTCAAGTAATGGGTAAAAAAATCATAGAAAATGAGGGAGCAAATTGTTCCTGGAACATAAATGGTTTACTCAGGATAAGAATAGAAATATTCCTGCTGTTTCAGAATCCAAATACTCAAAATTATTTAAACTCTGAAGGTAATAATGAGTCTTTCTAATTTATCAAGGTGATGACTGTATTTTGAACTGTTCTAGCCCTTCCTCATGTTCTAATTAACAATGTCATTTCATTCAACACACTTTCCTCACTAAAGATGGTGAGTTATTTAGGTTTAATGCATAATATCAAAGTACTGGTGTGTGTCCATTCATATTTATCTCTTCGTCCATTAAAGAAAACAACTAGCAACTGTTCTTCTGAAACATCATTTCAATTAATATTGCTTAGAAATAAAAAATATATATTGGTTAGGAATAAAAATGCTTTTTATTAACCAATTTTTGATTAAAGGGTAGTTAGCCACAATATGGCCTATAGAAAGACATAGGCATCTTGGTGTTCAGTTAGCTCATCAACAGCAGTATATTAGGTCAGATAATATCTATTTAAAGTTAAAATTGGCATTAAGCTCCCTAAAAAAATTTACTTTGCATTAACTGGGATGATTCAACTTTGACAATTCTTTGAATTTTCTTATAAGTGCAAAAACCAAGTGACAGTAGTGCTGAATTTCAGAAGAAAGTGTAAAACTCATTTCAATGATTTATGTTTTATTTAGCATAGTAGTAAATCTTTGTTCAGCTGTATTGAGGTATAACTGACAAATGAAATTATATTTAAAGATTACGATGTGATGATTTGACATATATAACTGTGAAAGGATTTCCACCCCCAAGTTAATGCTAACATCATATCGCATATTCATTTTTTGTCTTTTTGGTGAGAACACAAGTTCTACTCTCTTATCAAATTTCAATTATACAATACGGTATTATCAGCTATAGTCACCATGTTATACCTTAGATCCCCAGACCTTATTCATCTTATAACTTAAAGTTTGTACCTTTTTACCAACTTCTCTCTATCTCACTCACCCTTCAGTCCCTAGCAGCCACCATTCCTCTCTGTTTCTATGAGTTCATTTTTTTTTTAAGATTCCACACATGAGTAATACTGTAAAGTTATTGTCTTTGTCTGGCGATTTCACTTAGCATAAGACCCTTCAGTTTCATCCATGTTGTTGCAAATGGCAGTATGTTCTTCTTTTTTTAAGGCTGAATAATATGCCATTGCATATATACCACATTTTCTTTATCCACCCATCCATTGATAAGCACTTCGGTTATTTACATACCTTGGCTATTGTGAATAATATTGCAGTGAACTTGGGAGTACAGATAGCTCTATGAGATAATTATCTCATTTTCTTTGGATATGTACTCAGAGAAAGTTTTCTGGATCATAGAGTAGTTCTATTTTTAATTTCTTGAGAACCTCCATACTGTTTTCCATAGTAAACTGGCACTGGCAATATGAGGTTCCATTCCCACCAACAGTGTACAAACAGTCCTTTTTTCTGCATTCTCACCAGTATTTGTGATCTCTTATCTTTTTGATAATAGTCATCCTAAAGGTTTGAGGTGATATCTCGTTGTGGTTTTTGATTTGCATTTCCCTGGTGATTAAGGATGTTGGGCACATTTTCACATATCTGTTAGCCATTTGCCTGTTTTTTTTTTTGGGAAAAAAATGTCTGTTTGTAGTCTTTGTGTCTGTTTTTTAATTGGGTCATTTTTATTTTGCTAGTGAATTGCATGAGTTCCTTGTATATTTTGGATATTAGCCCCTTATGGTTTGCATATATCTACTCCCATTCCATAGGTTGCCTTTTCATTTTGATGGTTTCCTTTGCTGCACAGAAGCCTTTTAGTTTGATGTGTTCCACTTGTCAATTTATTTTGTTGCCTTTGCTTTTGTTATTTAATGAATTTTATTGAGTTCTAATATGTAGTAGGCATTTTTCTAGGAGATTAATATGTATCTCATTTAATGCTTTTAACATAAATAAAATCTTTGAGAAAAAGGGGGGGGCGCCTGAGTGGCTCAGTGGGTTAATGTTTTTAACAACCTAATATAGTATGTCCTATCGTTTTGCCTATTTTACTAATGAGAACAAGTCAATTTAGATATTATTCATTTTGTCTAGGTTATTTATCACAAATGTGTTCGAGCCAACCCACAATGCATCTGACTCCAAATTCTATGATCAAAATCACTGTGCTATTTTCTCACTATTTTTCTACATAAACACTACAGAAAGCAAATGATTTTTTTCTAAGCTCTACTATGATCCAATTCAGAAGCTAAAAGATAATTTCACTATAAATATAGCAAATATGAATGAGGACAATGTAATTTGAGAGCAGCCTATCCAGTAACCCAGTAGGGTGTTTTATTTGTAGCTTAAAATTTTACGGAATATAATTCATTAGCCTTTGGGTATACTGAATTATCTGTTCATTTTAATGAACACGAAAATATTTGCTGAGCCCCCACTCAGGGGCAAAGTATAATGCTAGACACCCTGAGAGTTATAAAGAAGCATTGTCCTTCCTGTCATGAACCCTACTATCTAATAAGGTAGAAAGGGCGTAAAATGACAACTATTATACGAACTTATGTAAAATTTCCATATAGTTGGTACAGATTTGTGTTTAAGAGAGTCTTGTTTCACTTCCAAACCCTCAAAAGGGCATAACCAAGATATGCCTACCTATGCAACAAAGAATTTAGGCTGATTTGTTCAAAGCATTACATTAAGTGCAACCAGTGTTTTGAAGCAAATGCAGCTATCAAACCGAATTAATAGTTTTCCTCTTAGAATTGTTCCTGCTCCAGCTCCTAAAAAAAGATTTTAAAAAAGGATTATTTGATTGACTTGTCCCATTGTAAAGTATGCACCTGCTGTGAAATGAAGCCACGGAGAAAAAAAAAAGTTGAATAATTTAACTTTTTTATTTGTAAAGATAATCTGGGTTTTTCTGATTACATCTTAACTTCATAAATGTTAAATAACCTATCAGCATCTAGTTGTTGTAAATTATGAAAAGGAGCATTGCAAGGAATATTAACCAACGAAATCCTTGTTCTTTAGTGAACAAGAAAATGTGTTATGGCAGCTTGTCATTGTGGGACTGGTAACTTTGACACCAAATAACAAAACTGCCATTTGCACTTAGGGTAAATTGGTTCACTTGAGCTTCCACTGCTCCTCTTGCTCTGACATAAATTTATGAACTCGGGAACTAACCAAGTCGTGTGGCTTCCCAGCTGACTTTAACAAATATGCCCATTTCATTTCATTTAGTCATCAGAATACCAGGGGGCTAGGTTGTTTCAGACTCACTGCAGATGGTGTAGGGTTTGCAGGAACACAGGAGCCTTTCATGTCACAGTCGTGTAAATTACGACAGTGGAGGGGCCCTCATTCCTAAATACATGTCACTGCTTGACATGCTCACAGCTTCAAGGAGCATTTTCTCTTTCAACACCTCATAGGTATACGTAAAGGACATTTATTTCCAATTAACCAAGACGTGAAAAATACATTTTGCAGATTCGTGCCTTGACTAGCCATGTTGAAACCCAGATCAAGATAATGTCTATATTTGAAATGTAGCAGAAGCACAGTTTTGTTCCCTGACCCCCTAGGAGT
Source organism: Potos flavus (assembly GCA_028534135.1). NCBI lineage: Eukaryota > Metazoa > Chordata > Mammalia > Carnivora > Procyonidae > Potos > Potos flavus. Next base: position 45,731,679 of record CM052893.1, on the reverse strand, counting down.
CCTATCCTTCTAAGCAGAGAAGTTACTGGGAGCAGACCAGTAAGTACAGAGGAAGACATTCAGTAAAGTGCAACCTCAGATGAATTGAAGGAAAGACCATTTCTAAATTACTGCTAGGAATGGAAAAATGTCTTCATAGGAATACACTTGATCATATCCAAGTATTCATAAAAAAACTAGATAAAATATTATTATCAAGCGATCTACTTAAATGAATATAACATTTATTTGTAATTGGAATAGAAACTTTATTTTTAAAAAAGTGAGTTCAGAGTGTTTGAGGGCACATAAAATAGTGTTGTAGATGTGGGGTTTTTCTTTCCATTTTGTTCCATTTCATTTTGTTTTGCTGAAATGTCTGTCATTAACTCAGCACTTTCTATGTCGCAGGAGTGTACCAAAATGTTTTACATGCATTTTCTAATTTAATCCTTATAGCTCTTTATGAGGTGGCTATTATTATCATCATTTTACAGATGAAGAGACCAGTATTCATAGAGGTTAAGTAATTTACCAGAAACAAATAAGAGCAGAGAAGTGACTTGACCTGCCTGACTCCATTCTGTGGTTTGTCTAGTTCAACAAGAATGATAGAATATTTTTCAAATGTGTGTTTGTCAAACTTTTCTATAAGATCTATCCCAGGAACAGAGAAGACAGAATGAACATGCAATCAATCCTAGGAGATCTAGAAACCACCCAAAGCAATCACCATAAGCTTGCCATTTCTTTAAGGTCTTGCTTTTTAGCTTAAAAACTCATAGAAATTTGCCATTGTATTCCAATGTGTTTATCTTCATCCAAAAAATAATGTGTTTTATAACTTATCATTAGGAGAATTTTTTTAACCTATCCCCTGCGTAAAGAGTGATACGCTGTTATATTTTAGAATATTATGTCACTCTGGAGAAAGCTGACCCCAATAAGTTCAATGTCCAGGCAATTCTTTCTGTGTTCATTGTGTTATACAGCAACCTTATTTTTCCCCCACCGCTTTACAGACTATGTCAGGGTAACAATAAGGAGAAATGCCCCAAACGGGAAGTGAATACTCTGACATTCCAAGATACTGTGAATGGAAATTTCCATTAGCATATCTTCCTACTGAGAGGTCAAACTACAAATTGAGAAAGTCCCTGATCCAGTCTTCAATCTCTTTTACTACCTGGAACAACAATCTCCAAAGAACATTTTTAGTGGGGAAAAAAAAGCTTGATTATACAGCTCTTTATTTTACCTCTAATGTAGTACATAGGTTTTCCTCACTCATTAATGGACTGCATTTCAAATGGTCCCTATAATTAATTCTCTTCATCCAACTCTCAAACTTTATTTTAATTATAGCAGTCTTTTCGGGAGCAGTAAAACCATTCCCAGTTTTGTCTTACAGTTGAGAATTAGGCCTCAAAGAATATCTTCTAAATAAGCCCAGTATGTGCATTCGCTGTGCCATTAAAGAGAAAAATAAATTTATTTACATTTCCTAGGCATTAATCTTTGTCACGGTATCTTTTTTCTTCATTAAAAAAAAAATAGCATAGAAATGTCTAATACCTGAGATTCAGCAGAAATATGGGCGCAGCCAAATTTTTGTCCTGTGTCTGCAGAAGATTACCCACGATGAATTCATTTTAAAGCAATACTGAACAACTCAAATTAAGTGGCCTTTTGATTGCATCACGAATAAGACTTGTACTTGTTCAACACACTGATTATGTCAGCATAAGCTTCTGCTGTCATTTAGTTAGTTCGGAGATGTCTATAGAGTTAAAACAACTGACTAGTCAAAGTTCTGATTACTCAGGACCCATCTAATTTTCTAGTCTGGGGCTTTTTAGGAAGAAAAATCCATACCAAGTTTTTGTGAACAAGGAAAAGTGGGATTCTGCTGGTTTCCCTTGCTAAGGCAAGGAAGCCTTGCATTTCCCAAATTTTAAAGGTCAAACTGGCATTCCAGGAAGAGGTACCATGTTTGTCCTTGTCTTTGAAAATACTTGGACAGAAATCCACAAGTGTGTAGTGTATGTGTATCTCAGTTTCGGAAACCTGACCTTCAGAGCTTCAAATATTCACCTATAATTTAATTCCATCAGTGAGAATTCTAATTTTTCCGTCACTGTTTCTTCCCTCTAATCAGCGTCCAATAACTGTTCTGCTGGCTACCCATGTTGTCTCAAAATTATCCTCTCATTTTTCCCCAGTTGTCCTAATCCGAGTCTCCATTACCAAGAGAGAGCATAAATAGAGAGAGATAAGCTTTGGTATCAGATGGCCCTGAGTTCAAATGTGACTACCCCAAGTAATCAATGTGCAATCTAGAACAAGTTGCTTAGTTTTCTCATCTTAAAAAAAATGTAATAACATTTGCTTTACAATATCGTCCTGAGATTTCAATCATTCACTCAAGGCGACATTTATTGAGCTGCAACTTTGTGCTAAACTCTAGGCACTGAAACTACACTGGGGAGAAGAACAGAGCCCCTGACTTTATGGGGTACACTGTCCTGCATGCAAACCCAAGAAGAAGAACAGATTTGGGAGTGGAAAATCTAGTGATTATGGTTTGGACCTGTTGAGATTGAGGTCTCTGTGAAGCAGGCTGCTTGAAAATAGAAATCAGGAATGCAAGAGAGATAAAATGCCAGAGATAGGAATTCAGGAATCAGTGATAGAATAGAATAGCAGTAATTTAAGCCATTAGGACAAATACAACAGATAATTTAATAAGGATGCTTGCCGCTTCCTGACGGCGCACGGGAGAAGAATGAGGCACAAACAAGTCAGCTGCGATAGAGATTGGGAGCAGGGGTCGGCAGTTGAGAAGACTGCCGCCCCGAACAACTCCTTAATCCCATATTTATTGGATACGAGATGATA
>CM052893.1:45705830-45728302 GCA_028534135.1 Potos flavus | reverse complement strand
TGTAAGGGCGATATACGTTTGTGCTCTTTAGATTACCCATACCCTGCGATAAGTACCCACAACTCACCGGCGGGAAATAGACACGGCCATACAAAACTTCACGTTGGGGCTTCTTCTCCTGTGTTTCAAGTCCCTGTTCGGGCGCCAGATGCTCTCATTTAAAATAAAATTTCTTAGTCTGGGTTCAGCACATCGCATCTTTCCAAAGGAAACAATTGGTCAGTCCTTCTGACTCTGATCAACATAATGTGATCAAATATGATCTTCGGAGAGTTCTTATTTTCATCTATCCTGCACAAAATCCCGAGCATCTCTGCCTTGTACTGGCTCTTCCACCCCTTATACAATCGGGGCTGTATCTACAAAAAGCAAATCTTCATTTCATTTTTTAGACCTCATTTCTGAAGGGTTATTGAGTCCTGTGCTGTAGATTTCATTGCTTCTATAGCAAAGATAACCTTATTTAAGTGCTACAAAGGTAAGTAATTAAACCCACAAATGTTGTAAGCTATCAGATCAATGAGAAAATCTCATGAGAGATTCCATTATATTCTTCATTCAAGGCTCATATACTCTCCTTGAAAAAAAAAATGTACATGTTGTTCATGACCAAATAAAACTTACAGGCATTTAATTATATGAATAGATTGTAAAGAGGCTAAACTGACAAGACCTTCTTTCTTTAGGAAGCATTGTGAAAAATGACAGTTTTGAACCCAAATTTCATATGTATTTAGGTCCATAAGTCTCCCTGACGGAGTGGACTGTCCTAACTCAATAATTAATGCACTGGGAATTCTCTAGGTAGACTATGATTTGGATACTTTATGGGCTATTATGTCAAGGATCTGTGTCAGACTGGATGCATACACAATGCCTACAGAAAAATTATTGTCACAAGCAAAACTGGTGGGGTTTTTTTTATGTACTTTAAAAGTAAGTAAGCCTAGCAAAAATAGATGACACCATTTCTAATTGCCTTGTATTTTTTAAAAAGTGAAACGTGCCTTTGTTTTTATTTGCCCATAGAATATACCTTTGAATAGAACTATTATATGCACATTTGTTTTTGAAAAGGGGGTGATACATGTTTTATTTTTTACTTTTGAAATATACATTCATGCAGTTATTAAGTGCTATATTCAGCAATAATGTATCTTTAAGTTATAAAATGTTAAAGATTCATTGTTTCTAAAAGACATTTGTTGACCATTCTGTATGGCATACATATGTGTTTTCTCTCTCTCTCTCTCTCTCTTTGAAGGGATCCTCATCCCCAAAATGCCTGTGGAGTACAATGTCTTACTCAATGCTGGAAGTATAGCACCTCTGACATCCTCTGTGGGTCATCATCAGTGCATCCTTCTGGAGAATTTGGCTCCATTCACACACTATGAGATAAGGATACAAGCATGTCAAAATGGTGAAAGTCTTTCAGACACTTGTCTTGGGCTTTTATGGGAAAAAAAAAAAACGTATTTTATGAAAAAATTCATTAAAAAGGAATAGATTCTTAATTCAAATACAAAGACTAACATTTCATTTCTTATTTGTACTGGACTGTTTACCCAGAAAAATCAGAGCCTGGCATTGAGTGAAGCATTATGCATTTCTGCACATTAAATCATGAATATTTAAATATATTAAAATGGTGGTTTTGCAAAGTCTTGTTTTATAAGGCCCTTTAAAAGAAAAACACCTAGATCACATAAAGGAATCATTGGTAATATAAAACAAAATAGGTATTATGAAAATTTCAAAAAAAGGTATGCACTTTGGTTTATTTAAGTTTATTTGGGGCCGAGGGGAGGCATTATTTAGAAGTTGAGTTACACTTGAATGAATCTTACGTATTTTACTGTGCTTCCCTGAACTCTTTCTCATATATGCAGACTGTTGCCCTGAGTTTCATGGCTTAGGCTAGTGGTCTATAAAATCATCATCCATCTCTGTGGTCTTAAGGAGGAACCTTTCTCAGTCCCTTCATTTCTCCAAATGTTACATCATATCTTAATAAAAGAAGAAAAGATATAACTCATATTGGTGTATAAAACATGTTGCTCCACTTTAAATTAAAGAAATGCCCCAATCTTATACTTGAGTGGTGGGAACTCCTATCTTATTTGTGCTTAGAAACGTCTGTTTTCCAAATGAGTATGAGTTCTGATGGAGCTGATTAGGACGAGGGGTCTGTGATTTTGCTTTGCCTCATCTCCAAAATTGTGAGTCTGTTTGCCCACTTCTCTCTACAAATCAAACCAAGGTATTTTGTTTTGAAGGATACTGTTGTCGCTGATCCAGTCTTCAGCTAATCAACATGGAAACAGTTTTAAACTAGTGTTTTCTTTATTTAAATGCGAAATCAACTTCTGCATCTCTATGTCTCTAAAACTATGCTATGGAGATACAATATTCTTCAAATTAATTGATCCCTGCATGTTGGGAGATGGTCATTATTTTAAAATATTGGCAAAAAATAAGATATTATTAAAAATATACAAGATGTGCCGGTCACACACATTTATGATACTCAAGTACATTATCACTTTCTGGCAGAATAACTATAATAAACTAGAGAAACCACAGTTCAGACAAGCATAAGCATTTTTGTCTATGCCTCTAAAAATTTGTAGTTCCTTAATGGATTTTCCAAAAATGATTCCCTATTTAAATATACATAAAATGTATTCATATGTAATAAAAAATATGTATACATATAAATATATTCAAATTAGAGATTTATAGTACTAGTCTAAAATATGTGTATAAGGGTCAGATACAAAAGTTCAGCTAAAATGATTTCCATGATCTCCTTATCCTTCTATATGCATATGTAACTCTTTTCCCTGCCTGACAAATTACTAAAGGACTCAATTTTTTTTTTTCAAGGAAGTTGTGGAGTTAGCAGTAGGACATTTGTTAAAACATCTGAAGCAGCCCCGATGGATCTACCTTCCCCCGTTCTTAAGGCACTGGGGTCAGCTTACATAGAGGTTAAATGGATGCCACCTGAAAAGCCAAATGGAGTCATCCTCAACTACTTTCTTCACAGGTAACATTGACCATTACTGTTATTTTAAATTATTTAAAAATGTGTACTATTTGAGGGCCGTAAAATCAAATACATTTTCTTTTTCCATAAGGGAATAAAGGGGAATTCATGCTTTTTGGAGCACCTGCTAGGGTCTAAGATTGGTACTGGAAGCTTTTACACATAATCCAGGGGGAGAAAAAACCACAGCTACCATGTAGTATTTTTGTCTGAACCCTACTTTAACGACGAGACCTCATAGTGCACATCAGCCTTACTTCTAATTAAGTCGTAGAGCAGTCCTATAGAGGCTCACTGACCAAGAGAACATAGTCGTTCCAGAGGAGGAACCAGGTCTGCAATCAGAATTCTAATATTTCCCATCACCTATTATGTGGACTTTAGAAAAACTTTTTATCCTCAAAAAACAGGGTGCTTTCCATCTGCAGAAAGAATGGCTCAACTCTGCAGTTCTCCTTCTGTTGGAAGGAATTTCCACTTAGCTGGTTAGATGGTTCTGGGAATGCAGTTGATGGTAATGCAGCTTCTTTTAACCATAATGTGCAGAATTTGTTAAGTATATCCCCCTAAAATGAAGAAAAGAAGGAAAGAGAGAGTGGAAGGAAAGAGAAGAGAGAGAGGGAGCAGGGAGAGACAGAGGAACGATGGACATTTTGGGTTGAAAAGTATTGCGCTCCCTGAGCCAGTCTTCACCTGATCCACACGCACATGGTTTTTCTTTAAATAAATAATGACTAATGAGGAGGAGAAGCAGAGGGAGGGAGGGAGGGAGAAGAGAGAACAGGAAGGAGAGGAAGAGAGAGAGAGGGAAACAGAATGACAGAGAAACCCTGAGGGAAAAGGAGAAGGAGGAAGAGAGGAGAGAAGGCAAAGGTAAACAGAAAGAGAGTCAAGAAGACACAGAACCTGTCTACTGAGATTTTGCTGTCTGTCCTAGTCCCTGCAGGTTGCTATAACAAAAATGGCGTAAACTGGGTGGTTTATAAACAACACACGTTATTTCCCTGGAAGTTGGGAAAATACAAAATGAAGGTGCTGACAGATTACACGGTTGGTGAGGGTCTGCTTCCTGGTTCACAGACTGCTGTCATTTAACCGTGTCCTCACTGTGGTGGAAGCAACTAGAGAGCTCCATGGGTCCCCTTTAAAAGGGCACTAATCCCATCGTGAGGGTTCCACACTCATATCCCAGTCACCTCCCAAATGCTTCATCTCCTAATACCATCACCTTGGGGGTTTGTACTTCCGGCATATGAACTGGGGTTGGAGGAGGCACAGACCTCCTGACCATAACTGTCTAAGACAGAAAAGACACAATGGAAGATGGATACCAGCAGACATAAGGGGTTTGCAGATTGAAAACTCCATTCCAAAAGCCATGTATTTACATTAGGCAAACAGAAAACAAGACATTCTTGCTCAGACCCTCACCCCTCCTCCCACATGGTTTGTTAGTCTCCCCAGGAGCTTCACACCTTCCCTTGTTTGGTCCTGTGCCCTGAATATGGGAAACTTAGTTCAGGCTCCTCTTTCAACTTCAGATATTAAAACCCTTTGATTCAGGTCAGTCTTCAGTGATGAGTAAGGGTTTGTAGGAAAATTATAAAAGGAGAAAATATTATTGCATTTGTAGTTATGTAAATGACATGGCCAAAAAAGAGCAAGCCAAATTTCTCCTCAGCAAACATTAATTTGAAGAATAATATTTCTGATTCAAATACACACAAACACGTGAAAATGGCTAATGCGAATTTACATTTTAAGCTAAGCACATTTGTGCAGGCTCTAAAATGCCCATCCTCTTGGAATAGTTTTCTTTCATCTACTTAATGCTAATTGTATGAGAAAAGCACATCAAATTCCTATTCTGAATAAAGGGAAATAAAGTATCTGTTATAGAGCAGGACGTGGCTTCAGTCTGTTGGTTTTGTAAATAAAGCTCATGATTACAGTGACTATTCCATGGCAGCTATAGAGAGGGAAAACAGGAAATATAATGCAGAAAGCCCGCTTCAATGAAAAATACTGTAAATTGAATTTGACAGCATTTGATGGCATTTGATTATTCTAGTCACAGCCAAACAATGATATAAAGAGTAATATGAAACAGAATGTGTTACTGCCTAGCAGACTCAAAAGCAATAAACCTTCCTCCAATGTGACACAATCACTTCACAATCATAATTGTAGCCTGTTTGATACCTCTGAGTACAGCAGAAGGGCACTGACTGACATAGATACATTTTGTTTTTTATTTAAAGTGAAATGAAAATGGCGCACTGGGGCTCCAGATACAATCGTTATATTCACCTACATAGGCATGAATCACTTGGCGGTTATTTCAGCTGAAGTTTAAATGTGCTTAGACAACAACAATATCAAATTTTTCTTAGATAGCTGCAAAAAAAAATCAGAAATTTGTAAGGACAGAAATAGAATGTAGACACATAGTTCTTTTTCATTCTGGGACTACATAGAGCCCCTTCTATAGTTATGGCCACGAGCCTGCAGTATTTCCGGGGAGGTTATGGCATGTAATTCCTGCTTCATCATTTGCCTCCTCTTTCTTGTATCGCCACCAAAGGAAATACACTTAGCTCAAACCAAAGACAGGGTTTGGCCTAGGCAGATATTTTCATTAAATTGCAGAAAGCCAACTTGCCAATCCCATTTTGAAAATACCTGTCACTCTATTCTCTCTAACCCCCTAAATCACTTCCCCCTCGGTAATTTCCTTCCATTGTTTAAAGACTGCCTCTAGAAATCATCCAATTGAAAAGCATCTGTGCCGATAAAGGAGTGTTGATGACTTTACAAACAAAATAATCTAGGAAGGATATGATTATTAATGCAATGCCTTCTGTTCCGTTTACCGGTTACTTTGTTATTTGATTTAAGCTACTTTGTTCACTAAGGTGACGAGTTATAAAAGACATTTCTGACAATAGGGACAACAGTGATGTTAGTGTTGTGCAGCCTGTTTACTGATAGAGTATATAGACAAGGCCATTTTCAGCATTTGTTTTGTCCTCATAATACGTTTGGATATTATTATAACGATTTTTCAGTATTCCCTCTGTCTTATATCTATAATGTTGTAAATGGCAAAATCCCTCCACAAAATCTGACTTCCATTTACAAATCCACCAAATATTTTTTTTCTTAGGACTTTACAGAACACTTAATGAAATGATCTCCCATCATTTTAATAGAGACAAAACTGCATGAGGTTTATTCTCATAAACTGTCTCTTTAAATAAATACAAAGATTGATCGATGTGCAATGAGAAAAAAATATATACAAATACCTTCTAAACACTGTAGAAGTAGAAATGAATAATAAGCTCTGAGTATTTAATAGTAAGATTTTGAAGGATAAAATAGGAGATAGTTAGGATGGGTGGTTGATACGGAAGAAAATTCCAAGCAGGGAACTGCAAATAATAATTTTCTAGAATAGAAAATTAAGCTGATTGAGTAAAATAAGAGGATATTGACTCAAAAGTGAAGAAACATTTATACAATCAATTCATGTTGTGTGGAAAGATAGATATGGAGATGAAGATAGGTAGATAGATGATCGACAGGTGATAGAAATACCAATAGATAGATAGAAATGTTCATATCTGCTGTGAGATCTGAGTCCTATTACCAAGGACCTTAGTAGGAGATATAAGTCAAACTAAGGAAACAAACAAAAAAAAGAGAAGTATAATGTGAAAACTATAAATATTTGACAGAAAGTTTACAGGAGAAAAGGATTCTTTTTGTCTGGGATATTTATGGAAGACTTCATTCATTCATGGATGAAACTGATGTCATTAGGACTTAGCCTTACAATATAAAAATTTAGTGACCATTATTAGAAATATTTTTGTTGGAAAAAAGTTTTAACAGGACAGAATATTAAAAAGGCTATTTATCCTTTCTTTATGACTTACCCAAGGTGCATAAAATTTCCATCAATGAAAGTAACTACTATTAATTTTAATATACATAATATTTCTACTTTCTTTTTATAGTTTCCCTTACATAAAAAGAATCATATTGTTCATACTGTTCTCCAATTTTCTTTGGGCATTTGGATGCACACACACACATACACACACATATCTCACTTCTTTTAATGACTCAACTATATTTTATTACATGAATGTGAGTCTATAGTATTTAACCAGTCCCCTACTGATGGCAAAATAGGTGATTTCCAAGTTTTCATTACAATTGCAACTCTCAAAAAAACACCTTTACAATGAGCAGGTGAAGGATTATTCTTAGTACTGAGTGCAGGGTCAGATTTTGTACATTTTAAATTCCTAGAGTTTGCTCAATAGCCTTCTAAAAATGGTTTGTAAGAATTTTAATTCTGAAAACTCCTGTCAATAGGGGGTCTTATCAATTTTTCAAATCTTTGCCAGTTCAGTATTTTAAATGGCATATTATTGTTTTAATTAAAATTTTGGTCATTATAAGTGAAGTCATTCATTTATTTTAACTATTTCCTTGCTATTTGTGTGTGTGTATATAAATATTGTATATCCTTAGACTATTTTCTTTTAGACTATCTCTCATTCGTCTATGCTCTTTATATAATAAGGAAATTCTCCCTTTAATGATCATATTAAAATAACACATTAATTATTTTTTCCAGCAATTTTATGGGTTCTACTCCTTATATCTAAATATAGACTTGATTTTGTTTTAAAGAATGAGACAAGAAATCTATGCATTTATTTTTTTAAAAAACTGTCTCATTCATCAACATTATTTTATAATTCACTGATTTGAAATGCCACCTATACGAAATCCCATGTATCATCCGGTCCATTTCAGGATTTTGTATTTTGTTTAATTTATAGTGGATAGGATTTTAATAAGCAGAGCCTGATGGCAAAGATATCTCAGGTGAATAAAATTAACAGAATGAACCAAATTCCCAGCGCTGAAGGCATAGTGTTCAAGTAGTGGTCAGGCTTGGCTGGAGCCTTTGTTATTTATAGGGAGAATTTCGGCAATAAACTTGATAGTAGATTTTAGAAGATTTGAAATACCAGGCTAAGGAGTTTAGAGTTTTTATTTAGAGGCAATGTAAGCCATTGCAAGTTTCAGGTAAAATAGAAAAGCAGTGTGATAAAGTGGACAGGACTTGGGAAGTCATTATATTCCCCAAGCTTCATTTTTATGTAAAGTTAGGCTAATAAACATAAAGAATAACCTCCTAGAATTTTGTAAGAATTAAATGAAATAATGTATGTGAAAGTCCTGTGTTAAACATCAAGCATGATAAATGTAGGAAGTCATCCTAGATGTACAATAAAGATGTACCATGTTTTAGGAAGACAAATCTGGCTGTTACAGATATTTAAGGATAAGGAAAAAGATTGATGATAATAAAAGAAGCAGATTGCACAACAGTGTGCCTAGGATGATTCTGTTTTTCTTTAAGTATATAGAATATTTCTTTATTTTGTATGTGCATAAAAAAATGTCTGGAAACAACAACAACAAAAACTTTTAACAATGCTTATCTCCCAGAGATAAGTTAAGCACACTTTTTTTATTTGTATTTTTTTTAAGATTTTTATTTATTTACTTGAGAGAGAGAGAGAAAGAAAGCACGAGAAGAGGGAGGGGCAGAAGGAAAAGCAGGCTGGGGAACCCAGCATAGGGCTCAATCCCAGGACTCTAGGATCATGACCTGAGCCACCCAGGCACTCCAAGCACAATCCTTTTAAATACAGATCCTCCTCAACTTACTATGGGTTTACATCCCAGTAAACCCATTGTAAGTTGAAATACTATCAGTCAAAAATGTATTTAATATACCTAACATACCAGGGGCCCCTGCATGGCTCAGTTGGTTGAGCATTGAACTTTTGATTTCAGATCCCAGTCATGGGATCAAGTTCCGCATCAGGCTCCATGCTCAACAGAGTCTGCTTGTCCTTCTCCCTCTGCTCCTCCCCCACTTGCGCTTCTCACTCTGTCCCTCAAATTAATAAATAAAATCTTAAAAAAAAATACACCTAACATACCAAACATCATGACTTAGTCTGGCCTATTTTAGATGTGTTGAGAACACTTACATTATCCTGCAGTTGGACAAAATCATCTAACAGAAATAATATGTTGTGTTATTTTTATATTTTATAATATATTTTATAAATTTTATAATTTTATAATATTTTAATCTCATTTTAGAATAAAGTGTCGAACATCTCATGTAATTTATTGAACACTGTACTAAAAGTATAAAGCAGAATGGTTGTGTGGCTACAGAAGGGTTGTAAATGTGTCAGTTGTTTACCCTGTGATTGTGTGGCTGACAAAAGCTACCACTCACTGCCACTGCCCCGAAGTCTGAAAGAGTATCTTAGGGCATACTGCTGTCCTGGGAAAAGGTCAAAATTTAGAATTTGAAGTACAGTTTCTACTGAAGGCATATCACTTTCACATCATCATAAAGTCAAAAAAATTGTAAGTCAAGCCATCATAAGTTGGGGACTGCCTGTACTTGTGTTTTTGCTCATCCATATTTTCTAATTACTTTTCACAACAAACTTATCATATGGCATGATAAAGATAAAATAGTAAATTGTTAAGAAAAAATAGTAAATTGTTAGTCCAGATGCAAATGAGTCCTCACCCTGTTTATGATTTTCCTATTTCTCTCTTTCTGTAAACATCATTACTCCCTGTAGCAAGTTCTGCTTGGGAAAGAGAAACCACAACAGTTATTTTAACTGAGTTTAACATACATAATTGTTAACTAGTTGTAAATTTGTGAACTAGGTAACTGGAAGGATAAAAAGCGAACTCTAAGATATCATGCAGGTGGCAACTGCAGAAAACACGTACTACCCTTGGGACTGAAACACCTGGAATTCTTAAAACTTAGTAACTAGAGAGGAGAGCCCCTACCCCCACCTCCACCCCCACCCTCGTGCTGGGACCCAGACACTTGAAGAGTTGTCAGCTTCCAGCTGATGCAGGTGTCTGTGAAGAAGGCATGAGATAAAGAGAGTTTTTCCAAGTGTTGTTAAATTTTCATATTCAAACTTCTCATAAGGAGGAAGGATTTATTACTTTCAGGGTGAAAAATCCTGGCTGGAGAGATGCTCACATAATCAACAAGCAAACAAGAAGCAAAGAGTAAGGAGCCAATTCCTTTTTCCTTTCAGTCTTCTGATCTCCCTCTGGCGCCCCCTATTGGCATAGCTCAACATAGACTGAACCAGTAAAGCAGAAATGCCATTGCAGAATCCCAGCTCCACCAGCATAAAGCCAAAATATTGAAGAAAAGGGTTATTGCTCAGAGACAACAACTTAATAATGGGCACATTTTTTTCTAGTTAACCAGGTTTCAGAGAATTTTGGTCTCTTCTTGTGAACCAGTCCATCATCCAGTCATTGCTTACAAAATAATTACTATTTATTATAATATGCCATGATTCCCTAGGGGCTGAGAATATATAGATAAGTAAGAGAGAGTCTTCACCTTCAAGGAGCTTGCAGTACAGTATAGGAGATAGAAAAGAAAGAAAATATATTACAATATAGTGTTATAAGTGAATCAATTGAAAAAAGACTTAGCACATAAGAGAACATGATAATTCTATCTGAGAGAGAAGCAAGGGGAAGACTTCATGGAGAAAGTGACTGTGGTGGAGCTTTAAAAGATGAATTGGAGTTAGCCTATGGAAGGGGGAGGATGAAGAAGGTGTGCAGCGAGGCATTGCAGAACAAGATTGACATATCGGAGCCATGGAAGCATGTACCATCATGGAATAGAAGGGAACTGTAGGCAAGCATTTGATTATGACTGGAATATCAGGTGGTATAGAAATCTGGAACACGAAGCTGGAGTGGTAAGCACAGGCCAGTTGCGTGGCAAATCACTACCATTCTAATTGAGATTAAGTCTTAACACTTTTAAATGATCTTTAACGTCTCGTCCCCCAACACCAGAGTATCTACTCACTCCACGAAGCTGGGTGATTCAGCCTTCAGTGGTATTTGGTAAATCACCTGTGTTTCCATTTCCTCTACCCTCAGTTGTAGTTTAGGATCTATCTTTATTCTCATGTGGTCTGCTGAGATGACCTCTTCGCTGTCTGACTACCTGTTGGAATTCCCATTCAATGCAGCCTTCGCACGACTACTGGATTTGTCTTCCTAAAAGCAGCTTAGGATGCCATTTCTAGGATAACTTCATTTGTATCATGTTATGTCTAACCCAGTGATTTTCATGTGCATAATTTGATAGAATTCTTACCAAAATGCTAGGACATTATACACTATAAGGTTATTAACTCCAGTTTACAAAGTGAAATGGAAACTAGAGAGCCAAGGTCATCTAATCAGGTGGTTGTAGGCCTAGACCTACAACTTATCTCCTCAGACTACAGGTATTTTGCGTTTTATATTTAAATTAGTATTCTTATTATTCTTCATAAGGTGAGAGTGGCAGTTTCATAATCTGAAATTGCTATGGGAAATGTACTGAGTTATAGGATTTTGCTTCGGTTGTTTCTGAAGACAAGTGCTGAGAATTGTTGCAGGAAATAGAGGGATAAGGAGTTTTGTTTTTTTATTTTTAAGGTTATACTACAGTAAGAAAACATAAATATGAATCTTTTAAAATATATGGTTCCTAGTTTTAATACTTATTTTTGTTTTTTTCTTAGTGTTAAGCAACATTAAATTAACTCTAGTTGGAAAAGCTCATTCATTATTGAAGTATCTCCCAAATGAGTTTAAGCATAGAATAACCATTTGGCCATTCAGAGAGAACTGAAAATGTTATTTCCCTAAACACAGACTGTTCAGGAGGAAACACTTCCAGTTAAATGAACAGTTAAAGCCTAAATCTTAAATAAATTAAGAATAATTGTCATCTACTTAACTTCTGTTCAAAGTTTATTCAGACCTGAAGATACTGTATTTTTTAATACCATAGATGGAGTGTTTACCTCAACATAATGTTACTTTATTGAGTATTCAGTAGTGGCAAGAAATACTTAACCAGGTTGCATTCTTTATTGTTTTGGTGAATAAACTTGAAGCTAACATAATATTTAATCTCTCACATAGTACAGATTTTTAAAATTCATGCTTTCAGGCAATTTTTAAAAGAATGTCACAACCACAGCTACTCCTCAATGTGGGAATTCATGAGGGTTTAATAAAAATTAATTGAATTGTCATAGAAAGGTTGAAGCCAGACAAAACAGACAATTTTATTTCCCCATTGAAGTTTATGTTTGTTTGCTGTATTATGTTCCTTGCAAATACCTTTTAAAAACTCACTGAGAGGAGTCCTTGGCTGTGAGCCCTGTGGTCCTCATTAGAATGGATCCCTCCCAATGACACACCTGGTACCTAGTATCTGCAGCAAGTACAAAGGCCAAACCCTGCAAACCGACACTGAGTGCAGAATCTGGCCCACGCATGGTAGCGAGGAATAATGAGGTGGGTTGCCGAAACTTAATTGCAGGTCACTGAGAGGTATCTAGGAAGCCTCTATAGTCTCCAGCGGGAGGCTTGTCATTGCTCATGCTTAGGTCATTGTGATTTATCAACTTGAGGATGATCAAATTCCCCAAGCCACAGATTTTAAATATCCTGCCTTTTTGTGAGAGGTACTGTCATTTACTTTGCCTTAATAACCCTTTCCATTTTGATGGTTAATCTGATATGGCAGCATGTGACTATCCTGGCATCTGAAGAGCATGTTCATTAAATACTCCTAACGGCCTGGAAAATACTGCTTTATCCATCAGTCTCTCTCAACTACAGAGCAGAAGCTGAGTAGGAGAGGGTCATCTCTTGGGTACATTCTTCCCCAACCTAGAATACTACCCTAGTAGGTAAAAAGAGTCAATACAGATGAGGCAAAAATGCAGAGAAGCCATGGAATTACATGTCTTTTGGCCATTTGTTCAAAAAATTATTGAATTTATGGGGCTCAGATGCTAGGAATACAGAAATAGACCAACCATGATTCCTCAGGAGTTTCCCCTTCTGATTAGGTCTGCAGCTAACCAGATTTTTTTTTAATTTTTTTTATTTGTTATTTTTTGCATCATGATTTTACATCCAGGTGAGCAAATAACTGTTCCAAATGAAATATAAGATATTGGGGCTATAACAACTGACAATTCCATTTCTCTTGCTTAGATATTTAATGTTCTATATATTGAGTATCAAATGGTATGCATGGGCCTTAGTTTTTATATCCGTCAAATCTACAGATGGGACTGAAGAATCCCTTTCTCAGGCATCTGAGGATTTTTTGAGCATACTCTGAATTTAACTAGGTCTTGGAGAAGACATCTAAAAGGAATTTGATGTTTGCCCTTTAAGGATCTCTAGAGCAAATTCGTATGATATAATTTATCATGTTATTTTCATTATTTTGCATTTAGCTTTATCTTCTCGACTCAGCCATGAGTTCCTTTAGAGAAGGAATGTGTACCTCTGTTCCTGGTACAAGGTGTGGTGTGTATTAAGTGCTCAATACAGGTTTGTTGAAGAATACAAGAAAGAACAGCCCTTACTTTGAAGGGTAATGGCTTAATTAAAGAAGAGAAAATTCAGATGAAGAGAAAATGCGTGACAGGCAGGATGTGAATTCAAAACATTTTTTAAATATCCCAGAAGCAGATGCAAAATAACATTGTGCACGGTAAAAGAGAAGTAGAACTGCAGGCTTCTCTTTGTCATTCCTCATCCTTTGCTGCGCTAGCCAGGGTTTTTTCACACAAAGATCTTGTAATTCTAGGAGCAGTAAGAGGGTCACCCTCACTGTGTAAACACTTTTCAGGCCCCTGCGTTTGTCGTATTTGCTAGTGTCATGTTGACCAGTGAGAGTCATATGGCCAAGTTCAGAGTGAGTTTAGGAGCATGTTAGCAATAGATGTGGGTACAGGGAGACAAAACAATCAGAATACTTACTGCAATCCAGCTACTATAGAAGGGTAAGAATTCCCAATAATGTCAACTTCTAATAATTCTATATAGTGTAATTTCCAGGTATGCAAAAAATAAAATTGTGCAATATAATTCATGTGCACATGCATACACTTCACACACATATAAACATATAAAGATCCAGAAATATTTTTTAAATGTCCTAATAGTGCTTACATATATGCTTCTGATTTTTTAAAGTTTTTAAAGAAGGTATATGTTTCTACATATTGCATTTGCAGATTTTTTTAAGGAAAAGTTTCTAAGGTAATAAAATAAAATGTAATTATGGGTAGTGTTGCACTGTTTAAATGTTTTTATTTCTTCTGTGTTTTCCATGTTTTCTGTGAAATATATACATTCTTTATGATTAGCCAAATATATATTTTAAAAAACACACTTAAAAACATGATATTGAATGAAGTCTCTTGTGTACTCTTCCATCTGGCCTTCATTATGACACCAGAAAGGAGCAGTTGAATTGATAACAAATTCTTCTGAAAAGCAATTTCTTACTCTGTGTGCAAACCTTCTTTTGAAATGTACAGCTGTCCCTGATTGCCTTCCTGGTCTCCTTTCAGACGTCCTGCTGGCACTGAAGAGGAGTCCCTTTTGTTTGTCTGGTCAGAAGGAGCCCTTGAGTTCACTGATGCTTCGGATACTCTGATGCCTTTCACGCTCTACGAATACCAAGTCAGAGCCCACAACTCCAGGGGATCAGTGGAGAGTCTGTGGTCATCAGCACGGACCCTAGAAGCCCCACCTCAGTATCTGCCAGCACCTTGGGCACAAGCCACTGGTGCTCATTCGGTTCTGCTGAACTGGACGAAACCAGAATCTCCCAATGGCATTATCTCCCAGTACCATGTGGTCTACCAAGAAAGACCCGATGATCCAACATTTAACGTCTCTACTGTGCATGCTTTCACCGTGACGGTAAGAACTTAGGAAAAGAGAGTAACAGATGCTTAGAGTACGTGGTTAATATGTTGAAATTGATTCTTTATCCAGCTTATCTTTTTTTTCAATTAAAGCTTAAATACATTAAAATCTTTCACATGTGAAAAAGAGCAATGTAGTCATGGGGAAGATATTGAACTGAGTATAAGGGACATTGGAGACCAGTTTGCAGGCCACAATTAATTTGTATTACCTAAGCAAATAAGTGAACCTCTCTTTGTGTGATTTCCAAATCCATTAAATGGGGATACTAAATGTGTCTCTGTATGCCTCATGGGGATGAAGCATAGATAAAATTAGACAGAGACGGATATAGATACAGATGCAGATTTGGTAGAGACACAGATATAGATACAGATTCATATCAGATATGGATATAGATAGATGTGATATTATTGGCTCTTTGAGAAAAAAAAGTAAGTTAAATTTCTAGATCTATCTATCTGGATGATATATATATATAGATATCACATGCACTATAACTTATTTTTCTGGGTTGATCACCTCTGGCCCATAAAACAATTTAATTGAGGTCACTAGTATCTTCTGAGACCTTTCTTTTGACCTGGCATAGGCTGATGTTCTATGGGAAATACGGAAATAGGATGGTTCTTGTATCAGGGAGCTTTCTCTTTTACCATACTGCAGAGATGAGAATTGAACATAAGAAAAAAGGGAGAGTAGTGAATTATAGCCTATAATATCCACCACATGGTGATTCAGATCCCAGATTCCACCCACCACCTACCAGCCATAAACCACAATACAAGAGAGAATATCATCTACCAAAAGAGTTAGTTAAAAAATGCTCTGAGAGGTCAGCAGGAAACCCTCAAACTGAAGAGTCTTCATGGGAAAGATGAAATTTGTGGTCTTAGCAGTTAAATACATACGGTTTTTAAGATGTGCCAAGACCTTGCTAAATATGAAAATCCCTCATAATAAGAAAAAATAGACAGAACAAAGCATTTTTTTCAAAGAGCAGACCATGCTTCTGTGCTACCAATGTAGGCACCCAAATATATCTGAAGGTTATCTTATAGAGTATAACCTTTGTCAAAATATCTAAATAATACTGACCAAACATATTGTAATGAAACTCTGAAAGAATAGTTGTAAATGAATAGTTTAAAGTACAATATTTTCTCCCTGTCCTTATGTTCAACTTTTTTCATATGACTAAAAAATAAGCAGTCTGTGATTTAAAGAGATAATATTTGTCTTTATTTTATTTAGAATTCAGAATTGGAACTATATTTTTTATGTTATATTTAATTATCTTTCATATTACATCTTCCTAGAGCCTTCATTATAAGCATTAGAAGCAGTGTTCTTAAGTGCAGATCTTTTTTAGTTGATATGTGATCCATGGAGAAATCTATGACTTCTTACCATATCCTTGGAATTCATGTTCTAAACTTCCACCTAAAAGCAAAATCCTAACAAATAAAGTAAAAATACTAAAAAACCCTTGACAAGGGCTTTCTGAATGACATACTTTAACTGAAATATATTTTTATTAAAGGCACTAATATTGCAATAATTAAACCTCTGATTTTAAAGTATGGCTTTTAGAGGCCTGAGCCTACACATGTAATTTCCTAAAACAATTTTACTGGAATTCTCTTGTGGAATACCCTCTACATCATTCTTTCACAGCTAGTTTCATCCCACAACACAAGATTTAAAGTATACAGTGAACTCTGTCCTGTATTTAATCTGCCAGGTTCTGTTTTTATCACTCTGAAAAGTTTCTGAAAGAGAGGGAGGCCTAAGGCCCCAAGCTTTAAGCATCATGTGGTCCTTCATCCATGGGCCCTGCCAACGCAGCTCCCACCTGGCAGCCCAGTGTTGCTGTTTTCTTCCATTTTCCGAAGAGTAATCCTTGTGCAATGCTAAAGAGAATAGCCAGAATGATCAGGAAACAGTAATATTTCCACCCTATTTTTTAATGTTTGCATCTGTGTGCATGTTCAGAGTGCCCCCACCCCAAATATGGATCTCTGGCCCTGAGAATCCCAAGAAAAGATTTCATTAGGGTCATTAGGAAAAGCCCAATTTGAGCCTGTTAAGCAATCAAGGACATCTTCCATAGAGCGGTCGGGCCAGTGTTCAGACATTGTGGTTAGCAGCCCAGATTTCCAGGGCAGGACACCACTATGACTCTTTATGGGCTGACCTTTGAAAGAAAGAATCAGAAAAATAAATTATTGTCTTTGAGCTTCACATATTCCTACATCCCAAGAGAATGTGTTTGAGCATTTAAAAAAAAAAAAATTTAAACAAGGGGATTCTACCATGTAATTCCAATTCCTCACTATCAGAGAAGAATTTTTTTTTTTTTTTATCCTACCCAAATGCTCCCTTCTGTCACTTAAGTCCATCCCTTCCTATTTAGAACAGCATGACTTCTCTAAACCACTGCAATGAACCTTCAGGGTCAAGAACAGATTATTGACAATTCAATCCAATTTGGCAAACAGTCATTGAGCACTATATTCAGTATGCCAATACTCAATAGTACAGTCAACTGTATTGTTGAAGGCTACCATGAGACTGGGCCCTTGGGCAGAGCAGAGACTGAAGGGGAAGTTGAGTAATCAAGTCCGAAGCACACTTTATTACTTCTGGGCATTTCAGATTTCTAAGTTTCTTTGCTTCTGAGTTTCTGCTGCTCATGTTCTAATGATTCCCTTTCAAATCTCTCTCTGAGTGTCTTCCTGGCTCTACTTAGTTTTTCTCTAATTCCTATACTAGCTAAACATCTTTACTATCTTCTTCCATGTCTGTGCCGGCCCTAGGAAATATTTCAAGCTTTTATTTCACTGACCACTCTGGCTAAAATTCTCCAGAGCAACAGAACTGCATTTTCAATTGGCGAGGCATGGAATCCATCCCCACAATTGAAGGATTACAGTTTAATCCACAGACTTGCAAGAGGTATCACTAAATAGTCTCATTGAGTCTCTTGTTTATTGGTATCCTATCTCCGCATGAGGGGCCACCAATAAATTGCCCATGATGTAGTGCCATCACTGGCTTGTCCCAATGTCCCCCCAGAGTTGTTTATAGACAGGTGGACGTTGCTGGGAGAGCCACATAAAACAGGTGCAATGGATGCATGAATCCTCTTGATGGTGGCAATGGATGGAGAAATGGCAATGGGGGCCCTCCATGGGGGTGGAGAGCATATGTGTTGGCAGGAGCAGCAGCAGCAGCAGCAGAGGCAGCAGGAGAGGAGAAATGGAAAGAGCGTGGGTTTTAATGTATCACCAGCTTCTCTCCCAATCTTATGAAAAGTTTCATGTCCCTTTGGGCCCAAGTAGGTTCTTCTAAGAGGAAGAGCGAAATGTCTAGATTCCTAGGGTCTCTTCAGACCAATACTCCCCACTACTGAAAACAAGCTTTAAGTAGAAGTCCTTAAACTCCCTTCCCAATTAGCTCTGTGATGAATTGTGCAGTGTCAGGAGAGAAACTGTATTTAGCCTTGCTTGGCATGCAAGAGTTCCATGGTGGTATTTACAGGGAACACTCCTGGCGAGGTTGGCGATACTGCTGCCACCATTCAGATTTGTTTGCTTTTTCTCACTGGCACCTGCCATCGCACTGGCAGAAATAACTTGGGATTTAAAGGCAAAGGTGGTTTACCTGTTAGTCTGTGCTCTCAGTATATCCCTGCTTACCCCACAGGGTTATGAAACATCAAGCCCAGATCATACATTTGCCCAGTACCCTGAAAGATAGATGGTACTTCACTCTCCGGGTAGAATCAAGCATACGGTGCTGAGGGGTAAGCAAATTATATGGGTCACTAAAAGTTGGCTTCCAATCTGGAAATAAAATCCAGAATTACAAACTCTACTTTCTAGATTTTAGTTGCCAAACTCCCTTGCCCAAAGTCAAGGAAGAAGTATTCAAAATTTTCTCTTGTGGTTGTCTCAGATCTCTTTACCATTAAGTAGATATGTGGAGGAAAATGAGATGCTTCATACTTGCCATATTGTGGAGAGTTTGTGAGTAAATTGATGAATTTGTTTTTAATCCCATTTTTTTTGGTTTAGCATAATGTCAAATATTATTACTCTTTACATATGATCTTAATTAATTTTAGTTCTTAAAATTTGATGGCTCTTAGCCTTTTCTCCCCTTATATATAAGACAATAGAAATGCGCTAGGAGATCTAGGTATCTATAAGGACTCCTTTGGTGACTATCTTTCCAAAAGGAAGAAAAATTTGGTAATAAGAACAATTACTGTACTTTTTTTTATCAGTTCTATTAGCTGAAATTTTCACATTTTATAATGTAACTGTGTTACTCATTCTTTATGTAAGATTACAAAATAGAGGTGGGTAAATGTTGCAAAAATGACGACCACTTATTAGTGCGATCCATTTTGTTGTATTGTAATGATGTCTTTGGTCTGACATTAACTTTTCATTCATTAGCCTTGCATTACCTTTATCCCATTTTTCTAATAATATGGTACCAATCACAGATATATACCAGGAATCTGTTTTGTGCTCAATATTACTGGAGACGTAAACCACATAAGTCTTCATGAACTTCATATTAGTACTTCTTAGAGCTTTATTTTTCTCAAACCACTTTATTCCAACGAGCTTCCTCCAGGACTCCCTTGCTCAATCATCACTAATTTCCAGGGCAGGTCTTATGGTTTTCCAGCCACATTCAGTGACAAGTACCTGCCCAGTTTTGGTAATCAGGACGCATTTCGAGTGTTTAAAGAAAAATCTAGTCTAAAGCCTAACTTGTGTTAAGAGATCTACAGTAGAAAAGAAAGGACATGTTTATTTTGTTTATTTTCTTCCCTCTTCTTTAGTTCCCCACTTCTCTTGTTGATGTCCCCAGGACTGAGAAAAGAGAAAATTAGACAAAAAGGAGCAGAGCCTTAATCATGAATCTAGTTCTTGCCCATCTGCCAGTGCTTCCTGTGAGGTTATAGGGAGATCCTGCATGGGAAACTCCATGTTCCACATTCCCTGATGCAGGCAACGCACTCTCTGGTAGTTTCTTGCACCATGACTGCCCCCCGAGATTCACCCCACAGCCTCTTTTACTTCTGGGTTCTTATCTCCTGAGCAATCAGCTGATACTAGGTCTTATCACATTGAAAAACTCATTCTTTTCTTGATATCCTCCAAGCCTGGGGAAAACTCATTCTACAAAATAAGGAAAGTACAGCTTGTTCAGCCCTATCTTCTGTATTTTACCTACCATGCTGGGTGAGACCCAGCCGGCATCATAATTTCAGAATTCATTGAATAAGAAGCCGGAAACATCTTCTGTGCTGAGCCATGATCCCCAAATCTTGGTCACATAGAAATCTCAGAAGATGCTTCTCCACGCTAGTGGCTGCATCAGAATTACCCTGAGTCACTTCAGCTCAGTAACTATTTTCATGAAAAGAGTAGATTGTCTATCTCACCTTTCCTGCAGACACCTTCAATTCCTTCAAGTTGTTTTCTGGATATCCCTCCTATGCCTTGAGAGAGGGGTGTGGCGTATCCACATTCTTTTTTTCCAAGTAGTAGGGAAATAACCTGGGGAAGCTTCTCTATCGAATTCTCTTCTTCAACTTGCTTTTCCTGAACCTGGATCTTCTCTTATCTAAGTTGTTTCATATGGATCTTTAGAGGAAGATGGGCTTGAAGGTATAAGGCTGATTCTTTCTTTCCGTAAGTCCTGCAGAGGTATGTCTAGCAGTTCCAGTAGAGTTACTTATCACCCATTTTTTCTAAGCTCTACTTATTATTTCCTAATACATCCTGTTCCATAACTAAAGGGATCGATCATCTTTCTGGTTACTCAAGCCAGATAATCTTTGAGTCCTTCCCTTTCCTTACTTCCATATCCAGTTTTCACTAAATCCTACTGATTCTACTTCTAAAGTATATCTTGAATCCTTCTGCTTGCAGACCATGTTAAGTTCCTCACAAATGTTGTTCCTCCTCAAATGATCATGCTCTTACACTTGAAATAGATCTGTCCTCCTCTTTAATCGTCAAATCTGAACTAGAATGTTACCTAACTCACAAGGCTATTACAAGCGCTAAGTAAATTAATGCATATGCAGAGTACTTTAGAAACTGTAAATGGCAATGTAAACAGGATATAAAACTTTAGAAGTCCTACTATTTGGACTAACAGAAGCTGGAAGAAATGAACAAAAGTAGAAAAAGTTTTGATTTGCATAAAGCAACTGTACTAGTTTGGTCATGAATGAAAAACCTTCCATTTTATATATTTTAAGCATTCCTCATCTTGCAACAAAATTCAGAACTTGCAAATTTAAGTGTTTCTTAATACCACACTATTAATTTCCAGGTAGTCTCAACTAGATTGGGCTCTATTTCTTTTCTATGTCACCTGGAGCAAGAACACACTTTTTGTTTCCCTAAGGTTTAGCACTGACCCATTTCCTCTTCTACCATAATATCTCAGTTTTGCCCCCTCTAAGAGTCCTCATCAGGCAATTACCTGTCTAGATGCAGTTCTGTTTACCCACCATGATGCTCAGGGGACCCTGCCCATTCTCAATCTGGGATCCTATCAGCAAAACATGAGGTCTTTTGATAACACACACACACACACACACACACACACACACACACACTTCACAAGTCGCACAGATTCTGCCAAACTGGCATCAGCCTACTTTACCTGTGCCAAAGGGCAGGCTGTCGGTATATGAGGGGCAGTTGGTGAGGAAGCTATTTGCCCTTTCATTCCAGTATGTTGTTGTTGTTGCTGTTTTGTCTTTAACCCAATTGTAAAGACACATAAGAATGCCACAGAACCTTGTTAAATACATATATGAAAATAAAACGAACTTGTCCACATGGCAACAGACCCAGGCCATAAATTCAGGCTACATGCCATTTAGCAGAGACAGCAAGCTGTAAATGGCAGTGAAGGGCAGAAGTTAATTGAACTACTGTGCTCTTGTCACAAGTGGAAAGTAGCCACTACCTGAGACAAGATGGCTGCCCCTGAAGTACCCTATTACAGCCAAGAGATCATTTCCTGAGCTCTGCAAGGGCTTATGGGTGAGGGGGAAATCATACACAGATGACCAATTTTTTTATGGTTCACAGCCGATCAAAGTGAAATTCAGCAGCTGTTCAGGACAAGTGACCATTGTAACGGCTGTAATATAACCTACTAAATAGAGAGGGAATTGCATTAGAGCAAGAGGTTAGCCGTGATTATCGGCAGGTGAGTGCTTTATTGAAGTTGAAAGACCATTAACATTGATAGAGTAATTATTTCAACTTGAAAGTAATTACCTTGATGGGTGATAACTTCTCTAGTGTTCCCAGATTTGATTGGGCCAAACAATTGTGAGCTCCTGAAGCCTAGAAAAATATTACAACAATACTGTGATTTTTAAATTACTGAAACCACTGTTGGAATATTTTAATTATGCCGAACAGTGAAAAGATTTTGCCTTATACCAGCTAGTGAC